>CM076573.1:806789964-807180590 GCA_034641835.2 Pinus albicaulis | reverse complement strand
AGGAAGCGACCAAACTACTTGTTACACTAAAAACTGTCACCTTGACATTCTGCTGACTGTATGGTCTCATTAACACTCATAAATGCCTCCTCTGCAAGTCTTAAAACCTTTACTCCTCATGTCAAGCCCTGAAACAAGAAGAAAAACCCTAAAAACCTCTGAAAGAATGGGTACACATGTAACATGAAGCTTGCCTGCGTTCAATTCTAGAAGGTTCTAGATGAGAGTTTTTGGGGATGAGTACGCTTTGATAAGGTGCATGTATCCCTCACCTTAAGGAACTAATCCCTTGATGTGAGGAGTCTATCCCTTTGAAGGAGGATTCTATCCCTACAAAGGTGGAATCCTAACCTCCTCATCTGCTCTATAAAATGAGGCATTGGGTAGTCTCAAAGGGTTAAGATTTTTGGGTGAAGTTTTTGGAGATTGAGAATTAGAGTTCAAGCTTTATGTGTGATTGAGATAAAGTGCTATTGATATTTAGACTTATTTCTGCTAATATTTTGAGAGGAAAGATCACATACCTCTTTGTGCTCCTGGAGGAAGAGTGCAAGACTTATCAAAGCAGAGGAGACTCCTGCTTTGGACCCTGGGAAGGCCTTTCAAACATCAAGGCTAAGGTTGTAAGGTTCTTCTGTTATTTTAAGATTAATACAATCAAGTTCTGTTTTTCTCAATAAATTGTCATTCGATTGTTTATTTCAATAAGCTGTCGTTTGATCGTTTATTTCATAGATTCCTTGATCACTATGATAGGTATGTTTTATGATTATTTGTTATACAGGTGCTATTTAATATTTTCTTGTTTGTGATTGCAGGTCGACGAAGACGACATTTTCTTGCGATGAAAGAACTCTTGTTGCGATGAAGGATTATTGTTGTGACGGAAGGATTATTGTTGCGACAGAAGCACTACGACCGCAAATAAGCATTTGGATATAAGGTAGGATCGACACCTTTATAACATTTATTTGTAAAATGAATATATTTAGAGAAAGACAAACTTAGTTGTTCGTTTGTTTCTAGATTGTCTTTTGACACTAGGGAGATCGGTCTTGTCCGCAAGAACGATTTATCCGGCCAACAAATTGGCGACTCCACTGGGGAAAGAACTTGTTGTTTTGGTTCTCTTTTATTTTGATTTGAGGAAATTTTTTTCCTGATTTTTGATTGATGGATATCTTCCTGGGTAGCTTAGGTTTTCTTTGTTTTTGAAAATTTTGAAATATTTTAAGTTTTTCTTGAACTTTTCTGGGGACCGCACTTTTGTTTTTGTACGAGTGCAGGAAGTTTCGCACTTTCCTTGATAAGCAGTCTGGGCCTGTTACTTCTGTGAGCCTGCGGACCCTGTTAAAATTTTTGAAAAACTTCATATTTCCTTTTTCCAGTTTAGTTTAGATCTAATTTAGGACTCTTAACATCTACCCATATCTGTATTTTTCTGTCAAAAAAGCCTTGTTTATGAGAGTTCTTTTCGGCAGTCTTTCATCTCATCAATCTCTAAGATTAGACTGGTGCATTTTGAGTCTTTTTTTGAGAAATTTCTTATTTGATTTCCTTTGAGTCATTTACTTGGAGGTTTGTCTGGTGTTTCACAGGCTTGCATCTTTTTCTTTGTTTTTGCAAATTGTAAATGAGTGTTAATAAGCCTTTATATATTTTTGATCTTTTGAACTCTCACCCGATTTTCTTGACTTGCACTTGATTGGTTCTTAGATCACATTAGAATCATCTTGGGTTTGAGAATTCTCTTGCATAGATTACATTTTCATAATTAGAATTCTCATTTTCAAAATATGAATGAAAAATATGCATAGATTACAGTTGCATACTTTTCAAGTGAATTGTGCATAGATTACATTTGCATAGTTTACATTTTGAAAAAAATCAATCGTAGATTTAGATCAGTTTTATTTAATTTGAATTTACATGTTTTTATGCTTGTTTTAAAAACAAAAAAAATAAAAAATGGAATTGATTAGAATTAGTTTTTCTTGATAAAATTAGTGCATTAGAGAATTTTTTATATTTTCTCTTATAGATCACTTTTTTGCATTGTTGGAAGTGAATGGAAACTCTCTCCTTACTTTAGTTAGGATTCATCGAATTGAAAAGATTACATTATCATATTTGATTTCATTCAGTTTTGGGTCGGGTCATAACACCATTGGTTTCATATCTAATTTTATATACCAAAGTAACCAACAACCTAATAACACGAGCGCTTAATTACATTAATACAGTAATTTTTACATTTTAGGAGGGCTCTTTCACCAATCGTTAGGTTAGTGCTTTGGAATAGGTTGTAGTTAAATTTCCAAAGAAACTAAAACAAACAAGTAGACAAATCTTACAGTAGGAAATAAATCCAATTGTAATTTGTATAATCTGGGAAGCTTCTCTTAAAGAAGTCAATCACGAGATCCTGTCCGAACCTTTGAGACAATCAATTCTGTTTCATTGGGAAAGATAGAAGATTTTGTGTGCATTACAAATGGTAAACCTTAGATTAACCATTGTCGAGGAGCCTGGGGTCACTTGTCGGTAAAACTCAGATTAACCATGTCGAGGAACCTTCAAGGGGATTGAGCTTTGTTACTCTGCCCTTGCACGTGGGATCGGATCGTAGACTGTTCCGCCAGTTGTATTTGTTACTTTTGGTAACCTTAGTGTCCATAAGCTTAAGATTATTTCCTAAGGTGATGGTGAAGGAAAGATCTCACTGTACCTAGAGCAGATGTCGACTAGACTCACTTGGACTCTCTGGGGGGTTCTCTTTACTCGAGATGGTTTTGTGAAGAAACTTGTGCCAGTCTGTTTCATTAAGCAGGTTGTCGGGGTAACTGTTCCAACTTCCATTTCTGCATTAAAATTCTACGATGTTGGATTTCATCACCAAATAGTGTTTTTAGTGCGGGAATCTACTGTTTGTGTGTGGTTTGACTCCTGGATTTGATAGCGCATGTTAAATTTTTTGTTTTTACTTTTGGAGACCATAGGTGTGAGTTGTGAATTTTAATTGTTAGGTGTGAATAGTGAATTGTTAATTTTAGTTTTAAATTGTTAATAAAACTCATTGAAGTTGAATATAATGGCAACTGTTCCGGAATTTACTAACCAAGGAACCCCTCTTAACGAGAATCCTAGTACTTTTCCTTGCTTTGGAAATGTTGGTCCTCCTTGTATGGCTACTTTTTCATTACCTGGATTTACAATAGGTTTACCGATATGGTTATTTTCAACTTCGCTGGCCCCAAATACTCCAATTGTTCCACCTCAACTGGATGCTTCACCTCAACAAAGTTCACCATCTCAACATCACCAACACTCTGTTGACCCTTTACCTTCTTCGCCTAATATTTCTTCCTCCATTTCTTCCTCTTCACTTGGTAAAATCCTTGACGCTAGTAACCAGGTGGCTAAGAAGAAGAAGAAGAAGAAAAAGCAAGATAAGAAAGAATTTAACCAACCAACCATGGCTGTAAGTGTTAGTTGTGTTGAGGAAACCTCCAACATGCATCGTAAACCCAAATACCCTTGCAGGCTTTGTAAGGGTGACCACTATCTTATCAATTTTCCTGGTATTCCAAAGGTCTTGGAAGTATGGTCAGAAAAATCTCATCAACTTTCCATTGATCCATCAACCAGTGATAGTCAGGTTCCTGGGAAAAAGGGTAAAGTCAAGTTTCCTTGTAAGTTATGCAAAGGGATTCATCAAACTCACATTTTTCCTCACATGGATGAAGCCTCAAAATTATTGGAAAACCTTACTGTTCCACAGCAATAATTTCCAAATAGTTACCGTAAACTTTCTCCCAACCTACCGTCAACTGACGGAGTGATTGATCTAATTTCAAGTACAGTTGATCCCACTCTTACATTGGAGAGTGAAACTCATATCACTCAGGTTGATGATCCATTAGTTGATCAAGTGGTCGATTCAATTTCACATTCGGTTGATCCCACTCTCCTTGAAGAGAGTGAACTTCATACTGCTTAGGTTCTTCTTGTTACATCAGATTCTTCTACGCCAGGGGGCATTTCACCTGTTTCTACAGAACCCCCTCCACGTACTGAGGTCTTTTACTTTGATTGGAATATACTGACAGAACCTATTCTTCCTTCCTCTATCCCTTTCTGAATCATTGTGAAGTTTGGTGATAGGGACATACACCACACACATGTAGATGAAGGTGATTTTGTTAGTATTTTATCCTCAACTACTTGGAAAGCTTTGGGTTCCCCTCAGCTTGTGCCTATTATGCACAATCTGAAAGATTTTAACATAATCATTAGTGAACCTTTAGGGATCCTTCCTAAGTTCTCTATTACTTTCGAATGTAAAACTATCTGTATTGATCTTATGGTAGTTCGAGGTCCCTTGGATTTCAATTTACTCCTTGGGTAAGACTATGTCTATGCAATGAAAGCTATCGTATCGACACTCTTTTGGGTGATGTATTTCCCTCACAATGGAAATATCGTGATTGTAGACCAGCTTTTGTTCCCTAGTCTTGATTTTACTACCAATAATCTGACACCCCTAAATGTTCCTGATAAGAAAGTGGTATCTGCCCCACCATGGGTTAATTATGTGGCAACCAGTCCCATGTTTTCAGTTACCAATGCAAGCAAGCCTCTCACTGTTTGCTCGTCTTCCTTTGACTTAGATCTGGTAATTGCCATGGAAAACTCTATGGGATTATTTGAACGTGATGTTTTTATCCCTTTTGAGTCCCTTGACATGTCTTCCTTTCATAGAACTGTTCTTCCATCTGATGAAGACCTCTTAGAAGCCATGATCGAGGTGTGTCCATTGACATGTCTTTCTTCCAGTTGGAAGCCATGATCATGTAGCCGAGGATAGTTCCTTTTCCTGTGTCAACCTCATTAAAAAATGAATCAGTGAGTCCGAGGATAGTTCCTTTTACTGTGTTAACCTTGTTAAAAAATGAATCAGTGAGTGTGAGGAGAGTCATTGGCAGCACTACTTGTGTCAACCTTGATAAAAATGAATAAATGATTAGGATAGTTCAGCATGTCTGTGTCAACCTCGTTAAAAAATGAATCATTAGTTTATGACGATAGTTCCTTTTACTGTGTCAACCTTGTTAAAAAATGAATCAGTCGGCGATGAGGACATTTCTTTTCCTATGTCAACCTCATTAAAAAGTGAATCAGTAGATAGATTGTAGAGAGTAGATTGATAGATTAGAAATAATTAGTTTCTGAGGATGGTTTCTGTTACTGAGTCAACCTCGTAAAAATATGAATCAGGTATGAGGAAAATTCCTTTTATTGTGTCAACCTCGTTAAAAATGAATCAGTGTATCAAGAGGAAAGTTCTTTTTACTGTGTCAACCTTGTTAAAAATGAATCAGTGTATCAAGAGGAAAGTTCCTTTTACTGTTTCAACCTCATTAAAAAAATGAAATACGTTTCCATGAGCATTGTTCTTTTCCTGTGTCAAGCTCGTTAAAAAATGAAACAAATCCTCCCCTAATTGAGTCGAGTCTTTGAATAGATCTCGTAAATGTTAAGTCATATATTTAGGTTAGTTATTTCAGTTTTTACATAATTTTCTTACAGTTTTAGGTCGGGTCTTTCATATGATCTCGTAAATGAACCTTCATTCCATCCAGCTATTAATTACTAGTAGTATACTTAGTTGAATGAAATGAAGCTATGGGGGCATGCACTCTAGCAATTACGCTTAGGGGGCATCAAGCACAATTTTCTCTCTGTTTCAAGCTTGTGTAAAAATGAAACCATTCTGAAGCATAGTTTTCCTCGGTTTCAAGCTTTTGTAAAAATGAAACCTATCTTGAGTCAATTTCGTCTATTTTCAAGACTCCTTAAACTCATTAAAATCCCGAGATTATTTTTCTATCTTTCATTCTCGTAAAACACATGAAAATGTTGAGTTCTTTCTGTCTTTTCCTACTTGTAAATTAAATTGAAAGTCAGCCACAGGAGTATATTTTTATCCCTTTTTCGAACTCGTTAAAACTTACGAAAAAGTGAAAACCATGAGTACACTTTTATCCCTTTTTCGAACTCCTTAAAACTTACGAAAAAGTGAAACCCTGGAGTTCTCTTTTAAGCCCTTTTCAGACTCTCTAAACATGAAAAGATTGCCGAGAACTTGATTATTCGAACTTGTTAAAGTAAATGAATGATCATCCGAGTCAGTATAAGTTTACCCCTTTTACGGACTGAAATGGACTATTTACTAAAAAGGTATACGTTGACTAATTACGGTCAATAGAGTTCTCTCCCGCATTATTTTATCCTTTTTCGGGCTCTAGAGACTAAATTTACGAAAAAGTACCCCCATGGAGTTTTCTTAAGTTTTTTCTTCTGACTCCCTAAAATTGAAAAACACCAAGTTTCTCCTATACTGGACTCGTTAAAATTTAACAGTAAAGGACCTGTTCAATTTTTAAATAGGAACGAACCACTCCTTCTTAGGGTTCGAATTTTAAACTAAGTTGGACTCATCCAAAGGATGAGCTTATAAACAAGCAACTGTTATCCTCCTCAAGCTTGTCAAAAATAAAGAGGTACTTGCCAGAAATGGTGGGGGAAAAGAGAGAAAAATGAACCTGTTTGTTACATTTTGATTATTCGGAAAAACGTTAACCACTCTTGAACATGACACTTTTGTTCACCTAGGTTGGGAAAATCCTTTGCCTAACAGTTAATCAAACCACATTGAAAGTCTTTAGCCGGTTTCTGGGTATTAGCTTTGGGTCAATTGTCACCAAGACATCTGCAGTGTCATTATGTGTTCAAGAGGATAGTTCAAACAAACCATTCATTTGCAAAATATCTGTCATCCATTTTGACCATCCCTGAGTCAGTCCTTGCCAATATATTTCTTCAAAACTTGATCTATGATTTCGTGTTGTGGGCTTGCCTACGACGAATCACTTTCTATTGACGACAGCTCATTATCTAGGAATTTGATCTAGAAATCGTCAGTACCTTGGAATCTGCATGCCTCAATGGTAGGTTTATTGCCTTCGACGATAGGTTGCATCATTGACCTTCGATCGAATGATTCCGTGACATGTTCGACTTCAGCTCATTCATTCACATTTCATGGATTGTACTGGGTACTTTGAGAGCCATTGATATTGCTGGTGGTTACTCTCACACTTGTTAACAGTCTACGTCATTGACTGGTAATCAAGTGGTTTCTACAATGTTCGACTTCGACACATTCATTCACATGGATAGAATCGTACTAGTTCGAGAAGCGGAAATCAAGACCCTGGATCTAGTTTCCACCATCCAGGCTGCGAGGAGTTTTATTATTATACAGTAGACTATTCATTACAGATGGTTGTGCCCATGCTGTGTCTACACTATTAATGTAATATTAAAATCATTTCTGTATCAGAACAAGTTTAGTTAGTTTTTTATCTGAGTATGGGAATGCCTACCTCAGCGATGATATGATTACATATATATATTTTGCATTGAATTTTTTTACAGGTTCCGACCGGGGTGTCCACAGGATGATCCTTGAAATGATAAAGTACTTCACTCTTCATATATGACAGACTTCATCTTCATCTATTTCAGACTTTGCACTTTAGGGGGCAATCTGTTACACTAAAAACTGTCACCTTGACATTCTGCTGATTGTATGAGCTCATTAACACTTATACATGCCTCGTCTGCAAGTCTTACAACCTTTACTCCTCATTTCAAGCCCTGAAACAAGAAGAAAAACCCTAGAAACCTCTGAAAGAATGGGTACACATGTAACATGAAGCTTGCCTGCGTTCAATTCTAGAAGGTTCTAGATGAGATTTTTTGGGCATGAGTACGCTTTGATAAGGTGCATGTATACCTAACCTTAAGGAACTAATCCCTTGATGTGAGGAGTCTATCCCTTTGAAGGAGTATTCTATCCCTACAAAGGTGGAATCCTAACCTCCTCATCTGCTCTATAAATATGCATTGCAAACAAGTTGATTTTTTGGAGACTGAAAACTTAGAGTCAAGATCATGATTGAGCTGAAGTGTTGGCCTTGAGCTTGATCTCATTTCTGCTAAGTTTTGAGAAAGATCAGCACACTCCCTTTAAGACCTTGGAGGAAAAGGAAAGATTCATGTGTTAGAGAGACTCTCGTGGTCACCGGAAGGTTTCTTTCAACATCATGTTTCTGTAGGTTCTTCTGTTATTTTAAGATTAATACAATCAAGTTTTGTTTTTCTCAATAAATTGTCGTTCGATTTTTTATTTCAATAAGCTGTCGTTTGATCATTTATTTCATAGATTCCTTGATCACTATGATAGGTATGATTTATAATTATTTTTTATACAGGTGCTATTTAATATTTGCTTGTTTGTGATTGCAGGTCGACAAAAGACGATACTTTGTTGCGACGAAAGAACTCTTGCTGCGACGGAAGAACTCTTGTTGCGACGGAAGGATTTTGATGCAACGGAAGCACTACGACTGCAAATAAGCATTTGTATCTAAGGTAGGATTAACACCTTTATAAAATTTATTTGTAAAATGAATATAATTAGAGAAAGACAAACCTAATTGTTTGTTTGTTGCTATATTGTCTTCTGACACTAGGGATATCGGTCTTGTCTGCAAGAACGATTTATCCGGTCAACACTACTTGGAGGGGGTATCATTGAACTAATATGGTCTTCCCCTAGTCTTATTGGAGTAAGAGGAGCATCCTCCTAGACCACCGACATGGGAGCAAGAAGAGAAACTTCTTGAATCATACGGACGGGAGGATATTTCTCCAAGTCCGAGGAATCTTAAGAAACAAGAAGAACATGAGGGGGATGAAATCCTCTCTCGATGGAAAATACCTGATAAGCCATAGGTGGGATCAGATCGACTTATTCCATGACCAATGGTTGGTTGCGAACGACTTCTTGAATTTGAATTTATGAGGGATCGGGATTGAACAAGGATGACTCTCGACCGATCGCTGAACCAACTAGCAGAGGACTCAAAGAAAGCTTCTGGTTACCAGCTGGAAGGCAGGGTGTAGAAACAATAGGGTTGTCCAAGACTGTCTTGGCTTTACCCATGTTTGAACAAAGGTTAATGGGTGATGCCCTTCACACAAATTACATGGATTGGTAATCTTACCCTATTTCTTATTATTCTTATCAAGGCTTGTCGAAGACGTTCCATAAAAATGACTTCCAGAAGCCAAAGGAAACAACGGAAAATTGTTGGACCATGCTTCAAGTACCTTGGGAATGCTAGGGCAGTCTCTAAGAAGATGGTATCCTTTGCACAACATGCAAGGGAATTTTACTTTCCGTGGAAGGTTGGATGGTTTTGTTGAAAATGCAACAAGATGATGGAGCTTAGTGAAATGAAGTCACCTTCACTAAGTGGGCCCGCAGGCTATTTTTTGGCGCAAAGTCTATTTTTAGACATATGGAGCATGGTCTAGGAGTTGTAGTATGCTATTCTTGGATGATTGGTCGAGTTTGTAAAAATAGATGGACCTCTATTTTTAGACATATAGGTCGAAGTCTATTTTAGACTGCCTGTCTAAAAATAGGTCAGTCAAATATTATTAACCCTTAATAATATTTGGACTCTAAACTTCAGTTTATTCTCTTACAGCACTTTAGTTGGAGCTATGGAAGTGGCCCATGCATTTGACAGAAGGAATTACACTATTCCTTGGGGTTTGGTGAGCTCATGCATGGTTGATCACCTAGACTCAAAGGTTTAGATTCGGTGAGTCATGAGATACATGTTCAGTTGGTGTTCCTGCTTAACTTAGTTGAACTAGTTGTGATTAGTTTAATTAGCTAATCAACTAGTAATGAGTGGAGTGAATTAAATATTATTTAATTCACTAATTATTAACTCATTATTCAACTCAAGAACACATCAGTTCACTACAGTGCATGGACAGTTCAGTGGAGACCAGTGGAAGAGGTAGATGAAAGGGTGAGTTTGCTATTAGTTGCGACAGCAGTTGTGCATGAGATTTGCACAAGAATTGGAGGAGATTTCCCATGAGGATTACGCAGTTGGAGCCAGTGAGATTCGAACTTGGATCTCTCATTAGACCAGCCTTGATTGCGCAATAGAGGCAGGAAATTAGTGGATGAGTTTTGAACCTGTGACTTGTTCAAAACCAAGCTAGTTTGTGTGTAACTTTTGGAGACAATACTGAGTACTTGTGAGGAGTATTGTACTGAGATTGTTACATGTTTCTCTTCTATTATAATATACAAATAGCTGGGGGTTTTCAGCTATAAGCTTTCCCCATTACATATTGTGTTATGTGCGCATGCGACTGTTTCTATTTCCGCAAATTGATGATTGATTGTA
Source organism: Pinus albicaulis (assembly GCA_034641835.2). Classification (NCBI taxonomy): domain Eukaryota; kingdom Viridiplantae; phylum Streptophyta; class Pinopsida; order Pinales; family Pinaceae; genus Pinus; species Pinus albicaulis. The sequence continues at coordinate 807,170,247 of CM076573.1, read as the reverse complement.
GAAGAGATTATGTGTTGCATATGAATTCGAATTAGTATGTGATCAGGATAATCTCGGTGGATAAATCTTCATTATTCAGAAAATTTCTACATGGTATCGGAGCGAATTGATCATCGGGATCTATTGCAGTGATTACAATATTATTTCGGTAGACAGAGTCTGTATCGGGCCAGGTAGCCTCTGGATCCATCCTTTCTCTGAAAGGTGATATATCCAGTAAATTCCCTTACAGTCGATCTCTGTGCTAGAAATAATTTGTTCTCACAGATCTAGAAGCAGTTGAGTTTTTGAGTTTGGAATTCGAATTTTGCAGCAGTTTGTTTTCTTGGTGCCGGAGTTGAAAATTTCTTTCAACGGTTTGCGACTCGAATATGCTCTTGAAGGCAGTTCGAATTATGTTGCATGGAAAGATCACATGGAAGCAGTATTAGAAGATAATGAATTGAAGGAGTTCATAGATACGGATTTCCAAAAGCCCACTGATCCTGCTGAAGTCGAGGCTTGGCAAAAGAAGATGGCGAAATGTCGAAGGATTATGTTGGAGGGCGTGAAGGATCACATTGTATCCAGCCTGCATGGAAAAGCTTCTCCATATTTGATGTGGAAAGAATTGATAGATCTATTCCAGAGTAAGAGCGACCAAAGGAAGCTGGCGCTCAAGGATAAGCTTAGAAACATTAAGATGGAGAAAGGCGACAGTATCGCCAAATACCTCACGAAGTTCACTCAATGCAGAGATGAGCTGGGAAGTGTGGGGGTGACTGTCGAAGAAGAGGATATGGTGGACCTGGCTCTCCTTGGTCTTCCGAAAAGTTGGCATGCATATCAAGATAGTGTCAATGGTCGGGAGAAGTTGCCGGGATGGGAGCGACTTTGGGCAGATCTCATGCAAGAGGAGATAAGGAGGACTACTAGGGACGGATCTTCATCAAAGGTATCTGATGAAGAAAATTGCACTTTGGCTGCCAAAGCAAAGAAGGGGAAGAGCAAGAAAGCTTCTCAGTCTGGTGCGAAAGGCAAGAAGCAAGACATGTCCAAGGTGAAGTGCTTTCACTGTCACCAGCACAGACATTATGCCACAAATTGTCCGCAGAAGAAGAAAAATAAGCATGCTGCTGGATCTGCAGTGGGAGAGGCCTTAGCCTCACAGTTTGAGCTGGATTTTTCGCTGATCGCATGCTTGGTCTCAAGTGTGATGGGATCAGTATGGTTCTTGGACAGTGGTGCATCATTTCACATGACCGGAGATCGGGATTTGTTTTCAGATCTGGAGGAGAAAGATCTTGGAGTGCACATCGAGATGGGCGATGATGGTAGATACAGTGCGACCGGTATCGGTATCATTTCCTTTGAGAGGGAGTCTGGTAAACCCTTCGTATTGAAGGAAGTATTGCATGTTCCAGGATTGATGAAGAATCTGATCTCTGTGGCGATGTTGGAAGACAAGGGGTATGATGTGGTCTTCAGCGAAGGAAAAGCCTTCCTGCGCAGTAAGACAATTGGAGAGACCCGGAAGATAGGGGTTCGAGTCAAGAACCTTTATCAGTTGCAAGTAGATGGTTGTGCAGCAATGGCATGCAAGGCGGGAGAAGTGGTGAGTCGGGATGATGATGGCAAGTTGTGGCACAGGAGATTGGGCCACCTTCACCATGGAGCTTTGAATATCCTGCAACAGATTTCTATTGGGCTTCCTAAGGGCACTCTTGCGCAGTCAGATCAATGCAAGGGGTGTACCTTGGGAAAGTATGTGAAAGCCACCTTTCATGAGAAGGATAGTCACGCCACGAAGATCCTTGAGAGAGTTCACACAGACGTGTGTGGTCCTTTCTCTGTAGCTTCGACAACAAAGCACAAGTACTATGTGATCTTTGTTGATGATTTCTCTCGGAAGTGCTGGATCTTCTTCATGCAGAAGAAGAGCGAGACATTTTCAAAGTTCTGTGAATTCAAGGCGCTGGTTGAGAAGGAATCGGGGAAGCATGTGAAGGCTCTTAGGAGCGACAATGGTGGTGAATTCATCTCTACTGAATTCAAAGACTTTTGCAACGCAGAAGGGATTCGGAGAGAGCTCATCGCACCCCATAACCCACAGCAGAACGGGGTGGCTGAGCGGAAGAACAGAACGATCGTGGGTGCTGCACGGGCGATGTTGCATGATCAGGGCCTACCCCTTCACTTGTGGGCTGAGGCATGCAATACAACAGTGTATGTGCAGAACCGTTGTCCTCACAAGGTTCTTGGCATGAGTACACCGGAGGAGGCTTATTCTGGCAAGAGGCCTGATATTTCTCATCTGAGAATTTTTGGCTCTCCTGTCTACATGCATGTGACGAAGGATGCAAGAAGGAAGCTGGATCCGACCGCAGAGGTTGGAATATTTGTGGGGTACACCGATACACCTCACAACTATTGGGTGTATTTGTCAGACAGTTGCAAGACTGTTGTGTGACGGGATATCAAGTTTCAGGAGGAGAAAGCCATGCAGTGTTCGCTTGAGAGGGAGCTACACTTGCATGCAGATGAGGAGCTGTTAGTTCCTAAGGAGGAGCTTCCGGATATGGATCAGCCACAAGAGGAGGTTCAGGAGGTGGAAGAAACCACCCAGGCAGCGCCAACCATCAGAGGGCGCATGCGCACTACAGAAGCTGAGCGACTAGCTCGAGATGCAGAGAAGGTTGTAGGACCACCTACAGCACAGCGCAGACAGAGACAGTCACCGGATCGGTACACTGGATACATGGCTCTTGTGAGTCAATGTGTTGTGACGGAGCCATCCTCTTTTGAGGAAGCTGTGGAGGAACCCGCATGGGTAGATGCCATGATCAAAGAATATGATTCGATCGTCAGAAACAGTGCATGGGAGATTGTCCCAAGACCGGAGGGGAAATCAGTGGTGGGTTCGCGATGGATCTACAAAGTGAAGCAGGCGGCTGACGGGAGTGTGGAGAAGTACAAGGCAAGATTTGTCGCCCATGGCTTCTCACAGATCGAGGGGATCGATTATGAGGAGACCTTTGCACCTGTCGCAAGGTACTCTTCCATACGGACGATCCTAGCTCTCTCAGCGCAGATGGGATGGCACATCCATCAGATGGATGTGAAGACTGCATTCCTCAATGGAGTCATTGAGGAGGAGGTGTACATAGAGCAGCCTGAAGGTTTCGAGATCTTCAGCAGTGAGTCGCATGTGTGCCGACTCAAGAGAGCACTGTACGGGCTGAAGCAAGCACCTCGTGCTTGGTACACTCGGATAGACAGCTACTTCACCGGGCTCGGATTCTCCAAGAGTGAGGCGGATCCAAACCTGTACCAGATTGTGGTGGAGGGGAAGCTGTTGATCATCGTACTGTATGTAGATGATCTGATTTTGACTGGCGATGAGCCGTTGATACTTTCATGCAAGGAGGATCTTGCACGAGAGTTTGAGATGAAGGACTTGGGCATCCTTCATTATTTCCTGGGATTGGAGATTTGGCAGCGCAGTGGAGGACTGTTTGTTTCTCAGGGCAAGTATGCCCGGGAGATTCTGGAGAGGTTCAACATGCATGGCTGCAAGCTTGTTGACACTCCTCTTCCTGGTGGTTGGAGGAAGGAGGATGCTACTTCAGCGGAGGTAGTGGATGCCATTGTCTATCGACAGTTGGTGGGGTCGCTTATGTATCTGGTCAATACACGACCCGATATATGCTATGCTATTAACCAGCTTTCGCAAGCTATGGTTAAGCCTACCAAGCTCTTCTGGAAGGCAGGCAAGCATGTATTGCATTATCTTAGTGGCACATTGGGATATGGTCTATGGTACAGACAGGAGGATGGAGCGAAGCTTTCCGGCTTCACTGATGCAGATTGGGCAGGGAGCCCAACGGATCGTAAGAGCACATCTGGAGGTATTTTCAGCATCGGGTCGACAGCAGTTTCCTGGTACAACAGGAAGCAGAGATCCGTGGCACTCAGTTCAGTAGAGGCCGAGTACATGGCAGCAAGCTTGGCTGCATGCGAGGCTATTTGGATGAGGAAGATCCTCGTCGGATTGTTCGGGTTGCACTTGGAGCCTACTGTGATTTATTGTGATAACCAGAGTTGCATTAAACTCTCGGCTAATCCAGTATTTCATGATATATCCAAACACATCGACATCAGGTACCATCATATCAGAGATTGTGTTCAGCGGAGAATCATGTTACTTTCATATGTTCCCACGGAGGATCAAGATGCTGACATCTTGATGAACGCGCTCACCAGGAGCAAGTTCAAATTCCACAGAGGCAGGATATGGGTTGCAGATAATCCATATCTTGTTGAGAGGGAGTGTTGAAAATGCAACAAGATGATGGAGCTTAGTGAAATGAAGTCGCCTTCACTAAGTGGGCCCGCAGGCTATTTTTTGGCGCAAAGTCTATTTTTAGAGTATGTCTATTTTTAGACATATGGAGAATGGTCTAGGAGTTGCAGTATGCTATTCTTAGATGATTGGTCGAGTTGGTAAAAATAGATGAACCTCTATTTTTATACATATAGGTCGAAGTCTATTTTTAGACTTCCTGTCTAAAAATAGGTCAGTCAAATATTATTAACCCTTAATAATATTTGGACTCTAAACTTCAGTTTATTCTCTTACAGCACTTCAGTTGGAGCTATGGATGTGGCCCATGCATCTGACAGAAGGAATTACGCTATTCCTTGGGGTTTGGTGAGCTCATGCATGGTTGACTTCAGTTAGGACTTCAGTGGCATAAGTTTGGTGGAGTTGATGAGACAGTTGGTGGAGTTGTGTTCGGTTTAACTTAGTTGAACTAGTTGTGATTAGTTTAACTAGCTAATCAACTAGTAATGAGTGGAGTAAATTAAATATTATTTAATTCACTAATTATTAACTCATTATTCAACTCAAGAGCACATCAGTTCACTACAGTGCATGGACAGTTCAGTGGAGACCAGTGGAAGAGGTAGATGAAAGGGTGAGTTTTCTATTAGTTGCGACAGCAGTTGTGCATGAGATTTGCACAAGCATTGGAGGAGATTTCCCATGAGGATTGCGCAGTTAGAGCCAGTGAGATTCGAACTTGGATCTCTCATTAGACCAGCCTTGATTGCACAATAGAGGCAGGCAATTAGTGGATGAGTTTTGAACCTGTGACTTGTTCAAAACCAAGCTAGTTTGTGTGTAACTTTTGGAGACAGTATTGAGTACTTGTGAGGAGTATTGTACTGAGATTTTTACATGTTTCTCTTCTATTATAATATACAAATATTTGGGGGTTTTCAGTTATAAGCTTTCCCCATTACATATTGTGTTTATGTGCGCATGCGACTGTTTCCATTTCCGCAAATTAATGATTGATTGTAGAAGAGATTATGTGTTACATATGAATTCGAATTAGTATGTGATCAGAATAATCTCAGTGGATAAATCTTCATTATTCAGCAAATTTCTATAGGTTTATCGAAAGAAGGCATCTGAGGTGCAATAGTCGCAGAGTTGTCCTCTTTCTTATCTGACTTCTTCTTCTTTGTATTATTCTTCTTCTTCTTCTTAGCCACCTAGTTATGAGAATACAGACTTTAACCAGGCAAAGTAGAATAAGAGTACGAAGAAATAAGCAAAGGAGGGGATATTTCCACCTTAGAATCAACATGATGTCGTCCAGGTGGAGTGGGTGGTTGTATAGTGGGCGGAACATTTGAGACCACAGACGTCGAGAACAACCAAATATGAAACTCAACAGTTAACCCAGGCAGGGATAATGTTGCCATATAAGGAGTGCCAACATTCCCAAAAGTGGGAAAAGGACCAGGATTCCCTTCGGAGGGGATTCCTTGGTTGGTAAACTCTAGAAAAGTTGCCATTGGAAACAACCATAAAATAAAATGCTAAGGAACATAACTTTAACCATGAATATTTCTTGGACAGTTAATATTTTATGAAATTGAAACAAAACTTTGTTGTTTCATATTTTAAGAGTCGAGAAATAGGAAAAATGTGACTCTATCACTTTCAGGTTGAAACAAGCATGAAAGGAAAAGAGCTCGATGATGTCTTCTCTTTTAAGGAGTCATGAAAATATCAAAATGACTACTCAGGAAATCTAAGCAAGAGGGTGTACCACGTTTTTGTGAATTTCCATATACACGTTGGTGATCAAATGAAAGAGAAATGACCAAGGACTTAACATACGTGCAGGTAGCCTCCCTGAATGTTGTGTTTTGTGTATCATGGTTACAGGGCCACAGGCTCGGCTTCATATGGATAAAGGTTTTGAAACTATAGGGGTATCTCTTTATATACGTGACAGTATGTGGAGCACAAGTCCGTACTAATGTTGTCTAAAGCCAAATGGAAAACAACAGCTGCTAGGTTTAACGACATCGGAACACATTTCTAGCCTAGACCGCTAAAAATGTTTGCGTTAGGTTCCAATGCTTCCTTAGGTTAATTGAATAAATTTTACAGTTGTTCTTGAATTAATGTTTCACTTTCAAGGCCCTACCTAATTTGGTCTCAAATTTCCTAAATGCAAGCTAAATGTAATAGAACATCATTTTCCATTTGATGAATGCTAACTAAGAGAAGGATAGAGATATTTCAGAAAGCAGCAAACACTGAAACCATACAAATAAGTCTCCTAATGCATCTAATACAATTGAAAAGAGAAACAAAAACTCTTTCCTAGATGCAAGTGCTAGTTATGCAAAAGAAATTTTCATTTCAATGCAAACGAAAGGATGCAATTTTTTGTTTTTTGAATGAATAGAGCACACAATGCACTAATTACGGCAAAAATTGAATCAAACACTAGTTTAGAGCACAATGAGTGTAGAGATCTCAAAACGCATAATTCATAGCAATACAAACACAAATGTACTCAAACTAATGATGCACTCTTTCAAACAAAGTGAAAGCCTTCTAAACGACCCAAACGAGCAATGTGGTCTATGCTCGAAAATGAAGAGATGAAGTGTTAGGTCCCTATATTAATAGTGTAGTCCCTTATTATGTTAGTGTAGCCCCCCTTATTGTTATTTTTGTACCCCTGTAACCCCAATATTGTTATTATTGTGCCCTTAAATTATTATTGTTAGGTTGGCTAGGATTACATTGTGGCCCCATGGACTCCTATATATAGAAGGAGGCTTTGGTCATTTGTATAATCCAAGAATTTTTCATTCATGTAATGTATTGGAGGTTGCCCCCTCGAAGTGGCTTATTTCAGCGTTGATATCTCTTTTATTTTATTTTTGGAGCTGGTTTCACAACATTTGGTATCAGAGGCTTGAGATTCTAGGGTTTCGCTGCTCTAAATAGGTCATCATGGAATTTTCGCTATAACATTTTTGCTACGAGGGTTCAGAATCTAAAATTTCTAGAGTGCGGAGCCAGAATCCTGAGGAACATCGTCGCAAAATTTCAGAGCTTTGGTTGCAATATTTTCAAAGATATGATCTATGCAAGTTAGGTCATTTTGCAGGTTCCTGAATTTAACCTAAACAGGTCATCGTGGTATTTTCGTAATAAATTTTTTTATACAAAGATTCAGAAGCTGAAATTTTTAGAGTGTGAAGCCGAAATCTTGAGGAACATCATCGCAAAATTGTAGATATTGGTTCACAATATTTTCAGAGATATGATCTGTGGAAGTTAGGGCTTTTTGAGGCTTCTAAATTTCATCTCAAAGAGGTGATCGTGGGAAAATATTCATAACTCTCTCTCTGAGCATCAGATTGGAGTGCCGTAAAATGTGGTCGCAAGTACATGGACTGTAGTTTCTTTTCTATCAATTTTAGAGCCGAAGGACAAAACAGTGACACGTGGTAAGTCATACAAGTTCACTCTACTGAACCAGTCCATAATTAGGTCATTGTGGGAGAATGGACATAACTTTGTCTTGGAGAATCCAAATTAGGTCAGATATATGGCATTCGAAAGAGAATTCAGAGGGATACCTCAGTGCCAAATTTCAGATATTGAAGAGCCAAAATCACAGAGATAATCCAATTTCAATATCGAGCTCCTCAAAAGCAAGAAAAAGGTGTGTATTTTTTTCCGAATTGCACAAGTCTTGTTTGAAGAATCAATTTCAATTGATTACAAGGGTGTATTGTAGAATAGATATCAGTATTGGGTTCTAAAAAATGCCCCATAAAAATAATTCAAAACCCATTAAGCCTTCAGAAGGCTCTACTATGAATCATGAAGATGAAGAATTGCAACATGATGTATCAAAATTACAAGAGCAAGTGCACCAAATTTCGCTCTCGCAAAGAGCAGCAAAAAATGAAATGGAAGTTTTGAAGAAAGGCGTGGAAGCGAAGACGGATGGTTTGAAGAATAATATGGATGGTTTGAAGAAAGGCATGGAATCTAAGATAGATGGCATGGAAGCTGGCATGGAATCTAAGATGGATGACATGGAAGCTGAGATCGATGAAAAAAATGGAAAACATGAAGAATGATATAAAAGTGGACATGGAAGGTTTGACAAAGTGGATACAAGAAATGTTTCCTAATGGTGAAAATATAGTAGAGGTAACTCATGATGAGAACAAAATAAATGTTAATCGTGATTTCATAAAATCTAATGTTGGCGGGTGTTAGGGTCCCGTGATTTGGCTGATTGGCAAGCCAAATGACAGTGTAACATCAAACCAATCTTTGGAGCCCACGGACCTAGCCATCCTGGACTCAGAGAGGGCTCTCTCTATTTGTGTAAGGGATATCTGTGTGTTTGCTTATTGTGTTCTTGATTTTAGGCTAGTTATGAAGTAGGTTTTTGGTTTTGGTTTTTAGGTTGTGAGGGATGAACTGATCAAAGACCAAGATAGGTAAAAAGATGTCGGATCAACTGGGCTATGGAGTCGAAAAGATCAAGAAAGCTTTCAGATGGTGATATAAGGTTGTTGAAGGGCCGATTTGAGCGAGGTAAAATGGATCTTTGGGTAAAATGGAGTGAGATGGACATTAAACTTGTGAAGAACAAAGGATTTCAAACATAAATAGTTTAATAGCTGACATAAAAATGGTAGGGAAAACCATTAATCATGAGAAATGTAACTGTAAACTGATCAATGCATAGAAATAAACATTCAAGCCATGCATAGAGATATATGACTCTCTAACTTTAGGAAATGGCTATCAGACTTTGGGGAAATACATTTAAGACAAAAAAACAACTCAAATCACTATGAAGGAATGCCTAAACATAGTATTTCAAGCTATTGGGCACTTTGAAGCAAGATTGCATAGTTTTAGGCAAAGGGCAAGATCAGTACAAGACCTCCTTGGTTCAACAAATGACAATCTAATCAATCAAAGAGAGGTTTCATAGGTGGAGCTATGGCTAGCCATGAGTAAGCAGGGCATACCGTAAATCATACTTAGCATGCATAAAACCATAAATGAAACAAGCAAACAATATTCTTTAGTTATTAAAGAGCAATCAAGGATTCTTTAATATGACTAAGAATGAAGAAAACATAAAAGCTATAAAGAAACAGGAAATTTGAGGTGCCTCCAAGGGCATGTCTCAAATCTATTCTCTACTGTCTTATAGCAAGCAAGAACATGGAATTATGAATGAAAAGTATGAAACAAAACAGAGAGAGAGACACTATAACATTCTACAAAGTCATGGAATCCAACAACGATCCTCTTTCATCATCCAAAAACATCCAAGAAACTATCCAAAGGCATGAGACAAGTGTTTATTCCAAGCTTGTATGACCATATACTGCTTCTATTCATCATTTTCAGCTTCATTTACAATGAAAGCCTTTGGAATATATAGGCCAAAGTGAGGAAAACGTCTTAGTTCAACTTGCAATCTCATTGGCCTATCCAAAATATCTGATTTTTTCCTTGAGGCTTTGCAAAGCCCAAGGCACAAAATATCTAATAAAATATCTCAAAAATGCTAAAAAAGGGAAATATATTGACTTTTCATAACTAATCATGTACAAAAATAGCTAAACGCACATGAGGAAAAGTCACTTTTAAAAGGTTCAATTTTTACAAAAATACTCAAGAAATATATCAGCAGAAAGTCCTCTGACTTGCCAACAACTTTTGGAGGCCTTTTCGATGTCCAAACGAGACCCATGATAGCTCGTTGGAAAGCTTTGAATGTATATTTTCTGAAAATGTTTAGTTTGCTCCAAACTAACCAATTGAAGTCCTCCAAAAATAGATCGGTGTGTAAAAACCCAAAAAATAGGCCTTGCTGATAAACGGGGCAGAGTATAGAAAAAGCGAGTGTTTTTCGCCATTTTGGGGGAGAAAATGATCTGAAAATCGCGGAGTATATGACCTTGAAATTATGGCATCCAATGATAAAATTTTCATCCTTTGACGATGCCCCAAACTGAAATGGTGATGCCCATGAGTTTTAGCCAAAAACCCAAAAATGATAAAAAACCAAAATTTGTCGAATTCCGCCCAATTTTGGTGAGCATGACCCTCAAGGGTTTTCAGAAACATGCTCTAAAGATGAGGGAAAAATTTGGATCTTTGAGGTGTCTTTCCTCAATTTTGGTGCTAAGCACCTCCTTTGAGCCTCCTTGAGTTTTTCCTAAGTGACCTTCAATTTCCTCCGGGCAAATTGATTTAGCTTCTTGTAATGCCTGGTCATCCTCCGTTGAAGGTCAAAGTCTTTATTTGCCTTCTCCAACTTCTTTTCCAAGTGATCATTAACCCTCTCAGGCCATGCTTCTCGATTTTTCTCTATTTCTTGGGTGAAGAATGTAGTGAGAGGGGTAGATTGGAGAAGGGCAGCTTTTTCTTCCTTTTGTTTCTCAAGGGCTCCTTTGAGCCCCATGGTTCTTGGCCTTTTTCTCTTGGGTTGATCTTCATCTTCGCTCTCATCGAACTCACCCATGAGTTCTTCCAATCTCACTTGTGCTTTGGAGGCCTCTTTTTTGTATTTGATGGCCCGTGTCTCATATACCGCCATATGGACACCCTTCTGTTTGTTTTGAATTTGAAAAAAGTGATTGAAGTTTATAGCCCTCTCTAGATCAGTCTTCAAACCATCAATTTGGTTTTCTGTATTGATTAAGAGAGTTTCAAGGATTCGGGCTTCATTTTTTCTATCATCACTTTGAATTTGAATTATGTCAAAGTCCCTTTCCTTTTCATGGCTGCTTTCTTCTTTCTCCTTTCCTTTGCTTTGGGTGGCTTTTTTAGTCTTCCTCCTCTTGGGCAATTCGACAATGGGTTTCTTGGGAAATTTCCCCTTGCTTCGGAGGGCCTGAGTGACATTTGAAGTTACAGATTTAGGCACCATTTTCCTTGATGTCTGGGGCTTAGCCACCTTTGGAAAAGAGATCATGGCCCCTTGCCCCTTGAGTGGAAGGTGAAGGAGATGTATGAAATGAAGGGACAGTGGAAAAATCCAGATGTGTAATGAAATTATCCCAAGAGACTTCCTTCTTCTCAAGCTGATGAAGAATGATAACCTTGATGAGGGAATGATGGAAGGGGTAGGCTATCTGCTGAGAAGGAGTTTTTTTCTGAACAATGGAGGCCATTTTCTTAATACTTCTATGTAGGAAGAAAGGGAGATTTAACAATTTGTCTCTCGTGAAATTCATGAGCAATCGGACATGGTAAGCATAGACTCGAGAGAATCTTCCCTCGCAGGTGAAGTATTTCATGATTATGTTCATGAGGGGGGCATAACTAGCTAATAGATATGAGAAGGGAAAAATGGATGGACAAGAATCTCTATGCTCAGGATTTAGAAAAGGCTTGTATTGTTCTGAGTATAGGTGGCTTTGTTTAAACCACTTCTCTCCGACATAAGAGATTCTGGTGGCCTTGGAAATGGACCTTGGAGAGAGTTTGAAATATAGGCCTGCCAACTGAAAATTCTTCTCTTGAAATCTCAAAGCACAAAGATGTGTCAAAGGGGAATAGCTTTTCACCTCCTGCACCCTTTTTCAAAACTCTAAACACCCAACCTCATGAAAGTTAAAAATGATTGATGGATGAGCATTTACCTCTTCAGTGGAAACAGGCTCAAACCTCCTGTGAAGGCTACTCCTACTATCTTTCCTGGGAGGCATTTTGTTTTGAATGTTCTTTGCAAAACCAAGCTGTCTCAAATGGCCTTTGGAATGTTTTTCTCAACCACACCTCTGTCCTCCTTATCAGTCACTTTTTGCCTTCTTTTATGCCAATCAACAAATATTTGTCAAAATGAAACAAACTCAATCTTATCACTGTCTTTGGGCCAAATCTTTTGAAAAGAGATGTTTGTGGTTTGTTATTTGAACAAGGATCCTTTGTGTTTTGACAGAAACAAAACAACCTTGTATTTAGACAAAAGAAAAATCACCCTTCCCCAATCAAAATCTTCTGCTGTTCACTGTTTTTTATACACAGGTAGACAAAAACACCCTCAAATTGATTTAAAAGATCTTCATAACATACTCTGTTTTATGGAACAATGGAGGCTGCACAAGGTTTCACTGTTTCACCATTCAAAGAGGACACTTTTGAAGTGACAAGGAATTTTAGACTATGACCACTATTTTTCAAATTAGGATCAATGTTTGCACCTTTCAAACATTGTGTTTACCCCACAAACACTTATTCCACCTTATAAACATTGTTTCACCTTAGCTTTTGCTGACATAGGTTAATTTTGTTTATCACTGTTAGGACACCTTTAGCAATTTGAAAACCTCTACCACTTTGTGCTTTTGTCTTGCAATTAGTGTTATGGTTTATCACTGTTATTGAAGGAAGTTTCAGGCCTTTTGAAACTAATATGAACACACCCTAGCCTTCTACTGTAACAGTGTTTGGCAACGCAGTAACAAACCACTTTTCTTTTCTACCAAGAAATTCACTTTTCAATCACTGTTTTAGTCTTGAAAAATATGGCATCAATCACCCCTTTAGAATTCAAAATTTACCATGAGGTGATGAAAAATACCTCAAAGATCCTTCACGAGCCTTGATTTGATCATTTGGAGAGCTTTTAGGGCTTCTTTGAAGGTGTTAGGAGGTGTAGCACGTTTTCTGGAAAGAACATCGTGCAACCAAATAGTCGGGTCGGCCTTCGGGTAGTGATGACCGGCGCTCACAGGCGTGTCGCACCACCATTATAAGCCTTTGTAATTTCTTCTCTCAATGCGACGCCCGCTTTTCCAGGCACGCCGCGCAGGCTTTAAGCCTCTAAAAACTCCGCAAATGGCTCGAAACTTCTTGCTTGGTCGGGTGAACAGCCAAGGGAGCACTTGGTGAGTTTTGAAATGCACAATGAGACTTGGCAACGGTCAATTACTCCCTTCAAAGTCGACAAACCTTTTGAACTTGCTTTGTGGGGGTTTGAACGCCTCTTTTGAAAAATGCCTTTGTCATAATGAAACTCAAATGACTTTTAAAATTACAAAGGGGCCCATATCCAATTAATGTTGATAATAAAGTGTTGTGGGGGCTACTTGAAGGTTTTCATAGATATGACTTTTACCTAAGTGAAGAAATCATCTAAAGGCTAAACTATTTTTTACTGTTTTCCTATTAAGGGAGGAAACTTGTTTCCTTTGTTCATATCTGTTTTTAAGAGGAAAACCCTGCTCAAACCATATACTGACTATAGATGCACCCTTTGAATGACATTTCTCTTTGACTGTGGTTGAAAACTCAGTTTCATTCACCTAGGTTTTACCATCATCTGTTTATCAAAGGAAATCCTTTAAAAACCCCTCCTACAATCAAATGCAATAGCAAGGTATTTTACATGTTTTCATAAGGAAAAAGCCTTTGTTTGTGACAGTGGCATGCTTCAATTGTTTTGAGTGTTGTTTCTGAATTCAAAACACTTTCCATATCCTTTTTTCATATTGATGAACCTATGTGTCTATTTGCAAAGCCTCATTTAGGAACTAGGCTTAGGTTACCTTCTTGTCCATTTTGATGATTTTTTTGAAAAATATCTTCATGGACAGGAAGAGCAAAACTTCTTTGAATCATCAACATCACTCTTTGGCTTATGTTTAACTCAGCTCTTAACTCATAAACTTTGAATGGATTTCCACTAATTTCAACTCTATTTTTAAAGGAAAACAATGGCTAGATTTCATGCATGTTGATCAAGGAGAGAGATCTTTGGAAACTCTCAATGAAATTACATATCTCAGCAGGGTTTGTTCATTTTGGATTCAGATTGCCTTTGAAGGAAATATCTGATAGAAGACAAGTCGAACCTCTTTTATTATTACAGTACCATTGCTTTCCCTCTGTTTTTAACACCATTTTTCTATCCATAAGCCTTTAGTTTCTTTCCCACTGCACTTAAAACCCACTTTTCAATCAGTGAAACCTATAGTCAATATTTGAAACACCACTACTGTGTTAGTGGTCTTCATCTATTGGATACAAGGTGTTAAACAAGTTCTTAGGCAGTTTGCAAGCATTTTCAGCTTTGTGCCCTTTAAATGAGGTCATACCTCTGTTCCTGGCCCTTTTCTTTTTAGATGAAGGAGGCCTTTATCACATTTCCAAACCCTCTGCTTGTAAAATGAAGGAGGTTTTCAACCAATGACTTGACCATCTGCTCATGTATGGAGGAGGTTTTCTCAGTCTTTCAACCCTCTTCTCATGTATGGAGGAGGTTTTCTCAGTCTTTCAACCCTCTGCTCATGTATGGAGGAGGTTTTCTCAGTGATGCCATTTCATCTTTATGCATCTTTAGACAATCAAAGGCAGCCTGGCCAGTATCTGCAGAGCATTTCTTGTTATTCATAAGTCACTAACCTTTGACTGTGTTTGTAGGAGCTTATTGAAATAACTCTCTGTCTAGTACTTGCATCCCAGGCTCAAAACCACATGAGAAGCAGTTGTCTTCTCATGTTGAGTTTAATATTATCTTTTGTAACATTAGTACACTTCTGCGCTTTGAAAAGGCATTGAAACACTGTACATCCACCTACTATCAGCTTGACTTGTGTCATATGTATTGCTGAGACCTCAAGGCTTGTTAGTGGCGTGACCTAAGGGTGTAATCAAGCTTTATTTGCAGAATAGGAAGGTTATATATGACTGGTTGATATTAGACAGAGGTTTTTTGGCTTTAGGATAGTTTTCCAAGGGAGGAATGCCTAAAGCGCCACTACCTAACTTAGGGGAGAATTTTTGGACAAATTTGGAGTATTCTCTTTGGAGCTGATGGACAAGTTTGTATGGCTGAGGCTAGATAGGGCTTGAAAATGAGGTTTTATCTCATCCTGGACTGATTTTAAAAGGTGGGAGGGCAAAAAATTTTATGGGTGTTTTCCAGCTGGCAAATTTGACAAATTGGAGATTAGCTTCTAGAAAACTTGGCTTTAAAAACTAGTCATCATCAACAGGTGAAAAATACTGATGACTAACAGTGGCTTCATTTGGGGAGGGCAGCTCCTTTTTTGGAGGTGTCCAGAATTTCAGATCTCGGTTCTTTGAAGACCATTGCCTTTATCCATTGGCGCAAATTTCTTTCTTCCTTGATGCTATTTCTGAAAATTGACAGCATGATTAGCATCAATGACATTTCTACCTACCCCACTATATTTCCTAACATTTTTTCTTCTTTTGGGTGCATTTGGACTATGTCAGCACTCAAATCTACCTTAGGCTGAAATAAGGTAAAACTCAAGGCTACATCAAACCACGCTCAGCCTCATAGCTAGCCCTACGAGGACAGGAGAGGGCTCTCTCCATTCAATCTCAGCAAAAGGTCTTCAAAGGGGCTGAGATGACT
This sequence comes from Pinus albicaulis, assembly GCA_034641835.2. Lineage (NCBI taxonomy): Eukaryota > Viridiplantae > Streptophyta > Pinopsida > Pinales > Pinaceae > Pinus > Pinus albicaulis. The sequence goes on along the minus strand of CM076573.1, from coordinate 807,154,510 downwards.
TATAACGAATACTGATTTTAGGCTAGTAAAGAGATAGGAAAGTTTGATTTTGATTTTTTGGGTTTTTGTTGAAAAAAATGGGAAAAACAATTTTGGGTCTGGGGATAAGGCCAGATCTTTGCAGAATTCGAGTTGGGGCGAGGTAGGAAGTAGTCTTGATGATTTTGATCAGGTGTATGGATGGATCAGAACGACAAGGAGCTAAAGAGGGCAAGGGAGAACATGGATCCTCTCCAAATAGGCGAAAACATGTAAAACTAAACAAATTTAAAGGTAGAGCACTGAAACAATGGATTCAACCTCATTTACTCATTCATTTAGTTTCAGAAGCATAAGAAGGGAATGGCATACATTAAACATGAAAGAACTTACAATAAACTGAGAGAAAACACCATCAATAACTGAAAGCCACAAGAATCCCAACAGGTGCTCCAAAACCTCTGATCTTTCCTTAGCCAAAATATGAAAAATATGTACAATAGTGTGCCAAAGTTTTCCCAAGAGTCCAACCCATCCAACCTCTGAAAATGATTGAGAAATTGCATCATATAGACCTTCCTAACCCCTTCCCACACCTCTAGGGGTCGAATTCCTCCTTCTAGGAGCAGTTCCAACTAATTCTAAACAAGGAGCTAGAATATAGGCAGCCAAACAACTTGCCTCTAAAAGGAAGGAAGCTGATTCTTTCACTTGATTTTTACTTTTTTAGGAGTGAATCATCTAGAATAGGTAAAAATGAGTCCAAGTTACATGCCAACCACAAAATTAAATCAAGATAACTCAAAAATTACATCCACAATCAAAACTAGTCCAACTGGCCGAAATTCTGAGCTGGAAGATGAAAAATGGACCAAAAATCTTTATGCATAGCGCGTCTGAGCCATATGCATAGCGCGCCTTTCAGCCTACTTTTGGGGCACTTCCCGAAGTCCAAATTGAGCTCATGATAGCTCGTTGGAAAGACCTGGATGTTGGCTATCCAACGTAAGTGGAATTTTTAAATTTGGAGCTCATTTTCCCCTCCAAAACTTCATTCTTCCAGAAGTACTTCCTGCTGGTGCAAAAGGTGGCAGAAAGGTGGTTTTCATGGTGTTTTTGGGCCTTTTGATCATCCAGAACTTGATGAAATGCTTTGGCCATACTGGAGAATGCATAAATTACCATGAAAAATCCAAAAATATAAAGTTTTCCTCCAGCAAGTGTCCCAATCATAAGCGAGCGCGTCGACGCGCTGCTCGTTGGGCTGAAAAATCTGTTTTGAGACCAAAATTTTTCAAAATGACAAAAACTTCTCCAAATTCGCTCAAATTCGGAGCGAAGACCCTCCATCATGTATCATGCCCAGCCAATGAAGCCTCGGCCAAAATCCGGAGTGGATCAGGCCTCTTCCACCGTTTTAGTGCTTTGCTCAACCTTGCCTTCAGGATCTTCTTTTTAGCTCGGCAGACGTGATTACGGGCCCAATAATGATTTTTCATATGACGGAACATGTCTTTGTCTCTGTCCTGAACCTGTGAATGTACCTACGCTGATGTAGAAGGTGAGACCCCTTCCACGCCATGTGGAGATAGTACTTGCACTGCTGATGAAGTTAACGAGACCTCTTCCACCCCGGGTGGAGATAGTACTCATTGTGATGCTGCAAACAAGGCTCTGGCTCCTCTCTGATATGTAACGGTCACTTTTATGAGATCTCCTTGACACATTAACCTCTGCTATGGAATCACTGTCATACCCCTGCTCATATACTGAATCCGTCTCTGACATGGTGCTGAAAACAATATGTTTGACAAATATATGCTGATGTAGGTATGATGAAAATAAGAGTTTCAGTGTATGCTCTAATCCCAAATGTGTCACATGTGTATCAAGGTGCTATAGGAAAACCATAATGATCAAGGTACTGTCAAATGAGTTTGAATGGAAAACAGCCACTGCTTGACTACATGGGGATTTTGACAAATGAGTAGGAAGAATGTAATGCTGGCGGAAATAGTTATTAGGAACAAAAGTGACAATAGCCCTGGCAGTGTTTGACAAATGTCAATGGAGGATGTGGACAAGTGAAAATGGGACTATGTTATAACATGAATAATGAGCAGTGTTAAAATGAAAATGGCAATAATAATGATAGCAGTGATGTAATGGCAAAGAGAGGGCGTGAGGATGAGGTAAATAATGAGCAGGGACACCACCGACAGTAGAGGCATGAGCATATATATCAACCACACAAGTTTGCAAACCCCCACACAATCACTATCATTTGCTTCAAAACCCTAAGAAATGAATTTGGAAATAAACATAGGGTTTACACATTTCTCCTCATCAAACACTTGTTTCTCCACTTTCAAAATACCATAATCATATCCAAAATTCACTGAGCAATCGTGAAAAACCTACTTGCAAGCAGTTGGAGGAAATTTGGCATGAATCTGGACGAAGGAGCGAAAGTTTTTTGGCTCTGAGATTATACGCGTAGTGCGCTCACCCAGTGCGCTGCGCGCCTCATGTGCGTAGCGCGCTTGCAAATTTGCACAGGCCGGTGAAGCCCAATGCGTAGCGCGCCTCTTGTGCGTAGCGCGCTTCCTCTGTGCGTAGCGCGCTACATAGTGCATTTTGCAGGAGGCCTTCCTGGTGTTCAAATTGGGCGTGTGATAGCTCGCTGGAAAGATCTTGGAGTCTAATTTACAAACCAAGTGGAATTTTTCAATTTGGAGTTCATTTACCCTGTCAAAAGTCAAATCTCCCAAGACTGGTCAAAATGAGCAGAATGAGGCTGCCTCAAGGCAGAGTGCTGTTGCAGCCAATGTTTGAAGGTCTTCCTCAATTCCAAATTGAGCTCATGATAGCTCATTGAAAAGATATTTGTGTCTAGTTATAATTTTACTTATAAAGCAAGTCATTTGGCTAACCATGATAGGATAAATCTTGATTTTCCCAAGGTCACTTCAGAGGTGCATCAATTCTCCCGAGGCGATTGTATTTTTGACATTTCTCTAAAACCATGACACCTGTGTAAAAAGTGAAGGATGGTTTTATGCCTTGGAATGTTTTGTACAAAAACCTCTCTCAGTTTTCCAAAATTCATCTTTTATGGCTCTGAAACATCATTTGAGTGAAACTTATCCCGATGTGTGAAACAAGGGATTTTGTCGAAATGAAGCGAAATGAAGGGGATAAGGGGCTTCTAAATTCTTGGGGAAATTTTGGGAAGTAGGGGGGGATGTTAGGAAGTAGGGGAAAGTGGAATCTCAGAGATTGAGTGAGGGGAAGGGGTCCAAAAGGGAAAAACACAGGCCTAGCCTAGAAAATTGCCAAGTTGTGGCAAGAAACTAGGGTTTGTGGAAAAATGAGGAATTTGGGGGATCTCAGTGATGGGAAGTGTTTAATAAGGTATATTAAGGATAGAGGAAGGTGTGTGAACATCAGGATACAAGTTTTTTTGATGATTTTACCATCCAAGAGAAATTACCTCCAAAACCCTAGGAGAGGGAAATGGACCTTACCTAGGCAAAACTGAAGCATGAACAAGCTGTAAAATGACCCAATGGAACTTGACATGATGATGAAAACCCTCTGAATGATGGAACACTCAGCTGAATGGTGACATGGACCGACATTTGGACAAATTTTGAAAAGAGTGAAAACAAACCCTAGACCTAATGCCTAGTGACCAAATTTTGCTTGAAGACTCATTGAAATGACAAAATTTGACCTTGACACTTTAAGATCACTTTGTAAGAGCATGTTTGATCACTGGAGGAAGGCTGCAAAGGCTGACACTAACAGACTAGAAATCCTTTGACATAGTATTTTTGAAAAATGACACTATCTAGTTCTACACTTATATCCATCGGGAGTTCAGATTAAGCTGATGAACTCCTTTATTTCTCTACCTATGCTAGATCGACTGTCAAGATTAAGCTATTTGACAGGATTTTATTCTCTAATCTAAAACATGAAATAGAAAAATCACCAAATCAGGATTAGACAGTCTGATTTTTCATGTACTTGTGGCATGAAAGAAAATTTGCACACAAAAATGAAATCTAGAAAAACAAGGCTACGATACACAATTTGTTTTCATCCCTGCTTTCCTCTTTGGTTTTGTTTTGAGCATGTGGAACTAGTATCTTTTCCTAATCTACTCTCTTTGATAAGTCAAGCTTACACAATGTTGACCATATTTTCCTCTCACTAACTTATCAGAAAATAAATTTAAAACATGTTCAGTTATGATTAGGATAGATAATTGAACAAGAAATTTGAGCATTAGTAGCGGCATTTAAACTTGCGCACTTTCCGAATGACTATTTTTGAACATGGGGCTTTCTTTCTATTTTTCAAACCACCCTCTTTTTCTATTTTTCTATTGTTTTTGAATTTTCTATTTTTGATTTATTTCTCAAACAATGGTATATACAATGATTGAAAAACTTTTAACTCAGAAATCTTGGAAATGGTGAAACTTAAGCATCTTATCTTCATAAGGATCTCCTGCCACTCTTGGTCCACTCAGCTCTTGAAAAGAAAAATTTGGAACATTTTCTCTTTCAAGCATGACATAAGGATTCATGCATGAATCTTTAAACAACCCTGTATCTTCCCGCTGTATATCTTTATACCTCTGATTTCCACTCGTCCTTTTGCTGTACATCTTTTTCAAATAGTGCAGATATTCTTTGTCATTTTTGAAGTATATGATGACATCATATAGGTATGTCAGAATACAGAAATTTAGAACTAGAAACATGGCTTTTAGGAGCATATTTTTGATATCCGGTGGTTTTGCAATTTTAGGTTTGAAAATGGAACTACTTGCAGCATACTTGAAAAATTCTTTGAGCTGTCTTCTTTGCAAAGGAATTATTTGGCTATAACCTGAAACAACATCTTGCAAAGACATATGACTAAAAGAAATTATCATTGGTATATCATGGTCCTGGGTAGGAAGGATAAAATTTCTGTCAAAAGGGTGTGTATTAGTGTTTCTAAAATCAAAACAGATCCTATGACCAGCTACTTTATCTTTGACTATTACTGTTTGGTTCAGTTTTTTGTATTTTCTTTTGTCGAAGTTGTTTCTAGGAGTGATGGCAATGGCATAGTTTTTCTCACTATTTTCTCTATATGAAGTAGTATTTTGAACAATATTTCAAATTCTAGCAGTTCTAAGTCTTTGGTGGAGTGACAGAATGTTAGCCAGTTCAAGTAACTCAGGTATATTTGGACTGCAGTCGTCATATCCTTTCATAAGAATTTTATCAGGCATTTTTTCTGGATTTTGAGTTGTTATGGCTACAGTCAAGGTTTCATTTGAAAGGGTAGAGTTAAGTGATGGAAAATCCTTAAGGTATGGTAAGAAGATTAAGCTTCCCTGCCCCTGAGTTCCAAAGAGGTTTGTGATATGCAAGTCTTCTAATGCCTTTGTTCTGAAAAAGTTTCCTGATGTTACTATTGATGTTTGTCTAAGGTTTGAGAAATTTGCTTGATAATACATAATGGTTTGTGCTTCTTGCTCTATCCCTGTTTCAAAAGGAACAAAATCTCTTTCCTCAAGACATAGCTGCTCATGATCATGATAATTTTGAGTGTCTAGTTCATCATAGAGAACTTGGGGTAGCTGATGTGGTGGGTGTAAGTTTGTTTCAAATCCTTTTGACTGTTCTTCAATGTCCTCATCAGTGTTTAAAATGAAAGAGTTGAGATCAGAATGCAAGGAGTACATCGAGATGTTATCTGGCCTTTCTTGGTTGCTGATCATATATTTCATGTGTGATTCTCGATAAAGTATTCTAGTTTGGTCAAACATAGGAATAGTGGCATAGGACATATCAAGTTGAATATTTCCTTGAAGCTTGGCTCCCCATGGATAAAATCATTCCATACTTGGGAGGGATGTCTGCTACCACTATGTCCATGATCAGATGTTTTGCAGGTACTTGGGCCAAACTGAAACAAATATCTTTGATTAAACCCAGACACTTGACTCTACTTGAGTCAAACGAATATAAGTCTTTATATGGTCTTGTGATTTGTAGGCCTAATCTTTCCATCACAACTTTCGGCATGAGATTATGCGAGGCCCCGGAGTCTAGCATGGCATTGTGTAAGATTTGGTCATGGATATTCAAACTGATGTAAAAGGGAAGAGTGGTTCCTTCTTGGAATTTCCCTTCTATTTTTGGACCAAACAACACTTTAGGAGTGTCATTAGCTAGATTAAGGGTGTTTTCATCATTTCCTATATTTAGGACCTTTAACACTTGGGATTTATAAGAGCTTTGGGCGATAAGTTTAGTGAGGGGCATGGTAATATTTATTTTGGTGATTTTTATCTCAAAAATGAAAGGTGCTTGTAGTTTAGATAGGTTTGCTTCAACTTTTATAGCCATGAATTTCTCTATGTTCTAAGTTTGCTGACTTTGTTTTGGGATTTTTTTTGACATAGCCATCTCGAGAATCTTTGTGGAGGTACTAGGACCATCTAAGCTAAGACTTGTTTGAATATCTTTATCTTTGTTTTGGTCAGTTTTCTTGACCAAGATCTTGTTGCTATCCATTGCCTTTTTAAGGATGGTATCGGGGGTTTTAGCAGTGTCTGAGCTACCTTTCTTGGAGTTGTCTTGGTTTTTTCTGCTTCTAAGGTCATACTGCCTATGAGCTTTTATTATGGAATTCTGAAAATCTATGGCAGGATCTTTAAGATCTTCATAGTTGGTTTCATCTTGATTTAGAGAGAAAAACGCTTGTTCTTCTTCTGTGAGGTAAACCTCACTCTCGTTATCAGAACCTATAAAGTTCAAATGATTTTCATCAATGGGCTCTGTATCCCTTTCATCTTCTTCCACATAATTTTCATTAAAGGGTGGCCTAATTTGTCGGTCATTTTCCCTTGGTTTTTTTGAGGTTGTTCCCTCCTAAAATTTTGGTTCCGGTTTCTATTTGGAGGGTTTGGTTGGTTGTCCCTAAGAGGGGTCTTTTCACTTATATTTTCCCACATTTTGGCCATGGAACTTGTTAGTGTCGGTATCTTCATCCCTCCGTCAGTGATTAAAATCCTCTTGTTGCATTGCATATTATGTGTCTCACTCAGTCAGCTGCATTCGGATAGGAGCATGGATCATCTGACGGTAATGGCTTGTTGTTCATATACCTCATGTCCTGTACCTACTGGCCCATTTCCATTCATCAAAACAATCTGCACTCACTTTTTGTCGTTAAATTTGTAAGAGTAATTGTTTAGGTTTTAGTGTAATTAGGTCTAGGGTTTCATTAATAAGGTCTTCAAAATGCCCAATAATGGTCAGCAGGCGCATGAGGAATTTGAAATAAAGTTTCAATACTAAGAACTTCATCATCATATGCTTAATAATGTATTTTTCTTCAAAACTCTGTTTTGAAGAAAAATAGAGTATTTCATCTTTTTATGTATAAATGTAATGTAATTTCAAGTGTTCTCAGTTGTAAAAATAATTTCACTGGCAACCCTAGTCACCTTTGTCAAGCTCCATCAAATTCATTCCCTACAAGGCAAACACAAAGCACACCATTCAGTTAATCAAAGCTAAAATAAAGCAAGTTGTTTAAAACAGAGTTTAAAAAGTGTCGAATGTAAAAAATTACAAAGTGGGTTTTTGAAGTGGAAAATTAAAAGGTCTTTGGTATATAAGTCATCTCTATGTTAAAAGGTTCATTTGTGTTCCAAGAGGAGAGAGTGAGCAAAGGAAAGGGTCATGTAAAATGAAAAGAGCAAAATCATAACAAAGTTGGCAAGTTTCAGTGGCGCGCCGCATTGGCTGGGTGACGCGGTGCACAAGATAGGCACGACGCATTGGGTCAGCCTCCACTGTGTTGAGAATACACCAGTGCGGCGCATAGGAGTGGCACGACGCGTTGGGTTTGTGGCGCGATGCGTAGGGCTGCAAAGCATTTTCACTACGATTTCTCTCAAAACTTCGAATTTTCTCAGTCACCTCCGGTTAAAGTAAGTCAAACAACTTTGTCACTGCCAATGAACCTGTGTCTTATGATGTCTATGAGGATTTAATAAAAAATTCAAACCCTATTTTCGTGGTCAAAAAATGCTTCTTTAGGGTTTATAGTTTGGTTTTTTATGCCATCACTCCCACAGCCTTTTGTTTCCTCACTGTTTTTATAGTTCCATCAGCACATTTCTCTATCCCCCATATCCCTAAATTCACTCATTCCCTATCCCAATTCCCATTATCCCAAATCCAAGTTACAAGTTTCCCAAACCCCAAATGCTATCCCAAAAAGCCTAGTGACTCCCCCTAAAAATCTTTAATTGGAAAATTTCAATTAGCAATATTCCCAACATTCCCCTTACCTTCTCCCTCCATAGTCCCACACACATTTTCATACATTTGGCAACAAAAACCAAAGACACCAAAACTCCTCATACTCATCTAAGACAACACAGACTTTGGCAAACATGGAGACAGATTCCTATTATGACAGAGATAGTGACTCTACAACTGAATTGCATGCACCTAGGAGACCTCACAAGAGTGGCATACATGTGAGGGAGGAGCCTACTTCACTTGTTGAGCTGCAGGCCTGTCCTCTTGCTATTTCATGTTTTCGACAACAGTATTGTTATTATTTTTGTGAGATGATTGCTAGAGTCTACCACCATCATGAGCTGGCTAGATTATTTGTGCTGCATTTACATAATGGCCAAGTCACTCTTGCAGGTGTGACATTAACTTTGACACCTGAGTCTATCTCTCTAGCAACTGGTATTCCAAATTTTGGAGAGAAATGGAACAAAATATAGCAAGTTGACAGGGAACACTATGAGCCATATATCAAGCCCATTGTTTTGAGACAACTCAAAAGAGTTTTTCCCTATCAGTTCTTGAAAGATTCATACGCTCCTTTGATGAAACTCATTATGAAATATTTCAGTTGTGAGGGCCGGTTTTCTCGCCTCTATGCTTATCATATCAGGTTGCTGATGCATTTTACCAGGGTGAGAATGATGAACCTCCCTTACTTCATGTGCCGGAATATTGATAAGATGACCACCCTCATGTAAAGGAAAACTCCTGAGCAGCAGTATAATAGTATCTATCACTTTGCACTCATCAAAATTGTGGTTATGCATCAGCTTGGTTTGCAAGATATTTCATGGGAAGATTTCATTTCTAATGAGTTCTTCAGAGCTCCTCAGGCACCTTCAGAGGTTTTTCATGAGACACAGACCACTAGTGTGCCGGTGTTTGTCACCTATCAAAGGGGCACTAGAGGGTTGTTTGCAGCGGCCAAGCGAGTATTATCTCCACCCGGGGTGGAAGGGGTCTCGTTTCCTTCATTAGCAGTACAGGTACAGGACAAGGGTAAGAGGCCAATACATGATGAGGGGCCTTCAGGAGGCTAAGATACAGACTTCATACTCATTGATGATGATTTGGGCTCACCAAGCTCAAAGCTGAGAGAGATTGTTCAGGAGCAGAAGGCGGAGATAAACACTTTGTCCCTCAAATTGCAAAGAGTCCAGTGGATAATCAACTACCTTGAGCAGAGAAACAAACAACTAGAAGATCAGCAAACTATCATGGAGTTGAAAAATATACGTGAGAACCGGCAAGCTGCCAAAAGGAGCAAAATCGAGAGACATCCATTGAGCAAGAGATTGAGGCTGATGGTGAAACTTGGCTTGAAAGGGTAAATATTCATTTGGAAACGCTGTTGGAGAAGGCCAAAAAGGAAAAGAACATGTTGAGGCACATGGATAATCATTATTGGGCAAGAAATCATGTTTCCAAGGCACGAATCAAAATCTTGAAGGCCAAGTTAAAGAAAGCCTCAAAGCGCTAGAAAAGGCAAGATAGACTTTAGATTTTGGTCGAGGCTCCCTTGGCCCAGCATAGTACATGATGGAGGACACTCAGCCCAAATTTCAAGAAATTTTGGACACGTTTTGCAAATTTTGATTTTTTGGCCTAAAAACAGATTTTTCAGCTCTATGCGCTACGCCACTTGGCGCGTGCTTTTGATGGGGGACTCCTCTTGGGGAAAACTTTACATTTTTTGATTTTTCATGGAAAATTATGCATGCCTATCTATGGCCAAGAGATTTTGATAGGATTTGGGCTTCCGGAAAGGTCAAAAACACCCCAAAAATGACCTTTCTGCCCCTTTTTTGACACATAGGAAGCAGTGTTGGGCGAACTCAGTTTTGGAGGGGAAAATGAAAGCCAAATTCAAAAATTCCACTTGTGTTGGAAAGTAGACAGGCAAAAATTTCCAACAAGCCAACTTGGAGCAATTTTGGACATCGGGAAGGCCTCCAAAATCAGCTCCAAAATGGTGCGACGCATAGGGAAAACTGGCGTGGCGCATTGGGGATTTTTGCTCATTTTGGACTTAGTAACTCTGTTTTTCGCCTAGTTTTTCACATTCTGACTTTCTTACCTCCAAATGTTAAAGTCATGATGTAATTATTTTTATTTTGATGGATCTTGATGTAGTTTTGTTAAATTTTTACTCATGGAGGTAGATTCATCCATCAAAAGGTGAATTACAACTGAATGAATCAGTTTCCTATCTTATAGAGGCAAGCTGTTCCACTGCCTATTTTCCAGTTCTTAGTTTAGATCTTGTTGAAATAGCTCCTAAAATTGTGAGCTCGACCCCTAGAGGTTGGGGATGAGTTAGTGTTGTCTATATCTTATAGTTTTTCAGTCATTAGCATGGTTGGACACTTGGGATTGCTTTGAGCATCATTGTACATTCATCTCTGTAGTTTGGCAAAGGAATAGACCAGGGTTTGCAACACTCCTTGGGATTCATGTGGCTCTTTGTTTTGATGATGTGTTTCTCTCTGTTAATGTAAGTTTACTGGTGTTTTATGTATATCATTTTCCCTCTTATTTCTTCTTAAGTTAAACAAACAAGGATAAAGGTGGAATTCATTAAAATTTGCAGTGCTCTACCTAGGGTTTGTTTAATTTTCTATGTTTTCAACTGTTTGAAGAGGATTCCTGAAATTTTCTTGCCCTCTTCAACTCCTTAGCAGTCTGAGCTATCCATTTCATTAAAAATTGAAGTGTCAAAACAATTGCCTACCTTGCCCCATTCAGATCTCTGCAAAAACTAGGCCTCATTACCCAGACCCAAAATCTGCCCTTCCCTTTGATCCAAAAAACACCCTCAAAATCAAATCAAACTCTTTTACATATATACCTAGCCTAAAATCAGCCTTCATTTAAGTCATCTCAAGTCTCATTGATCATTTTTTGTTGAGATTGAGAAGGAGAGAGCCCTCTCCCGATCTGGTAGGGCTAGCTACTAGGTTAAGCGTGGTCTGATGTTACCCTAGATTCTGCCTTTCTCAGCCTGAGGTAGATTTAGGCCATAACATAGTGGCGACCATATTGGGGATGAACAAGATTATTTGTTTGTTAGTGCTATTTATTTTATAAACTACAGATGGAGCCTGAAGTTAGCCAGGTAGCCTTCAAAACGCTCTTGCTTTGCATTAGCGAAAGTAGATAAATGCTGCTTCCTTCAATCTCTGGTCTAGTCTTATAAACGTAACATCTGACTTGTAAATTGCCCCAGTACATCAGATAATTCTGGACTTTTGGGTGATGAGTCTAGAATTTGATAGGTTGAACAAGTTGATTTTTTCCATTTGATTTTTAGGAATAATTCAACACACTGGCTTCCAGAAGACACACCAGAGCAAATCCGGATCCTGATCCACCTCTTGTGTATGAAAATCCAAATATTATTTCGAGAATCCTTCATCGAGAAAGTCCTGTGATTCCTATGTTCAAATATCATTCATGTCCTGCTGTTTTTGAGTATCTTGAAGATCTTGAGTTTGACGAACAATTCGAGTTGTCATTGTTTGAGACTAAGTCTGAAAGTGCTATTGATTCTACTGTCCTAAATCCAGAGTTTGTCAAAGATCTTGAAATTGAAAAGGCCAATAGATCCATTGATAGTTATATCTTGAATATTCAGAATTCCATTATGGCAACAAACATTCCCAAATTCATAGAGTCTGCATCTACAACTCTTGGGTCATCTGTGATTACATCTAGTTCAAAAATTCCTACCGAGCCTCCTTTCATTCCCACCATTCCCGTGAAAACTTCTATCTCTGATCAAAAATTTGCAGTAGTATCACCTCCATCCACACCACATACACCTCATACATCAGCTGCTCTGACTCCTCCTATATCCCCAAGCCCGGTTGTAAATCCACCTGGAGCAATGGCTGCTCGATTTTCACCCCTTGTGTTGCCTCAAAACTTGGATGACATGCTCGCTGATTATCAAAGAAAAATTCCATTGTTTGATGGAACTCCTCAAAGTGTTACTGCTCAGCAACATGTGGATAGGATGGCAGAATTATTTGACCTTCACGAGATTGATGACAATGAGACTATTTGTAAAAACTTTTGGAGGTGAAGTAAGAAAGTGGTTCAGAGCTTTGCCGGCTAGAAGTATTACTACATTGCCTAATCTTCAGAGACAATTCTTGGATCAATGGGAAGTGAAGAAAGACCCTCTTTAGATCCTTTCTGAATATGACAATATCACGCGGAACGTTGGTAAGTCTGTTCAAGATTATTGTATTAGATTCAATTATGTTTACAATGCAATTCCTGCTGATATAAAGCCACCTAGGGGGTCATCTTTAATTAAGTTTCCGAATGGCTTTGATCTTGGCATGGCCTATCAGTTAAGAGAAAGAGATCTAGGCACTTTATAAAACATGCAGAAAATTGTAGTCAGCGTTGAAGCCAATTTTCTTGCTAGGAGAGCTATAACTAAAGCTGAAAAGAAAGTCGCAATAAAGGAAGAGGTTTCCACTTTAGATCAAGTGCTCCGTAAGATGGAAAAGATGTTTGAAAGATTAACAATTGATAAGCATGAACCGCCAATCAGAAATCCTAACTTCCGTGGCCAGCAACAACCACAATTTAGAATCAAGCAAAGAGAGCAGCGAGTACAAGAACAAGCAGTACAACAGCAAGTGAAGACACCTTTACAGCAGAATTTTCTACATGGTCTGGAATCAAATGATGAGGAGAATGTAATCGGAGAAGAGAATCATTTCTTTACACCTGATGATATGCCAATTTTTATCATTGAATACGAGGAGTATTCTGAGAACTCAGCGGTACAAAAGGACGATAATTTCATCTTGGCAAATGAGACAACTCTTGAAGAAGAGTCTGATGAGTATCAGAAGGGGTACATGAATGCCTTGACCGCCCAGTAGCAACAATATTCACTCAGAAGTAGAGATGTACCCATTAATCCAATTCAAAAAAGAAAGGAAGCTACAGCACCAAAGAATGATCCACTCGTTGTGCAGAAAAAGGGAAAAGAGACAGCTGATCCCACTACTAGAAAATCACCATCAGCAAATGAAAGATCCAATTAGCCAAATATATGAAGGGAGAAAACTGAAAAGAAGGATGTCCCAGCTAAAAAGGTAGAGAAAACTTCAGTTTTTAACTTAGAAAATGAAATTGCTAAGTTAAAAGTGTCCATTCCTTTGACTGAATTGATGAAGAATAGCAGCTATAAGGGTCAGGTGTCTAATATTTTGAGTTTAGATCCATTTTCAGATATGGTAAACGTGGAAGATGATCAACCTGAGTTGATTTTTGGTCCAACATTGGATGGTGAGTCTCTAGATAGTGATGTACCTCCTTTTTACGTCAGCCTTAGATTGCACGACTATGTGTTACACAATGCTATGTTTGATTCCGGAGCCTCTCATAATCTCATGCCTAGGGAAATCATGGATAAATTGGGTTTGGATATCACTAGAAAGTATCATGACCTTTACTCTTTTTATTCTAGTAGATTAAGATGCATTAGGCTTATCAAAGATTTGGTGGTTAGTTTGGATCAGATTCCGACTAAAAATGTTTTGATGGATGTGGTTGTGGCGGATATTCCTCCTAGATTTGGCATGCTTCTTTCCAGATCTTGGGGAGAGCAACTTAAAGGGACATTGCAGCTTGATTTCTCCTATGATACTATTCCCGTGTTTGGTTAGATGAGGAAATTATATCGGGAGAAAAAGATGAAGTATATGATCACTAGCAAGGAGAAACCGGTAAATCATCCAATCAATTATGTGCATACTGATTTAGAATCATTTGTCTTGTACTCATATAGCTTTAATGATGTAAATAGCCAATTAATTGAAGTAGAAGACATTTTGGAAATGACCAAAAATTTCAGAGAGGTCTTAAAGAAATATAGACAGAGACTTGATAGTGCTGATGAGCAATCAACCTTCTGGTAGCAGCAAAATGTTGATGGACAGCAAGACGAAGCAAAAAAGCAAACAGAATGTCAACATTTGGAAGAGGACGAAGATGGTTTGTGGACCATGGATTTTGATGGTGCGGTAGGAAGGGACGGTGCTGGAATTGGCATTTGGGTATTGAGCCCAGTTTCCTCCCCAAACATAGTGCCAAGTATGTAAGGGTTTGTTCTTATAAATTGGCTTTTGATTGTTCAAATAATGAGGCTGAATATGAAGCTTTAATTGCTTGTCTGAAAATTATTAGAAAGTTAAATGCTAAAAGAATTTCAGTGTATGTCGACTCCGAGTTAGTTATCAACCAAGTGAAAGGTGAATATCAAGCTAAGCATCCTCGAATGCGGGCCTACCACAATGCGGTACTAGATATCTTGAGATTGTTTTCAGATTATACTTTGACATGTGTTCCTCGTATTCAGAATGGTATTGCAGATGCACTTGCAACAACAACAAGTAATTTGAAAATTCCGATGAATTCAAGCAAAAAAATTTAAATTCATGTGAAGCACCATCCAACTATCCCTGACAATCAAAGGTATTGGCAAGTGTTTCAAGATGACAAAGAAATTGATGAATTTATGCAAAATGAAGGTAATTTCAAAGACACTTCTATTAATGGGGAGCATGATGATGCTGAGGCGGATGTAGAAGTCAATCAGATGGAAGTTTGCAGCTGAAGGATAATGTAATTCCTAAAGGTCTAATACCTTTAGAGGAGCTTTTCGACCAAGATGATGTAGCTCAGAAACTGGTCTTGCTACCAACCGAGAAATGAGTTGAGGATGTGAACATTGGATCAGCAAAAAATCCTAAAATGGTGAAATTTTCCAAAGCATTGCCCCACAGGTAAAAGAAAATTATATCAGTTTATTATCTTCCTTTGCTAATGTTTTTGCCTGGGACTATTCAGATTTGAAGACATATGACACAAACATAATTCAACACACCATTCCGATTAAGCCAAATCAAAAGCCCTTTCAGTAAAAATTGAGAAGAATAAATCCAAAGCTACTACCCTCAATAGAGAAGGAAGTGAATAGGTTGTACAAAGCTGGTATCATCGTCCCCATAAGATTTTCAGATTGGATTTCTAATTTGGTGCCTGTGCACAAGAAAACAGGTGAGATTCACTTATGTATTGATTTTTAGAATCTGAATAAAGTATCTTTGAAAGACAACTATCCATTGCCTAAAATAGATCACATACTTCAGCAAGTAGTTGGAGCATCCCGCATATCTCTACTTGATGGTTATTCCGGTTATAACCAAATTTTGGTCCATGAGGATGATAGAGATAAAACAATGTTTACCACTCTGTGGGGAACTTTTCATTATTCTAAAATGCCTTTCGGTTTGAAAAATTCTGGTGCGACCTTTCAGCGAGAAATGGATATGGCATTTGCAAATGAAAATGATGTCTTTCTAGTTGTTTATCTTGATGATTTGATAGTTTTTTCTAATTCAGATGAAGAGCACCTTTATCATTTGAAAATTGTATTTTAGCGGTGTAGAAAATATGGTGTATCTCTCAATCCAAAGAAGAGTTTGTTTGCCATGGATGAAGGAAAGCTTCTTGGTCATATTATATCAAAGGATGGCATCCGCATTGATCCAGCTCGAGTAGAAGCTATTCAACAAATTGATCTTCCCCGAAACAAAAAGGAGATCCAATCATTCAACGGTAAGATGAATTTCTTACATCACTTTGTGCCCAATCTTGCAGAACATTTAAGGGAAATCACAAACATGCTCAAGAAAGATAGTGTAGTGAAATGGAATGAGGAAGCAGTAAAGTCTTTCAATTTAGTAAAATTGGCTCTTTCTTCAGCTTCGGTTTTGATCAGCCCGGACTATACTCAGGATTTTATTTTGTTTTCATTTTCCTCGGATCATACTATGGCAGCAGTCTTGATGCAGAAAAGAGATCAGCTTGAGAAACCAATAGCTTTTTTTAGACAAACCGTAAGAGATGCAGCTTTAAAGTATAATATTATTGAAAAGCAAGCTCTTGCCTTAGTAAAAGCGTTGAAAGATTTTCGAGTATATATTCGGCATTCTCACATTCTTGCTTATGTTGCTAATGCTGTTGTTAAAGATGTCTTAGTGCAAACAGATCCAAAAGGGAGACGAGGCAAATGGATTGTTGCCTTATTGGAATATGATGTGGAGATCAAACCTACAAAGCTTATCAAAGGACAGGGGATAGCTAAGCTAATGGTTGAGTCAAATTTGCATGCCCTGGACATTAATCTGATTGCTGCTATGTCCGAGGAAAATGAAGAAAGTTCACTAACTCAGGTATCATAATTTTTTTTTCTTTCTCCTTGGTATTCGGACATTGTGTATGTACTCCAAAATCTGTCACCACCACCAGGAATGGCTAAAAAAAAAAGTAGGACACTGAAATTGAAGGCTGCCAAGTTTTGTATCATGAATAATGGGCTCTGTTGGAAAGATCTCGGTGGTGTCTTGCTCAATTGTTTGGTTGAAGAGGAGGCAAAACAGGTTATGGAAGATTTTCATAAGGGAGATTGCGGAGGTCACCTTTTCTAGAAAACAATGGCCAACAAAATTTTGAGAGTAGGATATTATTGGCCAACTCTCTTTGCTGATGTGTACAAAACTGTTAAAAGCTGCCATGAATGTCAGATTTTTGAAGGGAGGAGAAAATTGCAGCCTTTTCCACTCAAGCCCATTGAAGTGAGTGCTCCCTTTCAGTAGTGGGGTTTGGATTTCATTGGTGAGATCCATCCTTCTTCTTTAGCGCAACATAAGTGGATCCTTACAACGACGGACTATTTTACCAAATGGATTGAGGCGATTCCCACTAGGCAAGCCACAAATTTGGTAATCATTACATTTCTTGAAAACAATATTTTGTCTCATTTTGGTTGTCCAAACAAGTTGATCATTGATAATGCAGTAGCCTTTAAATCTAAAAGAATGATTGAATTTTTTGAAGTATCAAATTACTTTGGGGCACTCAACCGCATATCATCCACAAGGCAATGGATTGGCCGAATCCTCAAATAAATCCTTGGTCAATATTATCAAAAAGCTGTTGGAAATAAATAAGAAAAGTTGGCATAAGAAATTGGTTAATGCACTTTGGGCAGACAGAGTGAGTCAAAAGAAATCTATAGGCATGTCTCCTTATGAGCTCGTGTATGGTGTTGATACTGTGTTCCCGACCTCTCCCGCAGTTCCAGTGGTTAAACTTCTGCAGGAAGCTGGCAGAAAAGATGATCATATGCAACGGAGAATAAATCAAATGATCCATTTACAACAGACTAGAGACGAGGTTTTTCAGAACACTTTCAAGCTGCAAGAGAGAATCAAGAAGATATATGATCAAAAGGCAAAGGCGGACAAGTTTCAAATAGAAGAAGCGGTGCTAAAATGGGACGCAAGAAACGAAGATAAAGGTAAGCATGGCAAGTTCGAGAATATTTGGAAAGGACCTTTCAGAATTGCTGCATATCGAGGCCAAAATGCTTTCCTTTTGAAAGAAATGAATGAAGAAGATTGTCCAGGAGGGCCGGTTAATGGTCAGCTACTCAAACGGTACTAATTTTGAAATGTTTTCTGCTGTCATAAGTATCACTGTACATACCGGTTTGTTTAAGTTTCATTGCAAGCGCGTTTTGTCATCATTCTTTCAGTTTGGGGCCCGAGGTGAAGGCTATAAAACGGAAGGATGATTTCAGTTTTGGGTAGGTTTGTTAAGTCAGGTCTTTCAGTCATTTTCGGTCTCGAAATTGAGTCAGTTTTGAGTCAGTTTTCAGAAAATGAGTCAAAATTCTAGTTTTGGTTTATTGAAGTTATTGACTCTATAGCCCAATGGACGAAGGCACTGCCTACTTTCCCAGAGATCTGTAGTTCTTGGCACCTCCAAGGAGCTACCATCCCCATTGGAGCCAATGTTAGTGTCGGTATCTTAATCCATCCATCAGTGATCAAAATCCTCTTGTTGCATTGCATATTAGGTGTCTCACTCGGTCAACTACATTCCATGAGGAGCATGGATCATCTGACGATAGTGGCTTGTTGGTCATATCCCTCATGTCCTTTACCTGCTGGCCCATTTCCATTCATTAAGATCATTTGCAGTCACTTTTTGTCTCATAGTTTGCAAAGAGTAATTTTTAGGGTTTTAGTGTCATTAGGTCTAGGGTTTCATTAATAAGGTCTTCAAAATGCCCAATAATGGTTAGCAGGCGCATGAGGAGTTTGAAATAAGGTTCCATTACTAAGAACTTCATTATCATATGCTTAATAATGTATTTTTCTTCAAAACTCTGTTTTGAAGAAAAATAGAGTGTTTCATATTTTTATGTATAAATGTAATGTAATTTCAAGTTTTCTCAGTTGTAAAAATAATTTCACTGGCAACCCTGGTCACCTTTGTCGAGCTCCAGCAAATTCATTCCCTGCAAGGCAAACACAAAGCACATCATTCAGTCAATCAAAGCCAAAATGAAGCAAGTTGTTTAAAACGGGGTTTAAAAAGTGTCAAATCTAAAGCATTACAAAGTGGGTTTTTGAAGTGGAAAATTAAAAGGTCTTTGGTATATAAGTTATCTCCATGTTCAAAGGCTCACTTGTGCTCCAAGAGGAGAGAGTGAGCAAACGAAAGGGCCGAATAAAACGAAGAGAGTAAAATCATAACAAAGTTGGCAAGTTTCTGTGGCATGGCGCATTGGCTGGGTGACGCGACGCATTAGGTCGGCCTCCACTGTGTTGAGAATACACCAGCGCGACGCATAGGAGTGGCGCGGCGCGTTGGGTTGGTGGCGCAGCGCGTAGAGTTGCCACTTGTTTTGAACCCCAATTTCATTCAAACTCGAAATTACTCGACTGCCTCCGGTCCAAGTAAGTCAAACAACTTTGTCAATGCCAAATGAACTTGTGTCTTATGATGTCTATGAGGATTTAATAAACAAAAATTCAAACCCTATTTGTTTGTTCAAGAAATGCTTCCTTAGGGTTTATAGTTTGGTTTTTTGTGCCTATCACTTCCACTTCCCCACCTTGTTTTTCCCTCATCAATGTTCTAGTTTTATCAACCCATTCCCTATATCCCTAAATTCACTCATTCCCTATCCCAATTCCCATTATCCCATCCTAACTACGAAATTCCCCAACCCCCAATGCTATCCCAAAAATCCTAGAAGCTGCCCCTAAAACTCTTTAATTGGTAAATTTCAATTGGAAATACTCTCAACATTACCCTTATGCTATCCCTTCATAGCCCCTCACATATTGTCATACATTTGGCCACAAAAACAGAAGACACCAAAACTCCTCATACTAATCTAAGACAACATAGACTTTGGCAAACATGGAGATAGATTCCTCTTATGACTGAGACAATGACTCTCCAACTGAATTGCATGTACCTAGGAGACCTCACAAGAGTGGCAGACATGTGAGGGAGGAGCCTACTTCACTGGCTGAGCTGTAGGCCTGTCCTCTTGCTATTTCATGTTTTCAATAGCAGTCTTGTTATCAGTTTTGTGAGATGGTTGCTAGAATCCACCACCATCTTGAGCTAGCCATATTGTTTGTGCTACATTTACATAATGGCTAAGTCACTCTTGCAGGTGTGACATTCACTTTGACACTTGAGTCTATCTCTCTAGCAACAGGTATTCCAAATGTTGGAGAGCAATGGAAAAAAAGGAAGCAAGTTGACAGGGAACACTATGAGCCATATATAAAGCCTGGTTTTTTGAGACAACTTAGTAGAGTTTTTCCCTTTTGGTTCCTGAAGGATTCATACGCTCCTCTGATGAAACTCATTATCAAATATTTCAGTTGTGAGGGCCAGTTTTCATGCCTCTATGCCCATCATATCAGGTTGCTGATGCATTTTACCAGGGTCAGAATGATGAACATCCCTTACTTCATGTGCCCGAATATTGAGAAGATGACCACCCTAGTGCAAAGGAAAACTCCTAAGAAGCAGTATAACAGTATCTATCAATTTTCACTCATCAAAATTTTGGTTATGCATCAGCTTGGTTTGCAGGATATTTCATGGGAGGATTTCATTTCTAATGACTTCTTCACAGATCCTCAAGTACCTTCGGAGGCTTTTCATGACGAAGGTGAACCTTCATATCAACACGAAGGTCACGAGACACAGATCGCTAGTGTACGAGTGTTTGTCACCTATCAGAGGGGCACTAGAGGGTTGTTTGCAGCAACCAAGAAAGTATTATCTCCACCTGGGGTGGAAGCGGTCTCGCTCCCTTCATCAGCAGTACAGGACAAGGGTAAGAGGCCAATACATGAGGAGGGGCCTTCAGGAGCCCAAGATATAGACTTCATACTCATTGATGATGATTTGGGCTCACCAAGCTCAAAACTAAGAGAGATTGTTCAGGAGCAGAAGGCAGAGATAAACACTTTGTCAGTCAAGTTGAAAAGAGCCCAGTGGATAATCAACTACCTTGAGCGAAGAAAAAAACAGCTATAAGATCAACAAACTATCATGGAGCTACAAAACATACGTGATAACCGGCAGGCTACCAAAAGGAGCAAAACTAAGATGACATCCATTGAGCAAGCGATTGAGGCTGATCGTGAAACTCGGCTTAAAAGGGTAAATATTCATTTCAAAAAGCTATTTGCGAAGGCCAACAAGGAAAATAACATGTTGAGACACATGGAAAATCATTATTGGGCAAGAAATCATGTTTGCAAGGCACAAATCAAGATCCTGAAGGCTAAGTTCAATAAGGCCTCAAAGCATCAGAAAAGGCAAGATAGACTTAAGATTTTGGCCGAGGCTTCCTTGGCTCAACATAGTACATGATGGAGGAAACGCAGTCCAAATTTCAAGAAATTTGGGACACTTTTTGCAAATTTTGATTTTTTGGCCTGAAAACAGATTTTCTTGCTCTATGCGCTACGCCACTTGGCGCGCGCTTTTGATGGGGAACTCCTCTTGAGGAAAAATTTACATTTTGGAATTTTCATGGAAAATTATGCATGCCTACTTATGGCCAAGAGATTTTGATAGGTTTTGGGCTTCCAGAAGGGTCAAAAACACCCTAAAAATGACCTTTCTGCCCCTTTTTGGACACATAGGAAGCAGTATTGGGAGAACTAAGTTTTGGAGGGGAAAATGAAGGCCAAATTTAGAAATTGCACTTGTGTTGGAAATTAGGCAGGAAGAAATTTCTAGAAAGCCCACTTGGAGCAAATTTGGACACCGAGAAGGCCTCCAAAATCAGCTCCAAACTGGTGCAATGCATACAGAAATCAGGCGTGGCACATTAGGGATTTTTGTTCATTCTGGACTTAGTAACTCTGTTTTTCGCCTATTTTTTGACATTTTGACTTTCTTTCTTCCAAATGTTAAAATCATGATGTAATTTTATGTAATTTTATGGATCTTGATGTAATTTTGTTAAATTTTTACTCATGGAGGTAGATTCATCCATCAGGCAGGAATTGCAACCGAATGAATCGCCTTTTCTATCTTATAGAGGCAAGCTGCTCCACCGCCTATTTTCCAGCTTCCCGCTTAGATTCATGAAACAAATTTCTAAACTTGTGAGCTCGACCCCTAGAGGCTGGGGATGAGTTAGTGTTGTCTATATCTTGTAATTTTTCAGTCATTAGCATGGTTGGACACTTGGGATTGCTTTGAGCATCATTGTACATTCATCTCTGCAGTTTGGCAAAGGAATAGACCAGGTTTGCAGCACTTTATGGGATTCTTGTGGTATTTTGCTTTTATAGTGTGTTTCTATCTGTTAATGTAAGTCCACTGGTGTTTTATGTATATCATTTTCTCTCTTATTTCTTCTTAAATTAAACAAACAAGGATAAAGGGTGGAATTCATTAAAATTTGTAGTGCTCTACCTGTGGTTTGTTTAATTTTCTATGTTTTCAACCGTTTTAAGAGGATTCCTAAAATTTTCTTGCCCTCTTCAACTCCTCACCGGTCCGAGCTATCCATTTCATTCAAAATTGAAGTGTCAAAACAATTGCCTACCTTGCCCCATTCAAACATCTCTCGCAAAAACTACTCCTCATTCCCTAGACCCAAAATCAGCCCTTCCCTTTGATCTAAAACACCTCAAAATCAAATCAAACCTTTTACATATATACCTAGCCTAAAATCAGCTCTCATTTAAGTCATCTCAAGTCTCATTGATCATTTTTTGTTGAGATTGACAAGGAGAGATTTTCCCGATCCGGTAGGGCTATCTACCGTGTTAAGCGTGGTTTGATGTTACCCTAGGAATTTCGCCTTTCACCAAGGTAGATTTAGGCCATAACATAGTGGCGACCATATCGGGGACGACAATATTGTTTTTTTATTAGTGTTATTTGTTTTATAAACTACACACGGAGTCCGGCTAATGTAGTAGCCTTCGAAACGCTCTTCATTTGCATTAGTGAAAGTAGATAAATGCTGCCTACCAATCTCGGGTCTAGTATTATAAACATAACATCCGACTTGTAAATTGCCCCAAGACATCGTATAATTTCTTGAATTTTGGGTGATGAGTCTAGAATTTGATAGGTTGTACAAGTTTATTTTGTCCATTTGACTTTTGGGAATAACTCAACACACTAGCTTCTAGACGACACACTAGAGAAAATCCGATCCCGATCCACCTCCTCGTGTATGAAAATCCAATTCTTATTTCGAGAATCCTTCGTCGAGAAAGTCCCGTGATTCCCGTGTCTCAAATCTCATTCATGTCCCGTTGTTTTCGAGTATCTTGAAGGCCTTGAGTTTGACGAACAATTCGAGTTGTCATTGTTTGAGACTAAGTTCCGAAAGTGTTATTGGTTCTACCGGCCCTAAATCCAGAGTTTGTCAAATATCTTGAAATTGGAAAAGGCCACAGATCCATCATTTCAGCTATATCTTGAATATTCAAATAATTCCATCATGGCAACAAACATTCTCGAATTCATAGAGTTTGCATCCGCAACTCTTGGGTCATCCGCGATTACATCGGGGCCTTTACAAGACCTACCAAACCTCCTTCATTCCCACCATTCCCGTGCAACCTTATATCTCTCCTCGATCAACAACTACATAGTAAGAGTATCACCTCCATCCACACCACATACACCTCATACATCACCAAGCCCAATTCCTCCTATATCCCCAAGCCCGGTTGTAAATCCACCAGAGCAATGGCTGCTCGACGGTAACCCTCGTGTTGCCTCAAAACTTGATGACATGCCAAATTTCGATTATCAAAGAAAATTCCATTGTTTGATGGCACTCCTCAAAGTGTTACTACTCAACAACATGGATAGGATGGCATATTTCTTTGACCTTCGTGAGATCGATGCGGAAAATGTGACAATGAGACTATTTTTACAAACTTTTGGAGGTGAAGAAAGTGGTTCGGTGAGTTTATTCTATAGAAGTATTACTACATTGCCTAATATTTAGAGACAATTTCGGATCGATGGGAAGTGAAAATACCCTCTTTCGCATCCTTTCCAAATATGACAATATCAAGCGTAACGTCATGAGTCTCTGTTCAAGATTATCAGGATAGATCCAAATTATGTTTACAATGTAATTCCTATCGATATAAAAGCCACCTAGGGGGTCGGCTTTAATTAAGTTTTCGTATGGCTTCGATCCTAACATGGCCTATCGCTTAAGAGAAAGAGATCTCGGGTGCACTTAGTTATTGGCGTAAAATTGGTACCAAATATGAAGCTAATTCTTCTTTGCTAGGAGAGCTGTGAACAAAAAGATGAAAAGAAAGTAGCAAGGAAGAGGTTTCCACTTCCGCATCAAGTGTCTAGAAGATGGAAAAGATGTTTTGAAAGATTAACAATTGATAAGTTCTAACTGCCAATCGTAAATCCTAACTTCTCGTGGCCAAGCAACCACACACTTAGAATCAAGCAAAGAGGATAAATGAGTACAAGAACAAGCAAGCATTAAACAAGAAGTGAAGACACCTTTACAAGAGAATTTTCTACATGGTCCAGAATCGCATGATGAGGAGAATGTAATCTGAGAAGAGAATAATTTCTTTACACTCGATGATATGCCAGCTTTTATCACCGAAGACGAGGAGTATTCTCGAGAACTCATCATATTAAAAGGACGAGAATTTCATTTTAGCAAATGAGACAAATTTCTCAAGAAGAGTCCGATGTATCATCGAGGGGGTACATGAATGCCTCGATTGTACCAACAAATGACAATATTAACTCCTCGTGGCAGAGATGTACCCATTAATCCAATTCAAAATAAATGAAGCTACAACACCAAAGAATGATCCACCTATCAGTGCGTGTGCTGAAAAGAGACACTCGATCCCACTACTAGAAAATCACCATCAAGAAATGAAAGATCCAATCGCCCAAATATATCAAAGGAGAAAACTAAAAGAAGGATGTCCCGCTAAAAAGGTAGAGAAAACTCCAATTTAACTTATAAAATGAAATTTCTAAGTTAAAAGTATCCATTCCTTTTACCGAATTGATGAAGAATAGCAAATTATAAGGGTTAGGTGTCTAAGATTTTGGAGTTTAGATCCATTTTCAGACATGGTAAACGTGGAAGATGATCAACTCCGGGTTGATTTTTGGTCCAACATCGATGGTGAGTCTCTAGATAGTGATGTACCTCCTTTTTACATCGCCTTAGATTGCACGACTATGTGTTACACAATGCTATGTTTGATTCCTGTGAGCCTCTCATAATCTCTGCGTCTAGGGAAATCATGGAGAAATCGGGATTGATATCACTAGAAAGTATCATGACCTTTACTCTTTTGATTATAGTAGAGTAATATGCATTGGGATTATCAAAGATTCGTGGTCATTTGGATCAGATTTCACTAAAAAATGTTTTTATGGATGAGGTTGTGGCGTATATTCCTCCTAGATTTTGCATGATTCTTTCCAGATTCGGGGAGCTAAACTTAAAGGACATTGTAGCTTGATTTCTCATATGCTACTATTCCCGTGTTTGGTCGATGAGGAAATTATATCGGGAGCAAAATATGAAGCAGAAAGCATATGATCACTAGCAAGGAGAAAACCGTAAATCATCCAATCAATTATGTACATACCGATTTAGAATCATTTGCCTTGTACTCGCATAGCTTTAATGATGTAAATAGCCAATTAATCAAGTAGAAGACATTCCGTAAATCACCGAAAATTTCAAAGAGGTGTTAAAGAAAGATGTGAAGATACTTGATAGTGCGATGAGCAATCAAATTCTTCTTGATCCGATTTATGTATCCCAGGATGAGGAAATCCAATGTAATAAACATATAACCATAAATACACAGATGTAAAATGCAAATAACACTTCATTTCATTAATATCAAAGAACCGAAATTTTCTTACGTACGTAATGGAAATAAAACTAGCTAGGCGTTGGTAAATGACTCGAGAAGAGATGTGGCGGCTACAAGCTCGAACCGAGTTACAATGAGGCTCGCAGGGCCTATTTATCATTTAGAAATAATGGGAAATCCTAAACAAACTCAAACCCTAACTTAGAGATGAAGCGCTCAAACTATGGGCCCCGGCTTGGGGAGATTATGTTTCAACTTCCTGTGGGCGTAACTTTGGCATACGATCTCCGTTTCGACGTAGTACCATACCTCGTTAGAAAGATCTATCCGAGACTACAATTTGGAATGAGCAACATTAGTCCATGGACCCATGTTGCTCTCCGTTTTCCCAAAAAACATCGTTTAGGGCCTCAAACGGCCCGAAGTTTAGGACCTAAAAAATCGCTAAAAATAGTAAATCACAAACTAAAAACTCGAAATAGACAATGGTGGAGCCCTGCGGAATAAAGGTGACTACCAATATCCACCGATCATTCCTTCCCCTGTGTGAAGCAATGGTCCTCATCGCGTTAATTTCTCCATGAGATGAGGAAATTCTCTCGCCGAACTTGGTCCCCGGTGAACCACTTTCCGTGGTAGAGTTGGCCACCACAACCCGATATAGTTGGATCTTCTCACGGCGAGTGTTCTTGATTTGCATGTCCATGATACACCGTGGTGGCCTCGTCTTACGCAAATCGGATTTAACTCCGTTGGTGTGAGTTGTTCCGCAATGTCCGAGGTGTCCAAGAGAGGTGGGAAGTAAGGACGAAGGCGATCCACATTGAAGATCGGGTGTAGACCAAGGAATGGTGGAATATTGAGCTTGAAGGCATTTGCTCTACAAACTTGGTGATGGTGTACGACCCGGTGACGGAAGGCCGAAGCTTGCGGTGGGGTCCGGCGGAGGCGCTCCTTCGCAAATGTAGCCATACTTTGTCACCCACTCCGGAAGTTGTGTGGCACCCTAAGTGTTGCTCATGAAAGTGTTTGTACTGCATTGGCTCGTCCAATATATCATGAACTGGGCGATGATGTGTTTAATGCGTCAATGAAGCTACTTGCTTTGTCAACTTCGGGGATCGAACATGAGTCGAATCGTTCGAGCACCGCAAATGGCATGGCTACGTCAATGGGACATAGTGGTCGTGGAATCCCAAGCCCAATTCGAAAGGGGCTATGGGCTAATCAACCGTGGAGAGCCCGGACATAACTATGTTGTAGGCTACATAGAGGCTCTCGTCCCATGTGTGCGTGATGCTTTGAATCACATGCAATGCACGTGCCACTCACTCACACGACCGTTCGCCATCCGTTCGGGGATGGAAAGCTCGTGGACTTGGTGAGCTTGGTATCCAACATCGACCGAGGGCCGGACCAAAATGTGGCCGAGGAACTCGCTATCCCGATCCGATATGATAGATCGTGGGATCCCAAAGTGCACCCACACTCGTTCAAAGAAGAGTTTAGCAAGGGTTTACCAGATATTCTTCGCAGTCGCCATAATGGCCATCTTCGAGAATCGTCGACGACCACAAAACACAGCCATTTCCCCGCTTAGTGTAGGCAGCTCCGACATGTAATCCATGGAGATGGATTCCAAGGTCGACTAGGGGTTGCAGAGGAGTATATAGGCCTCGTCTCTTGATGGCCTGGCTTGGAAATGGAACAAGCAAGGCAGATCTCGATGTGCTTCTATTATCCTTTTCGAAGGTCTTCTAATAGAAATACTTCTACAAAATGATTGCTTACCGAAGCCGACTCCGAAATGCCCGCCGACTCGACCGTAGTGTGCTTCCCATAATCTTGGCATCGCTCGCTTGAAGGAACACAAAGGTGTCCCATGTGACACAAAAGTGCATCTTGGAGGTGAAAATTTGGAACTTGCGTACTCCCCAAGAGTGCCTTGTAATTTTGGCCGAATTCGGGTCACTCTCATAAAGAGAAGCGGCCAATCGAAGTCTCGTGCCCACAAGAGTTGAGCATGCTGGTGAGCACCACGACGGTATCTGGCTGAAAAGGGTCAAGTAACATGATTGGTGCTACCTTCTTGTACTGGATGTTCAAATGAAACTCTGGGATGATGTGGACCACTGACAGACTATTCTGCAACTTCTCCTCAGTTTCCATGGAACTGCAATGTGTCATGGTCCGGTGGATGATTGCTTCTTCTCAAATGTGCATTACCATTTTCGAGCAAGCTGTACAATGGAGTACATTTCTTTGTCATATGTGGGTAATTATAACAAGCCGTGGACAGTACTCACCCCACCGTGAAATGCCACCGGATGTCCCTCATGGAGTAAGAACCGGCCCCCCAATAGCATACGAGGCATTTGTCTCGATCTCAGTCATTTCGTCATAAGTCCGGTAAAGTGAGGCACTAGAACAGGCGACATTTTTCAATTCCCGTGAACGCCTTTGCTGAGGTTCCCACAAAGTGTCTTTTTTCTCTCGGCTCCTCTCCCTTGGTGACTTGACTCAAGGCCAAGTGATATGAGAGAATCCCAACACGAACCTCAAGAAGAAATTAGCAAGACCTGCAAAGTCGCGGCTCAAGTATAAGGTCGGGCCGGCCAATCCCGAATGACTTGGATCTTGGCTAGATCCACATGCACCCCTTTCATCAATAATGTATCCCCAGACAGCTAGGGAACCTGGTCATGCCAGTGCACTTCTCCCAAATTGGGTACACAACTTTTGTTGTCAGCAGCTGGGAGTGATCTTTATTTGGACAGTAAAGGTGCTCTTCCCAAGTCCTACCAAGATAAAAATGTCATTCAAGTACACCACTACAAATGAGTTGGTGAATGGTCATAAGATGTCATCCATCATCCTCATGAAGGTGGTTGAGCATTCACAACCCGAAAGGCATGACCACCATTCAAAAATGCCTTGGCTTTACTACAGCCTACACATCGTAGGAACCAGACTGCACTGTGATACCTAGACTTTGTGTCGATCTTGTCAAATATTTCTGCATCTTTGGAGTTGGTCCAAGGTCATCAATCATGGGATTGGTACCTATTCCAGACAAGGATCTTTATCGCCAGCCTCCGTTAACAATGGCGTAGTCTCCACGTCCCATCCTTCTTTCCGTACCAACACGACGGCTCCCACAGGTCGATGAACCTATCCGATGTGACCTTCGCAAATTGTTTCCTCCTCTGAATCGCTCTTGATTTCATCATTCTCTAGAATGTAGTGTCGATAGACGGCCTATTAGGTAGCGCGCACTGGGTCGATCAATCGTGTGCTTGACCTCGACAAAGGCAGAGGAACCCCCCGTGGGTGAGGTGAATATGTCCCCATCTGGCCAACCCGTCCATTCGTTGCTTTCGTCGGTGGTAGAGGAGCCTTGTCTGTGAGGTCGTGGCCACGTCTTCTTCTTTGCCCTAGGGGCGGATCATCAGAAAACGTAGAATTTCCCGGTTTGGGAAATGAGCTTACTACATTGTTTGCGTAACCAAAGAGATAGCTGCTAGAGGTGGTACCTCCGGTATCCCGTACAACTTATTTCCCAAAGTAAAAATAACAAGACGAGGTCGAGACTCATACTACGCATGACGCTTCCACAAGTATGGTTGTCCTAATAATACATTAGAAACATCAATAGGAGAAACGCGTACAATACCTCATCCGTGAAGGGCTTGATGCTATAGGAAGGCGACACCTGCCGCCGACGCCGAGATCTCGTCTCGGTGAAGCCACTCGATGGTGTATGGATGTGGGTGAGCCGTATTCGTTAGCTCCAACCGCTTTCACTGCCTATTGAAATGAGGTCTTTTTGGCTCCCATTGTCGACAATGAACCTGCACGGGAGCCCTTTACCCACATCTAGGAGTGGAAGAGACGTTCCTCCTCCTCCGGATCTTCCGGCTCTCCTTTGGATATTTGTAGTGGGGATCAGCACGGCTCCACATCAATAATCTCGTTTCCTTTTTCATTCGCCTTCTTCGTGTCTCCGATTCAAAGTCGGGAGCATGCATCTAAATCGTAAGCCCCTCATCTCGGCCACTAGCGACCGCTTGGCCCGACACTCACTTGTGTTGTGAGTGAGCTCTGGCGGAACTCCACACCACTTTCCCCGTGTCCTTCTTTGGCTTTGCTGTCGTTATTTTCGTGGCTTTGATGAGTTTTCAAAATTTCTCGCCATGCCTTGGCTCTCGTCTCTTGTTCGTGGTTTGGAAGCACCTTTCCTTACTTTTGATTCGCATCCAAAGTCTCGCTTTCTTCTCGCTTGAATTTCGCTCAATCTTGGAAGCATACCCGTATGCCGTACTAAGCGAGGAGATGTCAAGGAAATCCATTTCCTCCCGAATGTATCCGTACGCATACCGCGATACTTTAGCACCGCATGTTTCTCTCGAATCTTTGATACCCAACTTTGTGTGTAGGGTATGGAAATCGTGATTCATCGGCTCATGCACATCTTGATCCCTTTCAAGGTCGCAAGCCGTGGTCCATCAGGACATGTACTTGTCCTCAGCTCCCCACTGATAGCAATCGTTCCTTGACGACATCTCTAAAGAATTCCAAGTTGGTACCTGCCGAGAATCGCAGAGGGTTCGTCCGGTCCTTGTTTTCACAAGAGGGTTTCCCACCTCGCCCTTAACATGGGGGTAGCTTGGAGAGTAAAATAATCTTCTCCCTATTCTAGGTGTCATGAACCGAGAAATATCCTTCCAACAGATCTAACCATCTATCTACGACATCTCGCGTCTATTTGACCCTCAAATATGGGAATGTTAAAAATTTACTTGTACCTTAAAAGGAGTCGCGCCCTCCGCAGTGGCCGGATGCAGATGCGCCGCCGTGGCAGCCACGAAGGATCCGAGCAAACGTATCCATCATCGTGTTCCTTTGTTTTTCGAGGGCCTCCTCGAGCAATATTTTGATAGGTCTCTCGCTCCTCATCTTCTTTTTCGTCTCATGGGCGTCCGTCGAGGTTTGCGAGGCCGATCTTGCAAAGGTTCCACCGTATCGAGCCCCTAGCTCCTTATACCCCGACCCGTCGGGGACATGCAAAGAAGGATCAAGAAAAAGGCATCAGCTCGATACCTCCCGATACCACCGATCCCAGATTTATGAACGCAACAATAAACATATAACCATAAATACATAGATGCAACGGGAAATAACACTTCATTTCATTAATATCAAAGAATCAATCGTTTAAGGCATTTAATGAAAATAAAACTTAGCTATATACTTTCGGTAGCTATCTCCGAGAAGAGATGTGGCGGCTACAGCCTCGAAATGAGGTACAATGAGGCTCGAGGGCCTATTTATCATTTAAACAATGGGAAATCCTAAATGTACTAAAACTCCTAACCCTAGAGATGAAGCGCTAAAACTATGGGCCCCGCTGGGGTAAATCGTGTTTCCAACTTCCCAAGGGCGTAACTTTGGCATACGATCTCCGCTTTGACGAGTACCATACCTCGTTAGAAAGATCTATCCGAGGACTACAAATTTGGAACAAGAAACATCATTCATGGACCCATTGCTGCCTCCTCGCTTCCCCAAAACGCCGTTTAGGGCCTCAAATGGTTCTAAGTTTAGGACCTCGAAAAACTCGCTTAAAAATAGGTAACCGTGCCAAAAACCGAAAAAACTAAAATAGACAATGCAGTGGAGCCCCAAGTGAATAGCGGTGACCACCAATATCCACCCTGATCACTTCCGACGGCAGCGCAAAATGTTGATCGACAACAAGACGAAGCAAAAAAGCAAACATAATTTTAGCATTTGGAAGAGGACGAAGATGGTTTGTGGACCATGGATTTTGATGGTGTAGGAAGGATGGTGTCGTGGAATTGGCATTTGGGTACGCAACTGTATTTCCCCAAACAAAGTGCCAAGTAATGTAAGGGTCTTATCTATAAATTGGCTTTTGATTGTTCAAATAATGAGGTCAATATGAAGCTTTATCACGTGGTCCGAAAATTATTAGAGAGTTAAATGCTAAAATAATTTCGTTGCTCGTTTACCCGAGTTAGTTATCAAGAAAGTGAAAGGTGAATATCAAGCTAATAATCCTCGAATGTGGGCCTGTCGCAATGCGGTACTAGATATCTTGAGATTGTTTTCGTATTATACTTTGACATGTGTTCCTCGATTCATAATGGTATGCCATGCATGCACTTGTACAGTAGCAAGTAATTCTGAAATTATGATGAATTCAAGAAAAAAAATTGAAATTCATGTGAAGCGCCGTCCAACATTCCCCGACAATCAAAGGTATTGGCAAGTGTTTCAAGATGAAAAGAAATCGATGAATTCTCACAAAATGAAGGTAAATTCAAAGACACTTATATTGATGGGGAGCATGATGATGGTGAGGCGGATGTAGAAGTCAATCGAGATGGAAGTTTTGGGTGTACCGAAGGATAATGTCATTCCTAAAGGTCTAATACCTTTAGAGGAGCTTTTCGACCAAGATGATGTAGCTCGGGAACCGAGCTTGTCACAACCGAGAAAGGAGTTGAGGATGTGAACATTACCGCAGGGGAATCCTAAAATGGTGAAATCGTCCAAAGCATTTCACAGTAAAAGAAAAGTATATCGCTTTATTATCTTCTCATTTCGATGTTTTTGCCTGACTATTCAAACGATTTGAAGACATATGACACAAACATAATTCAAGATACCATTCCGATTAAGCCAAATCAAAAGCCCTTTCAGCAAAAATTGAGAAGAATAAATCCAAAGCCGCTCGATAGAGAAGGAAGTGGATTGGTTGTACAAAAAGCTACATCATTGTCCCCATAAGATTTTCAGATTGGATTTCTAATTTGGTGCCCATGCGCAACAAAAAACAAAAAGGAGATTCACTTTTTGTATTGATTTTCGGGATCCTAATAAAGTATCTTTGAAAGACAACTATCCATTTCCCAAAACACCTGCTATTTCAACGAGAAGTTGGAGCATCCCGCATGTCTCTATCACTTCTGCTACTTGATGGTTATTCCAAGTTTATAACTAAATTTTGGTCCATGAGGATGATAGAGATAAACAAGATTCACCACTCCTCGCAGGGGGAACTTTTCATTATGCTAAAATTCCTTTCCGTTTGAAAAATGTCAAAAGGATCTTTCAAATAGCAATGGATATGGTATTTGAAAATGAAAAGATGTTTTCTAGTTGTTTATCTTCATGATTTGACAGCTTTTTTTCTAATCTCGATGAAGAGCACATTTATCATTTGAAAATTGTATTTCAAATAGCAGTAGAAAAAATATGGTGTATCTCTCAATCCAAAGAAGAGTTTGTTTGCCATGGATGAAAGCAAGCTTTCGGGTCATATTATATCAAAGGATGGCATCCGCATTGATCTAGCTCGGTAGAAGCTATTCAACAAATTGATCTTCCCCGAAACAAAAAAGGAGATCCAATCATTCAATGGTAAGATGAATTTATGTTGATTTGTGCCCAATCTTACGCGTAACATTTAAGGGAAATCACAAACATGCTCAAGAAAGATAAGGTAGTGAAGTGGACTCGAGGAAGCAAGAAATATTTCAATTTAGTAAAATTGGCTCTTTATTCAACTCAGCTTTGATCAGCCCTGACTATACTCGTGATTTTATTTTGTTTTTCATTTGCCTTGGATCATACTATATAAAAGAATTTTCTATTTTTAAAAGAGATCACTTTGAGAAACCAATAGCTTTTTTCATCCGAACCATAAGAGATGCAACTTTTAAAGTATAATATTATTGAAAAGAAAGCTCTTGCCTTAGTAAAAGCGTTGAAATATTTTCAAGTATATATTCGGCATTCCCTACATTCTTGCTTATGTTCCTAATGTTGTTGTTAAAGATGTCTTAAGGCAAACAAATCCGTAAGGGACACAAAAAATGGATTGTCATTTTGTTGGAATATGACATGGATATCAAACCTACAAAGCTTATCAAAGACTGGGTATTTCTACAACCATCGGTCAGCCAAATTTGCATGCCTCGGGACATTAATCTCATTGTCAAAGGTGTCCGAGGAAAATGAAGAAAGTTCGCTAACTCGTGTATCGGAATTTTTGTTCTTTCTCCTGGTATTCGACATCGTGTATGTACTCCAAAATATGTCACCACCACCAGGAATGGCTAAAAACAAAAGTAAGACACTCGAAATTGAAGGTCACAAGTTTTGTATCATGAATAATGGTTTTTATTGGAAAGATCCCAGTGGTGTCTTGCTCAATTTTTTGGTTGAAGAGAAGGAAAAATCGTGTTATGGAAGATTTTCATAAGGGAGATTACAGGGTCACCTTTTTCTCAAAACAACTACTAACAAAATTTTGAGAGCAAGGATACACAACTCGTCGATGTGTACAAAATTGTTAAAAGCTTCATGAATGTCGTATTTGAAGGGAGGAGAAAATTGCAAATTTTTACGCCCTCAAGCCCATTGAAGTGAGTGCTCCTTTTCAGCAATGGGCTTGATTTTTGTCAGTAAGATCCATCCCGCTTCGATTGCAAAGATAAGTGGATCCTTACAAAGGACTTATCATTTTACCAAATGGATTGAGGCGATTCCCTATTAGGCAAGCCATAGATTTGGTAATCATTACATTTCTTGAAAACAATATTTTGTCTCGCTTGGTTTTCAAACAAGCCGATCACTGCAATGCAACAAATTTTTAAATATAAAATAATGATTGACTTTTGTGATAAGTATCAAATTACTTTGAGGCACTCAACCGTGATATCATCCACAAGGCAACTAGATTGGCCGAATCCTCAAATAAATCCTTGGTCAATATTATCAAAAAAGATGTCAGAAATAAACAAGAAAAGTTGGCATAAGAAATTGGTTAATGCACTTTGTCGACAGTGAGTCAAAAGAAATATAGGAATGTATCCTTTTGAGCTCATGTATGGTGTCGATACTATATTCCCAACCTCTCTCGTAGTTCCAAAGTGGTTAAACTTTTGTAGAAGTCGGTAGCGAAGATGATCATATACCGCAGAATAAATCAAATGATCCATTTACAAATTTGGCATACAGGTTTCTTCGAACACTTTCAAGCCGTAAGAGAGAATCAAGAAGATATATGATCGAAAGGCAAAGGTGGACAAGTTTCAAATAGAAGAAGTGGTGCTAAATGGACGCAAGAAAAGAAGGTAAACGTAAGCATGGAAAGTTCGAGAATCTTTGGAAAGGACTCAGAATTGCTTCCATATCGTAGGCCAAAATGCTTTCCTTTTGAAAGAAATGAATGGAGAAGATTGGTTCAGAGGGCTTGCCAATGGCCTGGCCCATCGAAATGGTACTATTTTTGAAATGTTTTCTTCGCCGTCATACATATCACCGTACATTCGCCTTGTTTAAGTTTCATTCCAAGCACATGCTATCATCATTATTTCCAGTTTGGGGCTCGAGGTGAAGGCTTGCAACCGAAGGATGATTTCAGCTTTGGTTAGGTCGTCTTCAGCTATTTCGGGCCTCGAAATTGAGTCGATGGAGTCAGCTTTTCGCCTTTGAAAATGAGTCAAGAGTCCGGTTTTGGTTTGTCAAAGTTATTGACTCCATAGCCCACGGACGAAAGGCATCGCCTACTTTCCCGTGAGATTCAGAAGTTCTGCACCTCCAAGGAGCTACCATCCCCATTGGAGCTAATGTTAGTGTTTCCGTGATTCTTCATCCCTCCGTCGTTGATCAAAATCCTCTTGTTGTATCGTATATTAGGTGTCTCACTTAGTCACCGCATTCCATTAGGAGCATGGATCATCCGATGGTAGTGGCTTGTTGTTCATCCCTCATGTCCTCGTACCGCTCGGCCCATTTCCATTCATCAAAACCATCCGTACTCACTTTTTGTCCTTAAATTTGTAAGAGTCATTTAAGTAGTTTTATTGTCATTAGGTCTAGGTTTCATTAATAAGGTCTTCAAAATGCCCAATAATGGTCAATGTGAACATGAGGAATTTGAAATAAATTTTCGCTAAGTTAATAACTTCATCATCATATGCTTAATAATGTATTTTTCTTCAAAAATCAGTTTTGAAGGAAAATATAGTATTTCATCTTTTTATGTATAAATGTAATGTAATTTCAAGTGTTCTTAGTTGTAAAATAATTTCACCGGAAACCCCGGGTCACCTTTGTCAAGTCTGTTAAATTCATTCCTACAAGGCCAACACAAATCACATCATTCATTAATCAAAGCCAAAATGAAGCAAGCCGTTTAAAATAGAGTTTATGTAAGCGTCAAATGTAAAACATTACAAAGTGGGTTTTTTAGTGGAAAATTAAAAAAAGCTCTTTGGTATATAAGTCATCTCCATGTTCAAAGGCTCATTTTGTTCCAAGAGGAGAGAGTGAGAAAAGGAAAGGGCCGTAAACGAAGAGAGAAAATCATAACAGAAAGTTGGAAAGTTTCAAAGGGCGCGCCGCACGGATGGGTGACGCTACGCACAAGACAGCGCAACGCATTGGGTCGCGCTCCACCGTGTTGAGAATACACCGCATGGCGCATAGGAGTGGCGCGACGCATTGGGTTTGTGGCGTGACGCGTAGGGCCGTTGTAGCATTTTCACTACGATTCTCAAAAATTTGAATTTGCTCGCTCACTCCCATTCCGTAAGTCAAACAAATTTGTCACTACCAATGAACTCGTGTCTTATGATGTCTATGAGGATTTAACAAAAAATTCAAAATCTATTTTCGTGCTCAAAAATGCTTCTTTAGGGTTTATAGTTTGGTTTTTTATGCCATCACTCCCACATCCTTTTGTTTCCTCACTATTTTTCTAGTTCCATCACATTTCTCTATCCCCCATATCCCTAAATTCACTCATTCCCTATCCCAATTCCCATTATCCCAACCAAGTTACAAGCTCTCCAAACCCCAAATGCTATCCCAAAAAGCCTAGTGACTTCAAAACTCTTAATTGGAAAATTTCAATTAGCAATATTCTAAACATTCCCCTTACCTTCTCCCTCCATGCTTCCCCTCACACATTTTCATACATTTGGCAACAAAACCCAAAGACACCAATACTCCTCATACTCATCTAAGACAACACTGCATTTTGGAAAACATGAGACACCTTTATGACAAAGAGACAAAGGACTCTACAAATGCACTGCATGCACCTAGGAGACCTCACAAGAGTGGCAGACATGTGAGGGAGGAGCCTATCACTTGTTGAGTCAGCAGTTTGTCCTCTTTCTATTTCACTGCCAACAATAGTCTTGTTATCAGCTTTGTGAGATGATTGCTAGAGTCCACCACCATCATGAGTTGGCCATATTTTTTGTGCTAAGCATTTACATAATGGCCAAGTCACTCTTGGGTGTGTGACATTCACGTTGACACCCGAGTCTATCTCTCATTAATCTAAGATTCCAAATGTTGGAGAGCAATGGAACAAAAAGATAAAGAATTTTGACAAGGAACACTATGAGCCATATATCAAGCCCGATTTTTTGAGACAACTCAATGTAGTTTTTCCTTTCTGCCTTCCCTTGAAGATTCATACGCTCCTTCGATGAAACTCATTATCAAATATTTTGGCTTGTGAGGGCCGGTTTTCTCGCCTCTATGCCTATCATATCATGTTGTCGATGCATTTTACCAGGTGAGAATGATGAACCTCCTTACTTCATGTGCCTTCAAATACGAGAAGATGACCACCCTCGTGCAAAGGAAAACTCCCGAGCGCAGTATAACAAGATCTATCACTTTGCACTCATCAAAATTGTGGTTATGCATCACCTTGGTTTGTAGGATATTTCATGGGAGGATTTCATTTCTAATGAGTTCTTCATAGCTCCTCTGTACCTTCTAGAGGTTTTTCATGAGATTACTGATCGCTAGTGTGCCTAAGTGTTTGTCACCTATCGAGGGGCACTAGAGGGTTGTTTGTAGTGCCTAAGCGAGTATTACTCCACCCTAGGTGGAAGGGATCTCGCCTTCATCAGCTGCATTGTGCATTGTGACAAGGGTAAGAGGCCATTACATGATGAGGGGCCTTCGTGAGGCCAAGATACGACTTCATACTCATTGATGATGATTTGGGCTCACCAAGCTCAAAGCCGAGAGAGATTGTTTAGGAGCGTAATAGCAGATAAACACTTTGCCCCTCAAATTTCAAAGAGCCTAAAGGGATAACTAACTACCTTGAGCAAAGAGAAAAACAGCCTAGAAGATCAACAAACTATCATGGAGTTGCAAAATATACGTGAGAACCGGCAAGTCAGTCGAAAGGAGCAAAACCGAGATGACATCCACGAGCAAGAGATTGAGGCTGATCATGAAACTTGGCTTGGAAAGGGTAAATATTCATTTGGAAAAGTCATGGAGAAGGAAAACAAGGAAAAGAACATGTTGAGGCACATGGCTAATCATTATTGGGCAAGAAATCATGTTTGCAAGGCATGAATCAAAATTCGAAGGCCAAGTTAAAGAAGGCCTCAAGCATTGGAAAAGGAAAGATGATTTCAGATTTTGCCGAGGCTTCCTTGGCCCAACATAGTACATTATGGAGGATACCTACCCCAAATTTCAAGAAATTTGGGACAATTTTTGCAAATTTGATTTTTTGGCCTAAAAACAACATTTTTCAAATTTCATGCGTCGCGCCACTTGGTGCGCACTTTGATGGCGACTCCTCTTGGGGAAAACTTTACATTTTTTGATTTTTCATGGAAAATTATGCATGCCTACCTATGGCCAAGATTTTGATGGATTTGGGCTTCTAGAAGGGTCAAAAACACCCCAAAATGACCTTTTCTCAGCCTTTTTGACACACAGAAGTGCTATTGGGAGAACTCGCTGAGCTTGAATGGAAGCCAAATTCAAAAAAATTCAAGCCGTGTTGGAAAGTAGACAGAAGACCTTTACACCAAGCCCACTTCTGGAAAAAATTTTGACACGAGAAGGCCTCCAAAATCAACTCCAACCGCGCGACACATAGGGAAAACTGCGCGCGCACGGGGATTTTTGCTCATTTTGGACTCGAGACCCCGTTTTTCGTCTAGTTTTTGGCATTTTGACTTTCATATTTCCAAATGTTAAATTCATGATGTAATTGGATGTAGTTTGATGGATCTTGATATTAATTTTGTTAAATTTAATCATGGAGGTAGATTCATCCATCACAAAGGTGAATTGCAAATCGAATGAATCAGCTTTCATATCTTATAGAGGCAAGATGTTCCATTGCCTATTTTCCAGCTTATCGATGATCTTGTTGAAACAAACTTCTCAACTTATAGGAGTCTAACCCCTAGATGTTGGGGATGAGTTAGTGTTGTCTATATCTTGTATTTTTTCAGTCATTAGCATGGCTGGACACTGGGGATTTCTTTCTGGAAGACATCAGACATTCATCTCTCGTTAGCCACAAAGGAATAGACTGTGGTTTGCAAAGACTCGATTCATGTGGATCTTTGTTTTTATGATGTGTTTTCTCTCGTTAATGTAAGTTTATCGTGTTTTATGTGTATCATTTTCCTCTTATTTTCTTCTCTTAGTGTTAAACAAACAAGGATAAAGGTGGAATTCATTAAAATTTGAAAGGTTCTTACCTTAAAGGTTTGTTTAATTTTCTATGTTTTCAACTATTTGAAGAGAATTCCCGAAATTTTCTTGCCCTATTCAACTCCTCACTGTCCGAGCTATCCATTTCATTCAAAATCTGAAGTGTCAAACAATTGCCTACCTTGCCCCATTCAGATCTCCGCAAAACTAGCCTCATTCCCTGCACCCAAAATCCGGCTTCTTCTCCTTTCGATCCAACAAACACCCTCAAAATCAAATCAAACTTTTTTACATATATACCTAAATTTAAAAATCGCCCTTCATTTAAGTCATCTCAAGTTGTTGAGATTGACAAGGAGAGAGCCCTTCCCGATCCGGGGTAGGGCTAGCCACTACGTTAAGCGTGGTCGATGCTTACCCTAGATTCGCCTTTCTCACTCGGGAGGTAGATTTAGGCCATAACAGACCTAACCAATTCATTTATTCTAGGATCTAAGGGAGGGGCTGAAGTGGGAGGGCCTCATCCTTGCAGATGTGACTTTCCTTTCCTGACGGTCTCAACTCTCTTTCGCTAAGTTGGCTTCCTCGCACTTATGGCCACTTTTTGCATTTCTTCTAATGTAGGGGGGTCCTCGTGTCTTAGTTGATAAGTCGTGATCCGGGTCGAAACCTTCTGGGAACTTTGCTAAAGCCGAGCCAAGTGGAGGTTTGAAGTGAGGCTGAGAGCGTTATACACACCGTTGAACCTGCATCGGTATCCCCGGCGCTTTTCATTTTCCCGTTTTAGATTGTTATACTGACGAGATTTGAATGGGGTTCTTTCTGGGATTTCCCACCTATTTATGAAGGTTTGGTAGAGTTCGTGGGAGACCATGGATGTTGTTTGGAGTTAAGCTCTTAAACCATTTTTTGCTCCTCCGTCTCCAGTGCTTTGGGCGAACATCCTCATCCCGATGGTCTCGTCTTCTGTTCCATGTATTCAAAAGGCAGCGCATAATTCTATCTACATGTTCGTTGAGCTTCGTGGTAGTCTCAAACTCCGCAAAGTGCGGATTTTGGATTGATAGTCATTTTGTAAGGGAGCCAAAGGGTGCGGCAGCAACCAGGGTGCATACCGTGCTCGCCATGGCGAGGAGCTAATGGATGATGTAAAAAATGAGGGCTTGTAGGATGACCCGAGGTGTTTTGAACAATAGTGGTTTGGATGGGTGTAGCGGATGTACTTGGACTAGTGATCGCGAGTCTGAGCAGACTGGGATGGTAGGAGCCAAAGTGATGGAGAAAGCTGAAAGTTCCGAGGCATAGTAGTAGGCGAGGCTTTCTCTACTAGGACTCTGTGAGCAGATCTTAGAGGGCTCAAGATCGTCAAAGGTTTACCTTACTTTGTGACTTCGCTTTCTAAAAGGGGTGCTCAATTTTAAGTCAAATGGGGAATCCTGCAAGGTCATGTGAGGTCGTTCGAGCAGTTGACCTTGCTCTACACGATGGACCTCGTCTGCAGCTTAAATTGCACAGTTTCGGAAGCTTGCCACAAAATCTTCTCTCGGGTCATCTACTGCGGATAGATTTGGGTCCTCTGATGAGATATGGTGGCCGATTCTTCGTGAAGCCAGTTGAGATCTAGTAGTTTAGAGAGGATGGTATTTTGTGATGGTTTTCGGATGGATGTCCTCTCTAGGGGTTTACTAATGTGAAGGATGGTCAAAAGCAAAAAATGAGGACTAGAGGAGTCACTCGGGGTGGGATTTGCGTGAGAACTATGGATTCCACCACCAACACTATCAAAGATGCTTTTGGGAAAAAGTTTTTCTGTAGCAAACTTTGAGATGAAGACTTGCAAGGAAGAGTGATTCACTTGGTTTCACAGTTTTGCTGAGGCATGCTTGGACAAGCTAATGGTTCTATTTGCAAAGATTATTTACGTTTATCTCCCTATGTTTTAAGGTGAAGTATTTTCTGAATCGCTAAGTTATACTTAGTTTGTCACCGATTCCATGGCTCGTACCATAAGTTGTATGAGTTTTGGAAAGGATGAGTCAACAAAGGTATGGTTTATGAATGGTTTTTATGGATTTTTTAGGCCTACTCGAGGCTGGGCGGGAGTCGCCGGAGTGGAACTTGGTTGTTTCTTGTAAAGATGTAGCTATGGTCCACCATCGATAACCCGGAAAAGCCAATATGGGAATTTTTTGGGTGAGTTTTTATGTGCAATCTATGGTTTATTAGAGTGTTCTAGCCCGGACATCATCACTTTGCATAAGGTGTGGTGAGAAAACAAAAGAGTTTACTCTAAAGGATTCTATGGACTCATTGCACGTTTAAATTTTTAAAGACTAAATGAATCTACAAGAGTTTTGCTAGACTATTTATGTATCTCGAGCTAGTCCCACCGTGATCGCCATTATGTTAGTGAGCGTGTCGGATAAGTCAATCAGACAAGTATTCTTAAGGTCTGTCGAAATGATTTTAGTGGAATCTAAGTTTTGTTTACCACTCGAGAGTCCCACCGTGATAGCTCGTATGTTTAGGGGTCCCATGATTTGGCCGATCGCGTGCCAAATGTGCACCGCAACATCAGGCCAATATTTGGAGCCCAAGGACCTCGGCAACTACGAACTCCGAGAGAGGGCTCTCTCTATTTGTGTAGGGGATATCATCGTGTGTTTGCTTATTGTGTTCTTGATTTTTAGGCTAGTTATGAAGTAGGTTTTGGTTTTTGTTTTTAGGTTGTGAGGGATGAACTGATCAAAGACTAAGATAGGTAAAAAAAGATGTCAGATCAACGTGGGCTATGGGGTCAAAGAAAAGGTCAAGAAAGCTTTCGGGTGGTGATACAAGGTTGTTGAAGGGCACGATTTTATTTCGAGGTAAAATGGATCTTTGGGTAAAATGGAGTGAGATGGACGTTGAAATTTGTGAAGAACAAAGGATTTCAAACATAACTAGTTTAATAGTCGACATAAACATGGTAAGGCCTAACCATTAATCACCCAGAAATGTAACTCTGTAAACCGATCAATGCATAAGAAATACACATTCAAGCCATGCGTAGAGATATATCAGCTCTCTAACGTTAGGAAATGTGCTATCAGACTTTGGGGAAATACATTTTAAGACAAACAAAAACAACTCAAATCACTATGAAGGAATGCCTAAACATAGTATTCCAAGTTATTGAGCACTCTGAAAGCAAAGATTGCATAGTTTTAGGCAAAGGGCAAGATCAGTACAAGACCTCCTTGGTTCAACAAATGACAATCTAATCAATCAAAGAGAGGTTTCGAGGGTGGATCTATGACTAGCTACATGTGTAAGCAAAGATACGTACAGCGAATCATACTTAGCATGCATAAAACCATAAATGAAACAAGCAAACAATATTCTTCGATTATTAAGAGAAATCACAGATTCTTTAATATGACTAAAGAATAGTGAAAACATGAGGCTATAAAGTAAATAGAAATTTGAGGTGCCTCCAAGGGCATAGCAAATCTATTCCCCTCTATCTTTATGCAAACAGGACATGGAATTATGAATGAAAACTAGAAACACAAACAAACAGAGAGAGAGACACTATCATTCTACCAAGTCATGGGAATCCAACAACAATCCTCTTTCATCATCAAACATCCAAGAAACTATCCAAAAGCATGAGACAAGTGTTTCTTTCCAAAGCTTGTATGACCATATATTGCTTCTATTCATCAAGTTCAGCCTCATTTACAATGAAATCCTTTGGAATATATAGGCCAAAGTGAGGAAAACCTCTTAGTTCAACTTGCAATCTCATTAGCCTATCCAAAATATTCCATTTTGTCCTTGAGGCTTTGCAAAGCCAAAAGCGATAAAATATCTAATAAAATATCTCAAAAATGCTAAAGAAGGGAAATATATTGACTTTTCATAAACTAATCATGTACAAAAATAGCTAAACGCACATGAGGAAAAAGTCACTTTTTGAAAGGTTCAATTTTACAAAAATACTCAAGAAATATATCGCAGAAAGTCCTCGGGTATTTACTTGCCAACTTTTGGAGGCCTTCCGATGTCAAACGAGGCCATGTGATGGCTCTTTGGAAAGCTATGAATGTATATTTTTCTGAAAATGTTTATTTTTCTCCAAAATGACCATTAGAAGTTCTCCAAAAAAATAGACTGTGTGTCAAAAACCCAAAAAATAGCCTTGCGATAACGAGCGAGGTGTAGAAAAAGCGAGTGTTTTTCAGCCATTTTGGGGGAGAAAATGATCTTAAATTGATCTAAAAATCAGCTGAGTATATGCCCTTGAAATTATGGCATCCAATGATACCATTTTCATCCTTTGAGGATGCCCCAAACTGAAATGGCAGATGCCCATGAGTTTTAGCCAAAAAACCCAAAAAATGACAAAAAAACCAAAATTTGTCGAATTCCGCCCAATTTTGGCGAGCATGACCCCTCAAGGGTTTTCCAGAAACATGCATATGTGAAGTCGAGGCCAAAATTTAGAGCTTTGAGGTGTCTTTCCTCAATTTGGTGCCGGCACCTCCTTTGAGCCTCCTTGAGTTTTTCTGAGTGACCTTCAATTTCCGCCGGGCAAGCTAATTTAGCTTCTTGTAATGCCCGGTCATCCTCAGTTGAAAGGTCCAAGTCTCTATTTGCCTTCTCCAACTTCTTTTCCAAGTGATCATTAACCCTCTCACAGCCATGCTTCTCGATTTTTTCTCTATTTCTTGGGTGAAAAATGTAGTGAGAGGGTAGATTGGAGAAGGAGCAACTTCTTCTTCCTTTTGTTTCTCAAGGGCTCCTTTGAGCCCCATGGTTCTTGGCCTATTTATCCTGCCGATCTTCATCTTCGCTCTCATCGAACTCACCCATGAGGTTCTTCCAATCTCACTTGTGCTTTGGAGGCCTCTTTTTTTGTATTTGATGGCCCATGTCTCATATATCGCCATATGGACATCCATCTATTTGTTTTGAATTTGCAAAAAGTGATTGAAGTTTCTAGCCCTCTCAAGATCGGTCCTCAAAGCATCAATTTGGTTTTCTCTATTGATTAGAGAGTTTCAAGGATTCGGGCTTCATTGTCGCTATCATCACTTTGAATTTGAAATTATGTCAGAAGTCCCTTTCCTTTTCATGGCTGCTTTCTTCTTTCTCCTTTCCTTTTCTTTGGGTGGCTCTTTTAGTCTTCCTCCTCTTGGGAAATTCGACAATGGGTTTCTTGGGCAAATTTCCCCTTGCTTTCGGAGGAGCCAGAGTGAGCATTTGGAGTTACATACTTTAGGCACCCTTTTCCTTGATGTCCGCTTAGCCACCTTTGGAGAAAGAGAGCATGGCCTTACCATAGGAGGCAGCTAGCACATGCTCTATTGGCTCTTTTCCCTTTGTTTACTTTGCTCATCATTCTTGCCACTGTCTTGGATTTCTTCATGGATGCCTTGAATGTACTTTTGCATTTATTTTTGGAGGCTGTCCTCCTCACCGTGTTGCACCTTTTTATCATCTGTCGTGTTCTTTTTCCATGAGGCTGTTGTTCATCATCATGTG
Source organism: Pinus albicaulis (assembly GCA_034641835.2). Classification (NCBI taxonomy): domain Eukaryota; kingdom Viridiplantae; phylum Streptophyta; class Pinopsida; order Pinales; family Pinaceae; genus Pinus; species Pinus albicaulis. The sequence continues at coordinate 807,109,815 of CM076573.1, read as the reverse complement.
GATCGCCTCTGTTCATCATGCTCGCACCCGTTCATCATCATGTTTCTCATCATCATCTTGTTGTTCATCATGCCCTTCTTCCCCTTTGCTGCCTCCGCCTTCACTGCTATTTTTCCCCTTGCTGCCCTGTTTCATCATGATCTTGCTCATCATCATCTTCCTTCTTGCTCATGCTCTTCTTCCTCATCATGCTCTTTTTCTTGTTCAATGGGAAATTTGAGCTTCTTGGGAATGGGCTTGCTTGAAGAAGGCGAAGGATGGTGTGAGTGGAAAGGTGAAGGAGATGTATGAAACGAGAGTAGTCGACAACTGGGATGTGTAATGAAAGTATCCCAAGAGACTTCCTTCTTCTCAAGATGATGAGAATGATAACCTTGATGAGGGAATGATGGAAGAGGCGAGCTATCCGTTTGAGAAGGAGGTTTTTTCATGACATGGAGGCCATTTTCTCAATACTTCTATGTAGGAAGAAAGGGATATTTAACAATTTGGCTCTCGTGAAATGCATGAGCAATCGGACATGGTAAGCATAGACTCGGGAGAAATCTTCCTCGTCGGTGAAGTATTTCATGATTATCTTCATGAGGGGGCATAACTAGCCAATAGATATGAGAAGGGATAAAATGGATGGACATGAATCTCATGTTCAAGGCTTTAGAAAAGGCTTGTATTGTTCCGAGTCTAGGTGGCTTTGTTTAAACCACTTCTCTTCGAGACATAAGGGATTACGAGTGGCCTTGGAAATGGACCTTGGAGAGAATTTTAAATCTAGGGCCTGCCAAGTGAAAATGCTTCTCTTGAAATCTCAAGCACAAAGATGTGTGCCAAAGGGAATAGCTTTTCACCTCCTGCACCCTTTGTCAAAAACTCTAAACACCCAACCTCATGGAAGTTAAAACAGGAATGATGGATGAGCATTTACCTCTTCGATGGAAAACAGGGCTCAAACCTCTGTGAAGGCCACTCCCTACTGTCTTGCCTAGGAGGCATTTTTGTTTTGAATGTTCTTTGCAAAACCAAGCTATCTCAAATGGCCTTTGGAATGTTTTTTTCTAACCACACCTCCGTCCTCCTTGTCGAGTCATTGTTTTCCTTCTTTGATGCCAATCAACAAATATTTGTCAAAATGAAACAAACTCAATCTTATCTTTGTGTTTGGGCCAAGTCTTTTGAAAAGAGATGTTTGTGGGTTTGTTATTTGAACAAGGATCCTTTGTGTTTTGATAGAAACAAACAACCTTGTATTTAGACAAAAACAAAATCACCCTTCCCAATCAAACTCCTTACATTGTTCAGCTGTTTCTTATACAGTGCAGACAAAAACACCCTCAAATTGATTTAAAAGATCTTCATAACATACTGTCTGTTTTATGGAACAATGGAGGGCTGCATAAGGTTTCTTTGTTTCACCATTCAAAGAGGACACTTTTGAAGTGACAAGGCATTTCAGACTATGACCACTGTGTTTTTCAAATTAGGATCAGCTGTTTGCACCTTTCAAACACCTGTGTTTACCCCACAAACAGTCTTCCACCTTATAAACACTATTTCACCTTAGCTTTTGTTGACATAGGTTAATTTTGTTTATCACTATTAGGACACCTTTAACAATTTGAAAACCTCTACCACTGTGCTTTTGTCTTGCAATTAGTGTTATGGTTTATCATTTGTTCTTGAAGGCGAGTTTAGGCCTTTTGAAACTAATATAAACACACCCTAGCCTTCTAATGTAGAGTCTTTTGTGCAACGTAGTAAGAAACCACTGCTTTTCTACCAAGAAATTCACTTTTCCAATCTTTGTTTTAGTCTTGAAAAACATGGCATCAATCACCTTTAGAAATTCGAAATTTACCATGAGGTGATGAAAAAATACATCAAAGATCCTGCGAGCCTTGATTTGATCATTTGGAGAGCTTTTCGAGCTTCTTTGAAAGGTGTTAGGAGCGACATTTTCTGAAAGAACGCCGCACACCAAAGTAGGTCAGACGCCTTTCGGCAGTGGTGACGTGCTCACGAGTGATGCACGTGCCCACTACGGGCGCGCCATGCCACCGTTATAAGCCTTTGTAATTTCTTTTCTGCTCTGAACGCGCACGTGCACAGGGCTTTAAGCCTAAAGCCTCTAAAAACTCCCACAAATGGCTCGAAACTTTCTCGCATGTCGGGTGAGCTCGTTCGACACTTGGTGAGTTTGGAAATGCACAATGAGACTTGGAAATGGTCAATTACTCCTTCAAAGTCGACAAACCTTTTGAACTTGCTTTGCGTGAGAGTTTGAGGCGCTCTTTTGTGAAAAAATGCCTCTTTGTCATAGCAAACTCAAATGACTTTTAAAAACGCCAAAGGGGCCCATATCCAGTAATGTTGATAATAAAGTGTTGTGCTGCTCGAAGGTTTCATAGATTTGACTTTTCCTAAGTGAAGAAATCATCTCAAGGCTAAACTCTTTTTTACTGTTTTCCTATTAAGGGAGGAAACTTGTTTCCTTTGTTCATATCTGTTTTTAAAGAGGAAAACCCTGCTCAAAAACCATATACCTGACTATAGATGCACCCTTTGAATGACATTTCTCTTTGTTACCGTAGCGAAAACCTCGGTCATTCACCTAGGTTTTACCATCATCTGTTTATCAAAGGAACTCCTTTAAAAACCCCTCCTACAATCAAATGCAATAACAAAGGTATTTTACATGTTTTCATAAGGAAAAAGCCTTTGTTTGTGATGCTGGCATGCTTCATTTGTTTTTGAGTGTTGTTTCTGAATTCAAAACACTTTGCCATATCCTTTCTTCATATTGATGAACCTATGTGTCTATTTGCAAAGCCTCCTTCGAGAACCAGGCTTAGGTTACCTTCTTGTCCATTTTGATGAGTTTTTGAAAAAAGATCTTCATGGACGGAGCATAAAACTTCTTTGAATCATCAACATCACTCTTTGGCTTATGTTTAACTCGACTCTTAACTCATAAACTTTGAATGGATTTCCACTAATTTCAACTCTGTTTTTAAAGGAAAACAATGGCTAGATTTCATGCTTTTGTCAAGATGGAGAGGATCTTTGGAAACTCTTAATGAAATTACATATCTTAGTAGGGTTTGTTCATTTTTGGCTTTCATGATTGCCTTTGAAGGAAATATCGATAGAAGACAAGTCGAACCTCTTTGATTATTACAGAGTACCACTTCTTCTCTCCATTTTTAACACCATTTTTCTATCCATAAGCCTTGATTTGCTTTCCCACGCACTTAAAAACCCTACTTTTCAATCAGTGAAACCTATAGTCAATCTCAAAACACACTACCTTTGTGTTAGTGGTCTTCATCTATTGGAGACAAGGTGTTAAACAAGTTCTTCAGGCAGTTTACAATCATTGTCGACTTTGCCCTTTAAATGAGGTCATACCTCTTACTCTGACCTCTTCTTTTAGATGAAGGAGGCCTTTATCACATTTCAAACCCTTTTCTTGTAAATGAAGGAGGTTTTCAACCAATGACCCGACCATATGCTCATGTATGGAGGAGGTTTTCTCAGCTCTTTCAACCCTCTTGCTCATGTATGGAGGAGGTTTTCTCAGATATTCCATTTCATCTTTATGCCATCTTTGAGAAACAGATCGTTGGCGACTTGTAGACCTACTTGCGCACAGAGCATTTCTTGTTATTCATAAGTCACTAACGCCTTTGACTGTGATTGTGCAGGAGCTTATTGAAATAACTCCCTCGTCCAAAAGTACTTGCATCCCAGGCTCAAAACCATGAGAAGCAGTTGTCTTCTCATGTTGAGCTACATCTATCTTCGTAACATTAGTACATACGCTCTTTGAAAAAGGCTATTGAAACATCTAGACCATCCACCTAATATCAGCTTGACTGTAGGCATATGTATTATTGCAGGACCTCAAGGCTTGTTAGTTGGTGCGACCTAAGGGTGTAATCATAGCTTTATTTGAATAGGAAGGTTATCTATGACTGGTTGATATTAGAAATAGGTTTTTTGGCTTTAGGATAGTTTTCCAAGGGGGAATGCCTAAACTGCCACTACCTAACTTAAGGAGACTTTTTAGACAAATTTGGAGTATTCTCTTTGGAGCTGATGGACAAGTTTGTATGGATGAGGCTAGATAGGGCTTGAAAATGGAGTTTTATCATCCCGGACTTATTTTTAAAAGGTAGGAGGGAAAAATGTTTATGGGTGTTTTCGGTCTGCATAAAATTTGTACACAGATTGAGAGATTACTGCTAGAAAACTTGGCTTTAAAAACTAGTCATCATCGACTGAGTGAAAAATACCGATGACTAACAGTGGCTCCATTTGGGAAGGGCAGCTCCTTTTCAGGAGGTGTCCAAAATTTTCAGATCTCGGTTCTTTGAAGACCAGTGCCTTTATCCATTGGCGCAAATTTCTTTCTTCCTTGATGCTATTTACGAAAATTGACGACATGATTAGCATCAACGACATTTCTACCTACCCCACTATATTTCCTAGACATTTGTTTTCTTCTTTTGAGGTGCATTTGGACTAGCAACCCTTTGACATAGTATTTTTGAAAAGACATTTTCTCAGTTCTACACTTATATCCGTGCAGGGAGTTGATTAGGCTGATGAACTCCTTTGTTTCTCTACCTATGCTAGATCATTTATCAATAGTTAAGCTGGTACATGATTTTTATTCTCTAATCTAAAACATGAAATTTAAAAATCACCAAATCGATTGGGAGCTCGATTTGTCATGTACTTATGGCATGAAAGACAAGTCGCACACAAAAAATGAAATCTGAAAAAAACAGGCTAGGATACAATTTGTTTTTCATCCTTGCTTTCCTCTTTGGTTCTGTTTTGAGCATGTGGAACCAGTATCTTTTCCTAATCTACTCTCTTTGATAAGCCAAGCTTTACACAATGTTGACCATCTTTTTCCCTCTCACTAACTTATACGGCAAATAAATTTAAAACATGTTCGAGTTATGATTAGGCTAGATAAACTGAACAAGACATTTGAGCATTAGTAGCGGCATTTAGAACTTGCGCGCGCTTTCCGAATGACTATTTTTGAACATGAGGGCTTTTTCTATTTTTTCAAACCACCCTCTTTTTCTATTTTTCTATTGTTTTTGAATTTTACAATTTTTGATTTATTTCTCAAAAGCAATGGTATATACAATGATTGAAAATGACTCAATCTTGGAAATGGTGAAACTTAAGCATCTTATCTTCATAAGGATCTCTTGCCACTTCGTCCACTAAGTCTGAAAATGAAAAATTTGGAAAATTTTCTCTTTCAAGCATGACATAGGGGATTCATGCATGAATCTTTAAACAACCCGTATCTTCCCATTGTACATCTTATTTACCTCCGATTCACTCCTCTTTTTATTGTACATATTTTTCAAATAGTGCAGATATTCTTTGTCATTTTTGAAGTATATGATGACATCATCTAGGTATGTCAGAATACGAAAAATTTAGACTGGAAAGCATGGCTTTTAGGAGCATATTTTTGATATCCCAGTGGTTTTGCAATTTCTGGGGTTTGAAAATGGAACTACTTCAGTATACTTGAAAAATTCTTTGAGCTGTCTCGCTTTGCAAAGGAATTATTTGGCTATAACTTTGAAACATCATCTTGCAAAGACATATGATTAAGCACTTATCATTGGTATATCATGGTCTTGGGTAGGAAGGATAAAATTTCTATCACAAGGGTGTGTATTGGTGTTTCTAAAATCAAAAAGATCCTATGACCAGCTATTTTATCTTTGACACTATTCTTGTTTGGTTCAGATTTTTTGTATTTTTCTACTTTGTCAAGTTGTTTCTAGGAGTGATGGTAGTGGCATAGTGTTTCTCATTTGTTTTTCTATATGAAGTAGTATTTTGAACAAGATTGCAAATTCTAGTACGCTTTCTAAGTCTTTGGTGGAGTGACGGAATGTTAGCTGCGTTAAGTAACTCGGTATATTTGGACTAGCAGATCGTCATATCCTTTCATAAGAAAGTTTATCAGGCATTTTTTCTGGATTTTGAGTCAAGTATGCTAGCTGAGTCCAAAGGTTTCATTTGAAAGGGTAGAGTTAAGTGATGGAAAATCCTTAAGGTATGGTAAGAACATTAAGCTTCCCTACCCCTGAGTTCAAAGGGGTTTGTGATATGCAAGTCTTCTAATGCTCTTCTGTTAGAAAAAGTTTCGATGTTATCTATTGATGTTTGCCTCAAGGTTTGAGAAATTTGCTTTGATAGTACATAATGGTTGTGCTTCTTGCTCTATCCTCGTTCCAAAAGGAACAAACTCTCTTTCCTCAAGACATAGCTGCTCATGATCATGATAATTTTTGAGTGTCTAGTTCATCATAGAGAACTTGGGGGCAGGTGATGTGGTGGGTCTAAGTTTGTTTCAAATCCTTCTCGTTGTTCTTCAATGTCCTCATCGATGTGTAAAATGAAAGAGTTCGAGATCGGGAAATGCAAGGAGTACATCGGGATGTTTATTTGGCCTTTCTCGTGTCTTGATCATATATTTCATGTGTGATTCTCGATAAGTATTCTAGTTTGGTCAAACACAGGAATAGTGGCATAGGACATATCAAGTTGAATATTTCACGAAGCTTGGCTCCCAAGATGCGGATAAAATATTCCATACTTGGGAGGGATGTCACACTACCACTATGTCCATGATCGGATGTTTTTACGTGTGCTTACAACGCGAAACAAAGATCTTTGATTAAACCCAGACACTTGACTCTACTTGAGTCAAAAGAAATATAAGTCTTTATATGGTCTTGTGATTTCTAGGCTAATATTTCCATCACAACCTTCGGCATGAGATTATGCGAGGCCCGGAGTCTAGCATGGAATTGTGTAAATTTGGTCATGGATATTCAAAGCGATGTAAAAGGGAAGAGTGGTTCCTTCTTGAAATTTCCTTCTATTTTTTGGACCAAACAACACTTCAGGAGTGTCATCAGCTAGATTAAGGGTGTTTGCATCATTTCCTATATCGGGACCTTTTAACACTTGGGATTTACAAAGCTTTCGGGCGATAGGTTCGTGAGGGGCATGGTAATCGTTTATTTTGGATTTTCTCCCTCAAAAAAGAAAGGTGTTTAGTTTAGATAGGTTTGCTTCAGTTTCTTTTCAGTCATGACTTTCTCTATGTTCTGAGTTTGCTAACTTTGTTTAGGATTTGTTTGACTGTAGCCATCTCGAGAATCTTTGTGGAGGTACTAGGAACATCTGAGCTAAGACTTGTTTAATAGCTTTATCTTTGTTTTGGTCAGTTTTCTTGACCACGATCTTGTTGCTATCCCTTACCTTTTTAAGGATGTGTATCGGGGTTTTTTAGCGGTGCATCTGAGCTACCTTTATTGGAGTTGTCTTTGGTTTTTTTCTGCTTCTAAGGTCATACTACTCCGGTGAGCTTCTATTATAATGTATGAAAAATCTAGTGGGATCTTGAGGATCTTCATAGTTTGGTGTCATCTCACCCTTGGAGATAAAATTCTTGTTCTTCTTCTCGTGAGGTAAAGACCTACTCTAGGTTATCGAACCTATAAGGTTCAAATGATTTTCATCAATGGACTCTGTATCCCTTTCATCTTCTTCCACATACTTTTCATTAAAGGGTGGCCTAATTTGTTGGTCATTTTCCCTTGAGTTTGTTTTTGAGGCTGTTCCCTCCTAAAATTTTGGTTCAGGCTTTCTGTTTGGAGGGTTTGGTTTAGTTGTCCCTAGAGGGTGTCTTTTCACTTACCTTTTCCCACATTTTGGCCATGGACCTAGCCAAGTCATCTATTCTAGGATCTAAGGGAGGTCAAGTTTGAATGGAACCTCATCCCGATATGTGACTTTCCTTTCCCGATCTGGTGCCTAGCTCTCTTTTATGCTAAGTTGGCTTCCGCACTTATGGCACTTGCATTTCTTCTACAGGTAGGTGGTCCTTGTCTCTTAGTTGATAAATGATCATGTCCGGGTGGAGTTTCAACCTCTGAAACTTTGCTAAGGCCGAGCCAGAGTGGAGGTTTGGAGTGAGGCGGGAGAGCGTTAAAGTACACCACTGCTGAGCCTGGTGCGCATCCCGGACACTTTCCCCATTTTCACGTTTTTAGATTGTTATACTACGACAGATTTTGAATGGGGTTCTTTCGGATTTTCCCACGTTTATTTATGAAGAGTTTGGTAGAGCGTTCCGGGAGATCGTGGGATGCTGCTGGAGTTTAAGCTCTTAAACCATTTTTGCGTTCTACGGCGCTTCGGCAGAAACATCCCCATCTGATGGTCTCGTCTTCCTATTTCCATGTATCCAAAGGCATCGCTAATTCTATCTACATGTTGTTGAGTCGTGGTAGTCTCAACTCCGTGTGCAGGCGGGATTTTGGATTGGTAGTCATTTTGTGGGGAGCTAAAGGGTGTGGCAAACACCAAGTGCATACCGAGTCGCCATGCGAGGGAGCTAATGGATGGTGTACAAAATGAGGGCTCGTAGGATGAGGCCTGAGGTGTTTTGAAACAAATAGTGGTTTCGGATGGGTGTGGCGGATGTACTTGGACTAGTGATATGATTTTGGCGTAGATCTGGGATGGCGGGAGCCAAAGTGATGGAAGAAGCCGAGAGTCAGAAGGAGGTGTGAGTAGGTGAGGACTCTCTCTACTAGGACTACGTGGCAGAGCATAGGGCTCAAGATCGTCAAAAGTTTACCTTACCGTGTGGCTGCAACTAAAAAGGGTTTTTGTGTAATTTTAAGTCAAATGGGGGAATCCTGCAGAGGCTACGATGGTGTCTGATAATAATCTTGCTTACGCTGGCATCCTGACGGTGAGCCTAAATTTCAGCTTCGGGAAGCTTGCCACAAAATCTTCTCTCGTCATCTACAATGATAGTGGTGATTTGGGTCCGGATGAGATCCGGTGTTGGATTCTTTCGTGAAGCCTTGCATTTTCCTGGATCTAGAGTTTTAGAGAGTGATGGTATTTGTGATCATGCCTTTTCGGATGGATGTCCTCTCTTAGGGGTTTACTAATGTGAAGGATGGGTCAAAACAAAAATGAGGACTAGTGGAGTCGCCGGAGTGGATTTCTGCTGTGAGAACTGTGGTCCACCACCAACACTATCAAAAGAAATGCTTTCTGGGAAAAAGTTTTCTAGCAAAATTTTGAAGATGAAGACTTGCAAGGAAAGAGTGATTTCACTTGGTTTCAACAGTTTCTTCGAGTGTCACGATAAGCTACGGTTCTATTCTGCAAGATTATTTACGTTTATCTCCTATGTTTTAGGTGAAGTCTTTCCCGAATCACTAAGTTATGCTTAGTTTGTCACCGATACAAAGAGGTTTTGCACCATAAGTTTTTAAGTTTTGAGAAAAGGATGAGTCATCGTGAAAGGTATGGTTTATGAATTTTTTTGCTTTGTGGAGTTTTTAGGCCTACTCGGAGGCTGGGTGGAGTCACTCGTGTGGAACTTGGTTGTTTTTTGTAAAGATGTAGCTATGGTCCACCATCAATAACTAGGGAATATTGGAGATTGCAACAAGATGATGAGCTTAGTGGAAAGAAGCCGCCTTCACTAAGTGGGCCCGTAGGCTATTTTTGGCGCAAAAGTCTATTTTTAGAATATGTCTATTTCTAGACATGTGGATCATGTTCTATGAGTTGCAGATGTTATTTGTGGATGGTTGGCTGCTGGAAAAAATAGATGGACTTCTATTTTTAGACATATTGGCTTTAATCTATTTTTAGATCGCTGTACTAAAAATAGATATGTTGAATATTATTAGCTCTTAATAATATTTGGACTCTAAACATTATCTTATCCCTTCGAGCACTTCAGCTTAAGTGCACAGATGGGCACATGCAACTTACCGTAAGGAATAATGCTATTCCCGAGGGTTTATTGGAGCTATTGCATGGAGACTTTAGTTAGAAATCGCATTTGTGAGTTTGGTGGAGTTGATGAGATGTAAAGTAATGGAGTTGTGTTCAATTTAACTCATTAAACATAGTTGAGCTAGTTGTATCTAGTCTAACTAATTGATACACTAGTGAGAGTGGTGTGAATTAATTATTAATTAATTCAATAATTATTAACTCATAAATCAACTAAAGAATACATCGCTTAACCTGGGCAAAGGTATGGACAGGCTTCCAAGGGAGACTAGTGGAGAGGTAGGTGAAAGAGCAAGGTGACTATCGGGGCTAGAATATATCGTGCATGAGCTGGCACCACGCATTGATGGAGATGCCAATGAGGATTGCGCAATGGCATCGGTGGATTCAAACTTGGATTGAGCCATTATTCATCTTGATCACAGCAAAGAGAGGCAAAGCAATCGTGAGCACGAGTAGAGCTATTAGATCCGAGCTTTCTGTGTAGTGTGTAACAATCGAGATCGTACCGAGAGCTTGTGAGGAGTTTGTACAATGATTGTTGGCATGATTCTATCATTATAATATATAGATAGTTGGGGGTTTTCTTAAATTTTTAAGATTTTCCATAAATACTCGTGTTTATATGTGTGATTGTTTATGGTTTTAATGTGCGCATGCGATTGTTTATATTTCCGCAATTAATGATCAATGGTAAAAGAGGTTATGTATTATGGAAGAAGATAAAATAGTGTGTGATCGTAGATAATCTCTGAATAATTCTTAATGCTTATTCAAATTTCTACATGGTATCTAGGGAAATATATTGATCATTAGAGCAATCGTTAAAACATTGAAGCTTGAGATTTGTGCTGAAGTGGAATTCGAATTTGTAGCAAAGTTGTTTTCTTTGGTGTCGAAGTTGAGATGTCTTTCAATGGATTGCGATTGGAGTATGCTCCTCGAGGCGCCGAATTATATTCCATGGAAGGATAGGATGGAGGCGGGGGTAATGTGGCCGACAATGGGCTGAGTTCATAGGGATGCCGAAGCCTAAAGTCACTTCTAGCTGGCGTCGCCATACTTTGATGCATGGCAAAAAAAGAAGGCAGCAAAGTGTCGAAGGATTCGTTGGAAGGTGTGAAAGATCACATAGTATCTACGCCTTTCATGGGGAAGCTTCTCCATTCTTGATGTGGAAAGCTTCGACAGATGTATTCCAAAGCAAGAGCGACCCGAGGAAGTTGGCGCTCAAGGATAAAACTCGAAACATAAAGATGGATAAAGGCGACAAGATGCCCAAGTACTCACGAAGTTCATCCAATGCAGATGATGGGAAGTGTGGGGTGGACTCGTAGATGATGAGGACTTGTGAGCTTGGCTCTCCTTGGGCTTCAAGATTTGGCATTCCTAATGTGACTCGTCAATGGTCTAGAAAATTGCCAGATGGGAGCGACTTTGGCCGGATCTTGTGCAAGAGGAGATAAGGCGGAAAAATTAGGGATCGATCTTCATCAAAGAACTCCGATGAAGAGAATTGCGCTTTGGCCGCCAAGCAAAGAAGGGGAAGAGCAAGAAAGCTTTCATTCCGGTGCGAAAGGCAAGAAGCAAGACATGTCCAAGGTGAAGTGCTTTCACCGTCACCAACATCCCGACATTATGCCACAAATTGTCCGCAGAAGAAGAAAAATAAGCAAAGCCGTCGGATCTGCGCCTCAGAGAGGCCTTAGCCTGCTAAACTTTGAGCCGGGATTTTTCGCCGATCGCATGCCGGGTCTCAAGAGTGATGGGTTCGGGCAGTGGTTTCGGATAGTGGTGCATGTTTTCACATGACAGGAGATCGAGATTGCTTACCGATCTAGATGAGAAAGATCTGGGAGTGCACATCGAGATGGGTGATGATGGTAGATACAAGGCAACCAATATCTGTGACAATTTCCTTTGAGAGGAGTTTGGTAAAGCCTTCGTATTGAAGGAAGTGATGCATGTTCCAGGATTGAAGAAGAATATTATCTTCCGTGGGTGATGTTAGGAAAAAAAGGATATGATGTTCTCTTTACGAGGGAAAGGCTTTCCTACGTAATAAGGCAACTGTGAGACTCCGGAGGATAAATGGGTTTGAGTTAAGAACCTTTATCAATTACAAGCAGATGGTCATGGAGCAATGGCAGTGTGCGTAAGGAGTGGTGAGTCGTGATGATGGCGGAAGTTGTGGCACCCAGAGATTGGGCCACCTTCACCATGGAGCTTTGAAGATATCAAGAAGAGGATTTCTACCGAGTTTCCAAAGGCACTCTTGTGCAATGATCAAAGGTGCAAGGGATGTACCTTGGGAAAATTTATGAAAGCCACCTTTTCACGAGAAGGATAGTCGCGCCACGACAATCTCTTGAGAGAATTCACACAAACGTGTGTGGACCTTTCTCAATAGCTTCGAAAGTAAAGCACAGTATTATGTGATCTTGCTGATGATTTTTCTTAGTTACTGGATATTCTTCATGCAAGAAGAGTGAGACATACTCAAAGTTCTCAGTGTGAATTCAAAGGGTGACCTGCTGAGAAAGAATCTGGGAAGTAGGTGAAGGCTCTTAGGAGCGACAATGGTGGTGAATTCATCTCCGGCGAATTCAAGTACTTGCAAAATCCGTAGAAGGAATTTGAAGAGAGCTCATAGAACCCTCATAACCCATGTGCCAGAACAGGTTGCAAAGTGGAAGAAACGTAACGATCGTGGGTGCCGCATGGGTGATGTTTCATGATCGGGGCCTACCCATTCACTTGTGGGTGGAGGCATGCACACGCAAGATATGTGCGTAACCATCATTCACAAGATACTTGGCATGAGTACACCCAAGGAGGCGTTTTATGGTAAGAAGCTTGATATTTCCCATTTGAGTATTTTTGGTTCACCTGTTTACATTCATGTGACAAAGGATGCCAGGAAGAAGCTAGAGCCAACCGTAGAGGTTGGGATATTTTTGGGGTACACTGATACGCCCCACAAATATCGTGTGTATTTTCCGTGATAGCTTGCAAGACCTGCTGTAAGACGGATATCAAATTTCTGCAGGAGAAAGCCATGAAGTGTTTGCTTGAGAGGGAGCCACACTTGCATGCAGATGAGGAGCTATTAGTTCCTAAGGATGAGCTCGGTGGCCGTGGATCAGCCACAAGAGGAGGTTCATGGAGTGGAAGAGACCACTCATGGCCGCCAACCATCAGAGAGGGCTTAAGCGCACTACAAAAGCTGAGCGACCGTTCAAGATGCAGAAGGCTGTAGAACCACCTACAACACAACGCAGATAAGAGACAAATAATTCGACCCAAGAGTATCAGAGACATGGCTCTGAGCAAGTGTATCGTGATCTGAGCCATCTCTTCTGGAGGAAGTCAGGAGATCCCCGCATGGGTAGATGCCACAGGGAAGAGCATGACGGATTGTCGAAACGCGTGTGAGATTGTCCTAAGACCTGAGGGGAAATCGGGTGGGTCTCGGAGATGGATCTACAGTACAGCCAGCCCCACAAGCAGTGTGGGAGAAGTACAAGGCAAGATTTTTTTCCGAGGCTTTCACAGATGGAGGGGATCGATTAAGAGGAGACTTTGCACTCCGTCGCAAGGTATTATTCCATATTACCTAGACGATCCTAGCTCTCTCGGAAGACAGATGGGGTGGCACATTCATCGCATGGATGTGAAGATCGCATTCCTTAACTAGAGCCAATGAGGAGGAGGTGTACATGGGAGTTGTTCCTCGAAGGTTTCAAGATCTTCGCAGCGAGTTACATGTGTGCAAAGTTCAAGAGAGCGCTGTCAGATAAGAAATAAGCACCTCGTGCTTGGTACACATGGATAGATAGTTATTTCACCGATTTGAATTCTCCAAGAGGAGGCGATCCGAATCATACCAGGACAGTGGTGGAGGGTAAGTTGTCGATCATTGTACTTTATGTAGATGATTTGATTTCGATGTGTGATGAGTCGTTGATACTCTATGCAAGGAGGATCTTGGTAAAAGAGCTTGAGATGAAGGACTCTGGGCCTCCTTCATTATTTCCCCGGGATCGGGTACTCACAAAGACAAGGATGGACTGCTTGTTTCTCGTGGTAAGTATGCTCCTGAGATACTAGAGTAGTTCAAAAATGCATGGTCAGCAAGCCTGATACTCCTTCCCGGTGGCTCGAGGAAGGAGGACGCTATCAAGGAGTAGTGATGCCACTTCTTTACTCCATACAGGTCGCTTATGTATCTCGGTCAATACACGACTCCGAGACATATGCTATGCCGTTAACTATCTTCTACAAGAATAATGGTTAAGCCTACTAAGCTCTACTGAAGGCAAGCATGTATTGAGATATCTCGTAGGCACATCGATATGGATTGTGGTGCATGGATAAATGGATGAGGTGAAGTCGTGTGGTTTCATTGTGATGCGCATTGGGCAGGTTTTAATGGACGTAAAGAGCACATCTCGAGGGATTTTAGTATCCGGGTCATAGCATTTTCTTAGTGCCAGCTATAGCTGCAGATCCGTGGCACTTAGTCTGCCAGGAGAGGCCGAGTATATGGCGTTGAGTTTCGCTGCATGCGAGGCTATATGGATGAGGAAGATCCTGGCCGAGTTGTCTTGGCTCACACTTAGAGCCTACTCGTGATTTATTGTGATAATAAAAGTTGCATCAAACTTCGATTAATCCATAAGATTTCATGATAGATCTAAACATTATCGATATCCGGTATCATCATATCGCATCAGGTGTTAAGATCATGTTACTTTCATACATTCCTACGAGGACGGATGCCGATATCTTCATGAAGGCGCCTACCAGAGCAAATTCGCTGGAACAATTGCCGCAGGCAAAGGATAGGGCTGCGTATAATCCACATTCATGGAGGAGAGTGTTGAGATTGCAACAAGATGATGAGCTAGGAAAGCAGTTCTTCACTAAGTGGGCCCCAGCTATTTTAAAGTTAAAGTATATTTTTAGACATATGGACTGTTCATGAGTTATAGGATGCTATTCTGTGGATGGTTTGTCAAGTTGGAAAAAATAGATGGACTTCTATTTTTAGACATATCGCGTAACGCCTATTTTTAGATTGCCATTAAGTATATGTCGAATATTATTAACTCTGACAATATTTGGACTTAAACACATCTTATCCTCTGAGCACTTCGCTTAAGTGTACAGGTAATATGTAAACATGTATGGAATTACGCTATTCCCGAGGGTTTGTGAGCTTGGTTGCATGGAGACTTCCAGCACTAGAACTCAAAGCCGTAGCTTGTGGAGTTGATGGAGATGCTAATGGAGTTGTGTTCCGCTTAACTCCGGCGAACATAGTTGAGCTAGTTGTATCTATTCTAACTGATTGATACAATAGTGAGAGTGGTGTGAATTAATTATTAATTAATTCACTAATTATTAACTCATAAATCAACTAAAGAATACATCGCTAATCAAGTAGCATGGATAGTTCAAAGGAGACCAATGGAGAGGTAGGTGAAAGAGCAAGCAGGACTATCTGGCTGTGACTATACTCGGTATGAGTTTGTAAATTCACACACATTGATGGAGATGCCAATGAGGATTTAGGCAAAGGTATACTGTGTGATTCAAACTGATTGAGCCATTATTCATCTTGGATTGCAATAGAGGTAGTTTATCAGGGAGCAGATTGAGCATGTGTTTTGCTAGATTCAAATTGTGGTAAAGGTGTGTAACAATTGGAGATTGTACTGAGAGCTTGTGAGGAGTTTGTACAATATCATAGCATGATCTCTATCATTATAATATACAAGATAGCTTGGGGTTTTCGCTAAGATTTCCCATGTTTATTCGTGGTTTATATGTGTGATTGTTTATGGTTTTAATGTGCGCAGGGATTGTTTATATTTAATAATTAATGATCAATGGTAGAAGAGGTTATGTATTATGCATGAAGATCAAATAGTGTGTGATCACGATAATTTCTGAATAATTTGTGCTTATTCAAATTTCTACATGGAAAAGCCAATCCGTGAATGTTTTGGGGTTTTTGAGTTTTTATGTGCAACCTATGGTTTATTAGGAGTGTACCTAGACCCGATTCATCACTTTTGCTAAAGGTGGTGAAAACAAAAAGAGTTTACTCTAAAGGATTCTATCGAATGCTTTTCCGTTTAAATTTTAAAGACTAATGACGTCTACAAGAGTTTGCTAGACTATTATAGTACTGGCTAGTCCCACCGTGATCGCCATTATGTGCGTGAGTGTGGATAAGTCAATCAGATAGTATTCTTAGAGTGCTATGCAGATTTTTAGGGAATCTAAGTTTGTTTACCACTCGAGTCCCACCATGATGTCAGCCATCATGTTAGAGTCCCATGATTTGGCTGATTGGCAAAGCCAAATGAAAGTGTAACATCAAACCAATATTTGGAGCGAGGACCTAGCCTTCACCCGGACTCCGCAGAGGGCTCTCTATTTGTGTGAGGGATATCTGCGCTGTGTTTTGTCTTATTTGGTGGTTTCTCGATTTTAGGCTAGTTATGAAGTAGGCTTTTGCTCTTTGCTTTTAGGTTGTGAGGGATGAACTGATCAATGAGGCTAAGATAGGTAAAAATATGTCGCATCCACTCGGGCTATGGGGCTCGAAAAGGTCAAGAAAGCTGTGGGTGGTGATCTGAGTCGTGGAAGGGCCGATTTGATTCGAGGTAAAATGGATACTTTTGAGTAAAATGGAGTGAGATGGACATTAAATTTGTGAAGAACAAAAGGATTTCAAACATAACTAGTTTAAACCAAGCTAACATAAACATGGTAGGGCTAACCATTACTCATGAGAAATGTAATCGTACAAGCCCGATCAACGCATAGAAATAAACATTCAAGCCATGCATAGAGATATATGACTCTCTAACGTAGGAGTGGCTATCAGACTTTGGGGAAATACATTTAAGACACAACTCAAATCACTATGAAGGAATGCCTAAACATAGTATTCCAAGCTATTGAGCACTTTGAAGCAAGATTGCATAGTTTTAGGCAAAGGGCAAGATCAGTACAAGACCTCCTTTTGTTCAACAAATGACAATCTAATCAATCAAAGAGAGGTTTCAGCAGGTGGATCTATGACTAGCCATGCAGTGCTTGAGACATCAGTGAATCATACTTAGCATGCATAAAACCATAAATGAAACAAGCAAACAATATTCTTGAGTTATTAAAGAAAAGGCAATCAAGGATTCTTTAATATGACTAAGAATGAAGAAAAACATAGAAGCTATAAAGCAAGTAAATTTGAGGTGCCTCCAAGGGGCATGTCTCAAATCTATTCTCTCTTGTCTTATAGTAAGCAAGAACATGGAATTATGAATGAAAACTAAGAAAACAAAATAGAGAGAGAGACACTATGCCATTCTACCAAGTCATGGGAATCCAACAACAATCCTCTTTCATCATCCAAAAAAACATCCAAGAAACTATCCAAAAAGCATGAGACAGAGTGTTTCTTCCAAGATTTGTATGACCATATATTGCTTCTATTCATCAAGTTTAGCCTCATTTACAATGAAAGCCTTTGGAATATATAGGCCAAAGTGAGGAAAACCTCTTAGTTTCAACTTGCGATCTCGTTGGCCTATCCAAAATATACGATTTTGTCCTTGAGGCTTTGCAAAGCCAAGGCACAAAATATCTAATAAAATATCTCAAAAATACTAAAAAGGAAATATATTGACTTTTCATAACTAATCATGTACAAAAAGTAGCTAAACGCACATGAGGAAAATTCACTTTTGAAAGGTTCAATTTTGTACAAAAATACTCAAGAAATATATCGACAGGAAAGTCCTCGTGACTTGCCGACAACTTTTGGAGGCCTTCCGATGTCGAAAACGAGGCCATGATGGCTCGTTGGAAAGCTATGAATGTCTATTTTTCTGAAAAATGTTTATTTTGCTCCAAAATGACCACTATAAGTTCTCCAAAAAAATAGACTCCGTGTGTCAAAAAAAGCATAGGCCTATTGGCTGATCGCGCAGAGTGTAGAAAAAGCGAGTGTTTTTCTGCCATTTTGGGGGAGCAAAATGATCTTCAATTGATCTGAAAAATCATTGTGAGTATATGCCCTAAAGAAATTATGGCATCCAATATATACCATTTTCATCCATTTGAGGATGCTCCCAAACTGAAATGGAGATGCCCATGAGTTTTTAGCCAAAAAACCCAAAAATGACAAAAAACCAAAAATTTGTCGAATTCCGCCCAATTTTGGCGAGCATAACCCTCAAGGGTTTTTCGAAAGAGCTTATGCTGTGAAGTTGAGGCCAAAATTTAGAGCTTTGAGGTGTCTTTCCTCAATTTTGGTGTCGGGCACCTCCTTTGAGCCTCCTTGAGTTTTTCTCGAGTGACCTTCAATTTCATCTGGGCAACATGATTTAGCTTCTTGTAATGCCCGAGTCATCCTCCGTTGAAAGTCCAAGTCTCTATTTTGCCTTCTCCAAACTTCTTTTCCAAGTGATCATTAACCCTCTCAAGCCATGCTTCGATTGTTCTCTATTTCTTGTGTGAAAAATGTAGTGAGAGGGTAGATTGGATAGGGGCAGCTCTTCTTCTTCCTTTTGTTTCTCAAGGAGCTCCTTTAGGCCCATGGTTCTTGGCCTATTTCTCTCGGGCCGATCTTCATCTTCGCTCTCATCGAACTCACCCATGAGTTCTTCCAATCTCACTTGTGCTTTGAGGCCTCTTTTTTTGTATTTGATGGCCCGTGTCTCATATACCGCCATATGGACACCCATCCGTTTTGTTTTTTGAATTTGCAAAAAAAGTGATTCAAGTTTCTCAGCCTCTCAAGATCAGTCCTCAAAGCATCAATTTTGTTTTCTCTATTGAATAAGAGAGTTTCAAGGATTCTGGGCTTTCATTGTTGCTGTCATCACTTTGAATTTGAATTATTTCGAAGTCCCTTTCCTTTTTCATGGGTTGCTTTCTTCTTTCTCCTTTCCTTTTCGCTTTGGGTGGCTCTTTTTAGTCTTCCTCCTCTTGGAAATTCGACAATGGGTTTCTTGGGCAAATTTCCCCTTGTGGAGGGCTCCGAGTGACATTTGGAGTTACAACTCTAGGACACCCTTTTCCTTGATGTTCGGGCTTAGCCACCTTTGGAGAAGAGAGCATGGCCTTGCCTAGGAGAGGCCGCGCACATGTCTCTATTGGCTCTTTTCCCTTATTACTTTGCATCATCATTCTTGCCACTATCTTGGATTTCTTCATGGATGCCTTGACTATCCTTTTGCATTTCTTTTCGAGGGTTGTCCTCCTCATCTTGTGTTGCACCTTTTTATCATCTTTCGTTCTTTTCATGAGGCTGTTTGTTCATCATCATGTGGATGCCTCGTTCATCATGTTGCACCCGCTCATCATGTTGCACTACATCTCTTACTCGCCATCATCATGTTTGCTCATCATCATCTTGTTGTTCATCATGCCCTTCTTCCCCTTTGCTTTGCCTCCGCCTCTGTGCTATTTCTTTTCCCCTTGCTGCCCATCTTTCATCATGATGTCATTGTCTCATCATCATCTTCCTCTTCTTTGCTCATGCTCTTCTTCCTCATCATGCTCTTTTCTTGTTCAATGGGAAATTTGAGCTTCTTGGGAATCGGCTTGTCTGAAGAAGGTGAAGGATGGTGAGTGGAAGGTGAAGGAGATGTATGAAATGAAGGGACAATCAGTGAAACGTGATGTGTAATGAAAGTATCCCAAGAGACTTCCTTCTTCTCAAAGCTGATGAAGAATGATAACCTTGATGAGGGAATGATGGAAGAGGCGAGGCTATCTGCTTTGAGAAGGAGGTTTTTTCTCGAATACGATGGAGGCCATTTTCTCAATACTTCTATGTAGGAAGAAAGGGATATTTAACAATTTGGCTCTCGTGAAATGCATGAGCAAATCGGACATGCTAAGCATAGACTCGGAGAATCTTCCCTCATGAGTGAAGTATTTCATGATTATCTTCATGAGGGGGGCATAACTAGCCAATAGATATGAGAAGGGAAAAAATGGATGGACATGAATCTCTATGCTCGAGGCTTTAGAAAAGGCTTGTAGTGATCTCGAGTCTAGATGGCTTTGTTTAAACCACTTCTCTCCGACATAAGGGATTCTACGTGCCTTGGAAATGGACCTTGGAGAGAATTTGAAATCTAGAGCTCGCTAGCCCGAAAAATGCTTCTCTTGAAATCTCAAAGCACAAAGATGTGTCAAAGGGAATAGCTCTTTCACCTCCTGCACCCTTTTGTCAAAAACTCTAAACACCCAACCTCATGGAAGTTAAAACAGGATTGATGGATGAGCATTTACCTCTTCGAGTGGGAAATGAGGCTCAAACCTCCGTGAAGGCCACTCCCTGCTTTCTTTCCTAGGAGGCATTTTTGTTTTGAATGTTCTTTGCAAAACCAAGTCTGTCTCAAAATGACATATTTGGAATGTTTTTCTCAACCACACCTCTGTCCTCCTTGTGCAGTCACTGTTTTCCTTCTTTGATGCCAATCAACAAATATTTGTCAAAATGAAACAAACTCAATCTTATCACTTTGTTTTTGGGCCAAGTCTTTTGAAAGAGATGTTTTGTGGTTTGTTATTTGAACAAGGATCCTTTGTGTTTTGACAGACAAACAACCTTGTATTTAGACAAAAACAAAATCACCCTTCCCCAAATCAAACCTTCCGCTTGTTCACTGTTTCTTATACACGGGTAGGACAAAAAAACACCCTCAAATTGATTTAAAAGATCTTCATAACATACTCTATTTTATGGAACAATGGAGGTTGCACAGAGGTTTCTTTGTTTCACCATTCAAAGAGGACACTTTTGAAGTGACAAGGCATTTAGACTATGACCGCTGTGTTTTTCCAAATTAGGATCACTATTTGCACCTTTAAAACATTGTGTTTACCCCCACAAACACTACTTCCACCTTATAAACATTGTTTCACCCTAGCTACGCCGACGATAGGTTAATTTTGTTTTATCACTAGTTAGGACACCTTTAACACTTTGAAAACCTCTACTCACTCGTGCTTTTGTCTTGCAATTAGTGTTATGGTTTATCACTATTCTTGAAGGCAAATAGGCCTTTTGAAACTAATATAAACACACCCTAGCCTTCTCATGTACCAAGTCTTTTGGCAACGCAAAGTAAACCACTTTTCTTTTCTACCAAGAACTTCACTTTTTCAATCTTTCATTTTAGTCTTTGAAAAACATGGCATCAATCACCCTTTGAAATTCGAAATTTACCATGAGGTGATGAAAAAATACCTCAAAGATCCTTCACGAGCCTTGATTTGATCGTTTGGAGAGCTTTCAGGGCTTCTTTGAAAGGTGTTAGAGGTGCGACACATTTTCCGGAAAGAACGCCGCACAACCAAACAGCGTCGGGTGACCTGTCAAAGCGGTGGTGACCAGCGCTCACACGTGTAGTGCCACGCGTCACCACGTGACAGTGTGCCACCGGGCAGTTATAGCCTTTGTAATTTTCTTCTCTACGAACACGCCACGTGCTTTTGCCGTGCTGCCGTGCGTGCTTTAAGCCTCTAAAAACTCGCCAAATGGCTCAAAACTTCTTGCTTGGGCTGGGTGAACGTGCCCGAGGGAGCACTTGGTGAGTTTGAAACTCTGCACAATGAGACTTGGAAACAGTAAATTACTCCTTCAAAGTTGACAAACCTTTTGAACTTGCTTTCATGATGCTGACCTCTTTTGAAAAATGCCTTTGTCGTAGAAACTCAAACTAACTTTTAAAAATGCCAAAGGGGCCCATATCCAATTAATGTTGATAATAAAGTCGTTGTGTCGCAGAGGTTTTCATAGATATGACTTTTCCCTAAGTGAAGCAAATCATCTCAAGGCTAAACTCTTTTTTACTGTTTGCCTATTAAGGGAGGAAACTTGTTTCCTTTGTTCATATCTGTTTTTAAAGAGGAAAACCCTGCTCAAAACCATATCTTGACTATAGATGCACCCTTTGAATGAAATTTCTCCTTTGATTGTGAGTTGAAAACTCGGTTTCATTCACTAGGTTTTATCATCATCTATCAAAGGAACTCCTTTAAAAACCCTCCTACAATCAAATGCAACTAAACAAAGGTATTTTACATGTTTTCATAAGGAAAAAGCCTTTGTTTCGTGACAATGGCATGCTTCATTTGTTTTTGAGTGTTGTTTCTAAATTCAAAACACTTTCCCATATCCTTTCTTCATATTGATGAACCTATGTGTCTATTTGCAAAGCCTCCTTCGGGAGAACCGACTTAGAGCTTTACTTTCTTGTCCATTTTGATGAGTTTTCTGAGATCTTCATGGACGAGACAAACTTCTTTTCGAATCATCAACATCACTCTTTGGCTTATGTTTAACTAGCTCTTAACTCCTATAAACTTTGAATGGATTTCACTAATTTCAACTCGTTTTTAAAAGAAAAAATGGCTAGATTTCATGCTGTTGATCAAGAGAGGGATCTTTGGAAACTCTTAATGAAATTACATATCTCAATAGGGTTTGTTCATTTTGGCTTTAGACTGCTTTGAAGGAAATATCGATAGAAGACAAGTGGAACCTTCTTTGATTATTACAAGTACTACTTGCTTTCCCTCTATTTTTAACACCATTTTTCTATCCATAAAGCCTTGATTTGCTTTCCCCATGCACTTAAAACCCACTTTTCAATCAGTGAAACCTATAGTCAATCTCGAAACACCACTGCTATGTTAGTGGTCTTCATCTATTGGAGACAATGTGTTAAACAAGTTCTTCGAGCGTTTGCAATCATTATCGACTTTGTGCCCTTTAAATGAGGTCATACCTCTGTCTCTGGCCTCTCGCTTTTTAGATGAAGGAGGCCTTTATCACATTTCCAAACCCTCTGCTTGTAAAATGAAGGAGGTTTTCAACCAATGACCTGACCATCCGCTCATGTATGGAGGAGGTTTTCTCGATCTGTCAACCTCTCTGCTCATGTATGGAGGAGGTTTTCCGCCTTTCAATCCTCCGCTCATGTATGGAGTTTTTCTGGTGGTGCCATTTCATCTTTATGCATCTTTAGAAAATCGAGATAGCTGGCTGTATCTACAGAGACATTTCTTGTTATTCATAAGTCACTAACCTTTGACTCGTGTTTGCAGGAGCTTATTGAAATAACTCTCTGTCCAGGTACTTGCATCCTAGGCTCAAAACCACATGTGAAGCAAAGCTTGTCTTCTCATATTTGAGTTTCATCTATCTTACAGTAACTATTAGTACACTTACGCTCTTTGAAAAAGGCATTGAAACACTGTACATCCACCTAATATCAGCTTGACATAGCATAGCATATGTCGCTAAGACCTCAAGGCTTGTTGAGTAGGTGCGACCTAAGGGTGTAATCAAGCTTTATTTGCAGAATAGGAAGGTTATCTATGACTGGCTGATATCGACAGAGTGTGGCTTTAGGATAGTTTTGCCAAGGGAAGAATGCCTAAAGCTGCGCACTACCTAACTTAAGGGAGACTTTTTGGACAAATTTGGAGTATTCTCTTTGGAGCTGATGGACAAGCTCTTGTATGGATCGAGGCTAGATAGCAGCTTTGACAATGAGGTTTTATCTCATCCTAGACTAGGATTTTAAAAGCGAAAAATGTTTATGGGTGTTTTCCAATTTTATCACTAGGTCAAATCGAGATTAGCTACTAGAAAACTTGTTTGTAAAAACTAGTCGATCATCAACGGTGTACGCGATGACTCTATGGCGGAAGAACCACCATATTCCAAAGAGTGGATATGAGGAGTTTGATGGAAAGGATCTTTGTAACTTTATGGATACCACGGATGGAGCAATATTTTGATTCTCCATAATATAGCAAAACACAAACACAAAAGGTACGCATTGTAACTTTACATTTAGAACAAAATACATTTGTATGGCATCGAGTGGCTTTGCTCCCGTATGTCACTTGGTCGAAAATTTTATGGAGGAAATGATAGCACATTATGAGGATACAAAGAGCTGACACCTTCTCTTTAGCCAATTGATAAATCTCAAACAAAAGGGTTTAGTGGGGGAGCACATCGAGGACTTCCAAAAATTGAATATAAGGGTATGCGATATTCCATAGGAACACAGGATTGATCTCTTCATAGTGTACTTTAAACGATAAACATCCAACATGAAGTTCGCGTTTTGGAACCTCGATTCGTCGGAGAAGGCATTCAGTTGGCAAGAAAAAATTGAATGTACATGGCGACAAGGAAGCCTACCACTCACTTCTATAAAGAAGGAAGTGTTGCTACGACATAGATTTCCACAACCTACAACGTTGAGCACCACAATTGGAAGAAAAAAGAGAGAAAAAGGGCTTTGCTACGATGTGATAGAAAATACACCAAAGGTCATGGGTGTAGCTGAGAAGAAATTATTTTACATAGATCATGGGAAGTAGAAGAAGAAAATGAACAAGCAAGAGGATATACACCGGGAACCAACCCTAGAATAAGAAGAAATGAGTCCAGCCATATCATGTAATGCATTGGAGAGGAATTATCCCTCCTCAAACTCTCAAGATAGAGAGGACATATCAAGAAGAAAAAGGTAATAAGAGCGTTGATTTGGGTAGTAATCCCATAATTTTATTCATTATAAGGTAGCCAAGGAATTGAATTGTTTCCTATACCCAACACCAGAATGTCAAGTGATGGTTTGCAAATGGAGGGAACTATAAATTTGCTCTGGAAAAATGCCATAATATCAAGCTAGCCATGGGGAATATGTATTGAATAGTTCCAATGCTTTCCATCCTAATGGAGATGTGTTGATGTTGTCACTAGGAGTACAATGAGCTACAGTCTTTAGGGACGTAGAACTTTTAATTTTCAAGAAACTTTTCTTGAATCTGGCAGGGAAAGGAAATCGAATTAGTCCGGGCGAGTGAGCATCATGTGGAAGCCGGAAAGATAATGATAATCTCCTAATGTCATGACAAAAGCTTCTAGAGAAATAACACGAGGGCAGGAATGTCACAATTTCATGCTCACTGCAGAAGTTCCAACATCAAAATCATCTGTTCTCCGCAGTCTCCGGAAAGGTCTTGGACAATCATTCCAAGGTGTTTAGACACTCCCAAAGGACTCCTGCACCTCATTTCGTGATCATGATCATGCCTATTCATTTGATTCCTGAGAAGTGTTCACTCCAAACATCGAGGCCTTACAGCATATCCTTATGTCCAAAAGAGCGAAATCGAGCGTATGATTGCAAAAAATGTTTGGAGGGACTGGGTATAATTCAACCTAGCCAGGAGTTCTTTCTCTCGCTCCGTAAGTAGTATTGGTGCACAGATGGATCATAGCGCATGTGTTTCGGATTATAGGGAGCCTCAATAAAGCTCACTGTTAAAGATCAAATTTGCCATTCCTATGATCGATGAATTATTGGATGAAATTGCATGGAGAAATTTATTTTACCAAGTTGGATCTTTTCGTTCATGATATCATCAAAATTAGAATGAAGAGTCGAAGATATTCTCGACACAACATTTCAGCTCATGAGGGTCATTATGAATTTTTAGTCATGCCTTCTGGCCTGCCACACCTTCTACATTTCAAGGGTTGATGAATTCCATTTTCCAAACCCTTCCTTAGAAAAATGTGTGCTAGTATTTTTTGATGATATGCCTAATCTACAATGAGGTCTTGGAAGGATCGTGGTTCAACACATACGACAGTGCTCAAACTATCGAGGAGAAACAATTATATGCAAAAACATCCAAATGTTTCTTTGGAGTACAAGAGGTGGAATATACTGGGTCATATTGTATCTCACGAGGGTGTTAAGGTAGGCCTAACAAAATTAAAAGCATTAAGGAATGGAAAGTCCCCACGGCCATACATCGACTGCATGGATTTCTCGGGTTAACGTGTGTGTGTTGCAAGTTTGTTAAGAATTATGGGAGAATAGACTACACCTCTAACACCACCATTGAAGCAAAGATGCTATTTTCATGAGACTCCCGAAGAAACTAAGGCCTTTGAACATCTTAAAAGAGGCAATGTGCTCAAAGCACTCGCTCTTGGGCTCTGCCATGAACTTCACAAAAACCTCTATTGTGGAATGTGATGCCTTAGGAAATGGAATTGGTGCTATTTTAATGCAAGAAGGAGAAGACCCATTTGCTTTTTGAAAGTCATTTCAATCAAAGGAAAGTATTTGCAAAAAGGCTATTTATTAGAGAAGGAAATGTTGGCAATACTACATGCACTAAAGAAATGAAGAACTTTTACCTAATGGGAAGACACTTCAAGGTAAAAACTGATCATGATAGTCTTAAACACTTTTTGGGAACAAAGAATCTCTTCAGAAAGAGCAGCAAAAATGGGTCACAAAGATGTTGGGTTATGACATGGAAATTGTCTACAAAATAGGGAAGCTAAATGTTTGTTGCAGATGCACTCTCAAGAAAGGATGAAGAGAGGTGGAAGCATTTGCTAGTGCGATTTCAATTATCCAACCGCAGTTGGATAAACTGCAGCAGGGATGAATGGAAGAAGGACGAAGAAGTGTGGACTCTCATTCAAAGCGATTGTCAGCAAGATCCCGAGCGCATCTCGATACATTTAGTTGGAAAAATGATTCCTTATGGTACAAAGATCGCCTATATGTTGCCAAGAATTCCAGGCTAGAGCAAAAGATTCTTTTGGGAATTGCACACTTCTCATTTTAGGAGGACACTCGGGAATTTTAAAAAACTTACCACAGAGGGTGAAGAAAGAATTTTTTTGGGATGGCCTTTAAATATGATATTCAAAAAGTTTGTGGCAGTAATGTTTGGTTTGAGCGACAAAATAAAGTTGAGACAATTAAGACTCCAGGTCTTCTAAGCAACCCTTATCCGATTCGAGTCAGCGTTGGAGTGAGATTTCAATGCGTTTATCACGGGTTTACTCTAAGTCTCAAAGGAAGGAGCATGGCCACTTGGGCGGGTGGTACGTATGCACTCTATTTCCAAGTATGCGACACTTTTGTGCACTGTGACATCCATTTAAAGCCGATGCAGGTTGCTACCGCATTTATTGAAACAATTCAAAAGCTACATGGAAACGAAGATTATTGTAAAGTGTGCAGAATCCCATTTTTACTGAGGGAATTTTTGAATGGAAATTATTTTCTTGTTTGGGCACTTCAATCTAGCTCATAGCTCATCTTATCATCCTCAATACGATGGTCAAAGCAGAAAGATAGTGAATAAATGTGGAAGGATATCTTCGTTGTTTTGTATCCGATAAAGCAAGCACAATGGGTCAAGTGGTTACCTCTCGCCGAATGTTGGTATAACACCTCCTTCCATACTACAAACATAAAATGACGCGTTTATGGCACTTTATGGATATCATCCACCATCCATCACATCTTATTTGTTAATGGAAAAGGCTCAGAGGTTCAAGAGCGGTTTGGAG
This sequence comes from Pinus albicaulis, assembly GCA_034641835.2. NCBI lineage: Eukaryota > Viridiplantae > Streptophyta > Pinopsida > Pinales > Pinaceae > Pinus > Pinus albicaulis. The sequence goes on along the minus strand of CM076573.1, from coordinate 807,082,493 downwards.
GATCACATCGAGCATCAACAAGAAGTTCTCTCCAACTCTTAAAGGATAACCTAAATGTGGCACAAACGTCGAGATGAAACAACCAGGATCAAACATCAGCATTAGAATTGAGAGAAGCTGATGCGGAGATTGGACATTTTTACGGCTACAACCATACAAAACAAATGTCCTAAAGCGAAGCTAAGAAGGATACAAAGTTATCGCAAAATTACTATGGTCCTTGCAAGGCTTTTGCAAAAAGAATTGGAAGTACTATGGCATACAAATTGGAGCTTCCTGCTTCTTCACGAGTGCATCCCGCTTTTCCATGTTTCATGCTTAAAAAAGGTTATAGGGACACAAACTTCCGCTTCCAAACAATATTGCTAAGAACTTGATGAGGAAAGGAAAAACCATATTCGAAACCCTCGAGGCGATACTATGGAAACAAGAACTCGAAACCAACTACGAAATCGATCTACCTAGAGTATCACATCAAATGGAAGAACTTACCCACCTGAATATTCTACATGGGAGGATGAGAATTTTACTACAAAAGCACCGTGAGCTAACAATGAAGCGTTGAGGACAACACTTGTTTGAAGGAGAGGCGCATGTTTAGTGTCCCTATATTAATAGTGCGGCCCCTTTATTATGTTAGTGTAGCTTATGTATTACTGTTGGACGTAACTCACATATATGTGTTATTATCAGTGCCCTTAAATTATTATTTGCTAGTCAACTAGGATTACATTATGGTCTACTCAGGATTACATTGTGGCATGGACTCCTATATATAGAAGGAGAGTTTTTTCTCATTTTGTATCATCCAATAATTTGTTTCATTCATCGAGTTTATTGGAGGTTTCCCATCAAAGTGCTTATCTATAAGGCGTTGGATATCTCTCTTTTCTTCTATTTTTGGAGTTGGTTTCACGAAACACGGAGTAAAAGCGAAACACAAAGTAACTCGTCCAACAAAACCAAAAACTCAAAGGATCGATAAAGATCAAGGTGAAACTAGACCCAAGGAACTCACCGAAAAGAAACCAAAGACTTGGACCTTCAATCGGAAGCCCTACGATGAGTGAAGACACGTCCTAGAACCCTAGGGCTATGAACCGCGCCGATAGGAAAATGAGACCAAGCAAGCTGAAGAACAAGCCTCAGAGAACAAACAAAACTCAGACTAATTGAAAAACCAAAGAAACAAGCCGTAGTCGAGAAAAAACTCGACCAAAAAGCACAAGAATGGTAAAATCCTATAGGATTCGCGTGTATCGAGAGAGAAGCAGATCCTCGCTCAAACAAAGGCTAGCAGACACAGCATAAAGAAAGCTGCACCCATCTGTTCAGAGTTTAGAAAAGCCGCGAAAGCTTTGGATAAACTATGGGAGGAGGGAAGAAACTAGTGAGTGAGGTCAATCTTGACACTTTGGAGCTAGAACAAAGGAGGATTCCGACAGCAAAGAAAGCCAAGAGACAGGGCAAGCAAGGCAACCACGTGGAGCCAGCCGAGAAAACAAACTCCTGAAAAAGGTAACAAAACGATAAACTCACACCGATCCCTAAAGTGGAGTCACGCTTTGGCGTAAGGTAAATCCTCTCTGTGGACAGAGACAATCCCTCTAGCCTCAGAGTGCCTCTAAAGCAACAAAGGGACAAGCTAAAGTGTAATTTCCTAATTAATGAATGAAAAGGATGCAGATCGCCTACCTGGAGTCCAACGACGCCGTGGTGCGTGGCCTCCTTTGATCTCTGACTTTTGATGGGTCACAATCCTTTCGCAGCAGTGCTCGGAATACGACATCAAAAGAAACAATGTACGAGAGCAAAGCTACGAGACAATGATTTCATTCATAATCAAACTAACCAAGAAACGAGAGGGTTAAGATATATTGCATCAAATAAAACACATTAACATAAGATGGGAACCATACGCTGTGTATATGTATTAATAAAAGAAAGAGCTACAACTGGAGCCTTGACATCTAGGCCTCCTCTTCAATGGGTTGGCTTCATACTGATGAATCGCTTCTGGGAATTTGATTTGATGAATATACAAGTCTAAGTCAATAAAGGGTCTCTTCCATTTATCTTTTCTAGAAAAATGTACAAGAATCTCTTCAACATCACTATAATATGTTTAGTTTAGCTAGGCCTTCATTAATGGAAGATGGCTATATTTATAGAGTTAGAGGAGGAGGTTTGGATCCCTACAATGGTGGAAGGGAGGACTTATCCTCGGGTAGGTTTCCAAAAGTTGGAAACAAGAGGCCAAAGGAGGGAGGTCAGTGGTTATTCAAATAATCCACTCCATGACCACGGCTTTTATGATGGAAAATTCACATCTATTTTTAAAAATTCCATAAACAAGTTTCTCATGCAGACTTCACCTGGGACAAGCACCAATGGGCATAGCCTGTTAATCTCCTCATTATGCTGAGGGCATAATGTTCTTACTATACAAGGAAAGAACATGTGTTTCTAATGGTCTATTCAGAAATTATGGAAAGAAGGAGTGTTTTCCTCATGGCAATGGATGTATCATTGATGTTCTGTGTGCATGACACTTTTTTTGGTCACGAAATGATCTCCATGCGGACCTGGGGATTGGCAGTGGACAGTGAAAAAATGTTGTGTAAATGCTCATCATCACATCCATGGAGTCTCGGTCTCAAGTCCCTCTTGTCTACCGCCATAGTCTTCCACCCTTCATTGTTTGTCCTCTTTGTGTCGCACATTTTGGCCTCAAATCATGGACTTCTATCCCCTCCCGCAGTCGAGTCATTAGCCGCCAGCCACTCATGCCCTTTATTCTCTAACAAGGGAAGTCGCTTTCGCCACTTACACAGCTCTCCCATTCCAGTAACAAAGATCCCCAAGCCACGACGTGCTCTACTATTATCCCTCACGCATTAGTTGAGAATTCTCATTTCCTCACCTATGGTGGACTTCTTCACCGACATCAGCCTATTCATTCCAAAAGAGGACCTGGCCTAGAGGCTTTGTGCCCTAGTTTTAGCTTCCACTCTCCGTTTCGTGCCTTGGATCAATAAAAGGGACCCTTTATTGCCTCGACTTCCTGATTGTTTTAGTTCCGCCTATGGCATGACGTAGATCCGTATACTTCTGATGGTTCAAAGGATGCACGTATTTGTACTGATTCTCATGTGTATGTGAGATGTTTCAAACTCTATGAGGGGTGGGTCAGATAGCCCCCCATGCCTAGATGACTTCTCTACTATAGCCTTGGATGTGGCTCTAAAGATTTGATGGTTCTCAAATTTAAGGCCAGTGCCGCCTTTTTAGTTTGTATGTATCATTCAGATTTTCAAATCCCTTTCCTATTTTACAAGGCCTTTTTGTTGTAATTATATCTCATGTACTCGCATATTATTATATAAGTCTGTCTGTTACTAGTACACATGTATGTAGATCCATCATCATGTTTTGTCTTGCCTATTTTATGCAAAATGCACAAAATTACATAGTTCAAATTCTAATGTTTTGATTTATTCATTGTTCTGGTACTTTGTTATCCTTGCCAGAATAAGTATGTCTCCCGCACTTCATGTAGAACATGTAATCACTCATAAAAGAGACTTGTCACACCCGTAAGTCTTGCCTCCTGTGGTCTTGTTCTCTCTCTCTCTTTCACTCCGCCTTATATTTCTCTCTCTCTCTAACTCCCTCCCGTGTCTCGTGATTGAGTTCTTACAACGTACTTCTCGTCGTACAATTAAATCCTAATGCTTGCACGTCAGAAATATATTACACAAAATTTATTCATATAACCTATTATTTATTATATCAACTAAATTACACCATGTAAGACCACTTCATCATAGTAAAATTTCTTTCACTATGAAAAATTTAATAACCCATAGTTTATTAAGTTGTTGTTAGTGTATAAAGAGGAAACCCCATGAGGAATAATTAAATAAATCATTATTTGTTTGATTTTCATCTAGGTGTTATAGGTCAATTTTGGCACCATTCCAATGACCTAGTTAACTAAGAATCTTACAAGACCAATGACTGTGGGTCTATCATTCCCTATCATTTCAGCTTGCTACATGCCCTAAGATAAGAAACAAAGACAAATCAAGCAAGACTTTCTGTCAAGGAAAATATTTCAAGTTTGAAGCTTATTATATAGCATATGAGAGCTCACCAACGCAAAGCAGGTATGGGGCCTTAAGTGTATCAGACATGCGGTGTAGCTCCCATGCTGGGTCAAATGTCAGCAAATAACTTCCCAACATTCACAGTGCATTTCGGTCACATTAGGAGTGAAATTTTCATTGCCTGCACCCCACTTGGCTAGTGAATTCTCAAGAGTTCACATGTAAAGCTCGTATCCAAGTGTTCATTTGAAATCTACATGACTGAAACATGGTTCTCCTATTATTTGAAATTCATTAATTGCAAAACAACCTACAAGCTCATCTATAAATTGGATAAAATCTAGGTGCTTGAGGGGGAAGAATTTGAGTGGAGAAAATGTCAGAGAATTTTATACCGGTGGTAGCCATTTTCAGCCGAGTGATTGAGACTGTGATGAGGCTTGGGAATGTTGCTAGAAGGTTACTTCAAATCGCTCACTAGGAATAATTTAGTACAAAATTGCTTGAATTTGAAGTCGCAAATGTATGTGCCAGAAGGAGTCATTTGGAAGTGACCGATCAAGTAAGCCTCAAATCCTCTCCAGGTATCTATTCCGGTTAGGAAAAATAGCCGTATAGTCTTTCACCCTCGTTGTTCTGACTAGCATATGTCTAGGGAAGCATGATTTATCCGTAATTCACAATTTTGGCCGAACAAATTAATACTCCACTGGGAGAATTTCTCTTAGTTATAGGTGTTTAAGCCTCTAATCTACTTTGTTTTTCTACCCAAGAGTTGCTACTCATCAAGATTAAACCTTTTAAAAGTCAAATTTGCAAAGACAAGCATAACAAGAGTATTTTTCTTTTCGTATACCGCGCCCCAACTTAGATCGACACAAGAGCTTTGCGTAGCACCTGGGTTTCCTTCCTAGGCTCGCGCAGCATCGTCTCCCTTGAAAACTATGTTTCGACTCTCGAAAACACCCAAATTCCCTTGAATTTTCCTTTTGCAATTTGCTTCGCTCGTTTTGTCGCTTTTATGTTTTGAAAAGTTTGATTCTCAAGTGACCAAGGACTCTATATACTTCTTCCTCCTTTGGCTGAAAATTTGTTCAATGTTTGTTTAAAAAAAAATCTTTATCATCACAAGTTGATTTCAAAGTACTTTTTTATGGTCACATTAAGAAATCATTTTCTTTCGAAATAGGAAATTGTCGTAAAATATTCAATTCCTCGATAGGAGAAATTGTTGTTGAAATCCTCATTTTCCTTCAAAAGATAAATTGTTGTTTTGTATTCTTCATTTCTCGAAAGTAAAAAGCTTTTTTGAATTGTTTATTTAGTGCACCTAGTTTCTTTTCTACATTTATAACATTAAGGAAAAAACCGAAAAAGAAAAATCGCATTTACATGTAGAATAATGTGTGTTTTGCAAAAGGAACATTAGGAAATCCGCATTTAGTTTGTGCTCATTGTTTTGTTTTGTTCATTGATTTGTTTCCGTTTCACAAATTATTTGCTCTCTTTCCCTTAGTAGCTAGGTTTTTCATTGAAAAAGTCAAAGAAAAAGATCGTTTATCATTCTTAGCTTGCATTTTAGAAATTTCATACACATCATCAAGGCCGAATTTCCTTTAAAGGTAAATCGTTAAGCAAGATCAACATAAAATTAACCTCAATTTACCTAAGAACGACTGAACCATAACGATAACATTTGGAAGGTCTATGCTATGAGACGTGTTCCGAGTCATAAAACATAGTAGTTGTCGTTAACTTGTCCGCGATACATTCCAAGTAGGATACCTCACTCCATGTACGTAAGTATATCGTAGCTCATCCACGTACTTTCGGTATATCTAAGCATGTTACACTATGATAAGTATAAAGGGGTGCTCTCACTGTAGTTAGCTTCGCATTTAGACAATGCTAATATGGGCTCTGCCTCCACGTACCTTTGGGTATATTTGGGAGGACAAATTTTAGGTTCTATCCATTCATAGTAAACTGTAGCCTGGGCCGTCTTGAAATTATGATACACCTAACACAACATTTAGGGAGATTGTCCGTCCGCATCTCTCTTGGTTTGCTGTGAGGGTTTAAGTCACAGCTGTAAAACCCTTGCCTAAGATACACTATTTTTGTTTATTTGTTTTTGGTTAAAATAAATTAGTAATCATTGAAGAACAAAATCCCTCGTCCCCCGTTGTTCACTGTGAGATTGTTTAAAAACTACCTTTACCACCATAAGTTATCATAGGGCGAAGGTGATCACGTATCCGCCGAATCAAGTACAATCTATACTGTGAAACATCATATTTTAAACCGTAGTTAGCTCACATTGTTTCCACATATCCAATTTTGTCTATTGTTGTCAAAACGGAAGTCTTCACAGCCTACTCCGTGGTCACGATCCATTCAATCGCTGAGACCATACCTCCCGATTCCGACGTTGTTCAATCACGCATTGATCCAGATCCTATCTCTTCTTTCCTGTAACATATGAATCCTAAACTCGAACAAATGCAGTTGTTCTACCTTGGTCATCCCACAAACTTCTCAGAGTTTATCAAAACTCCTATATCCCACAACCAACCATCCGAATATATTTTGGGCTGACTAAGCATATAGGGTTTCCTTTCCTCCTAGTTTTATCAGATTGAAGAAATTCCACAAGAAGATATAGATTTAACTCCAACCCATTTTGGGGGGACCTTTGCCTTTACGATTCTTTTTCCTCAATCATTTCCATATGCTTTTGTTGATCCTATTCCCATTCAATCTCCCGTCGATTTTCGAGGGTATACATTTGGTCAAACTAGCATGTCTTAACCAACATCTTTCTATTGTGCTCCATCGTTCCAGCTAATGCTTCATTTCCTACCGTCACTACTCCGTCGATGTTAACAACCTCACCGAGTCATATTTGCATGGTGGCCCTTTGGTCCCAACGAGTTACAAATCATTATCCGCACTTTCTCTGTGTGATTCTTCACTAATTAGGTCTTTGCTGTCGTCATCATCCGGGTATTTAACTCGGTAGTCCTATCGTTAGTAATCGAATGACTTGATTCATTACATACATCATCGTGACATATCAAGTCGGTCCTTTTGGGTCAATTCCTTTAAATACCATATCAATCGGACTCCTAGCATCTCGTGAACAATATTTTCCATCTTATTATCCTCCTTATGTCAGTAGGCAAACATTTGTCACCCAATATGATAGTAATTCGTCACTTTTTGGTCAAACTAATGTTGACATGAATGTCTTATCAATAGCCTACCTTACCCATCCAACCACAAATGGTTGTACACTCCGCATCATCTCTGTTCAACCTGGTTACACCCACTTCATTACCACTTGTTAATACATTCCCACCCCTTATTGGCGAATCAAATATTGTACATCAACCTTATCAAGTGGGTTCTTTGACCTGTTAACATCAAATTTTGGGTCCACAGATCCAAATCCCTGGGTTAATTTACAACAATCGTATCGCATCATTTATTCACAAGTCAAAATTATCGGGATGTCACAAACGAAACCGTTATACATATCAACCGAATCCAAGTCATGTTAATTTTGAGCAGGCCACATTGGTGGACGTAGCACCCTCGTACCCACACAGGCGTGAAATGCCTCAAACTTCATTTCAACAAGTAACATATCCATGTTTTGGTCAACAAAATCTTCAAGCGTTTGCTACGCAAAACAACCCCTATTTGGGTTACTAGAAACAAATTGGAGGCCGGTAAGCTCTCAAAGGCGTGTTGCCTGGGCAATTCGTGATACTCAAATTTCCATGCTCAACCCGACCTTAATGTATTGCCTTTGTTGCAACCTTGGAATTACTGATATAAACTTAAGTAAATGTAAATGATCTCATAAATTATGTCTTCGTGGCCGTGGAAACTCCTCATAAATTACCTCTCGATATTCCTATATTCAATGGAAACCTCGAGAAGATCCGTTTGACCTCATGTCATGACTTATCATTTATGGTGTTCATCAAATTCCCGAATGATGATTCTCGTTCGTCTACTTTTTTCCAAGATACGCTTATAGGTCCAAATTTCGTTAAATGGTACATTGAGTTACCTAGAGCTTCTTTGACAATTTACCAATTTAGTTACCGTATTTTTACCCATTTCCAAGCACGATCAAATACAAAACTAGAATGAAACTTGAAAACTTCAAAAAAAACTAATGCTACTCACATTTCGATCATATTCATGAGTGGCGTCGTCGTCGATGAATGGTTAAGACATTTGTTCCGCACGTATCCTCAAGCAAATGGTTCATTAAGTCCCCGTTACCATCTATAACCGAGGATGTGGCTAAGGGTGGCATCGTCACAAAATGGCGAGCAATTTATCGCTCGTGCCCAATATTTAGACTTGATTTACACTCCACCGGCACACCCCATGAAAATTTCATGCACCACGATCTCATTTCAATGGTCCTCCTCGAATAAAGGACTCTCATGCCAGAGACATCTCGATAGGCACCGAAAGCACACACCACACTACTACATTTGATCTTGTCTACTTCCGAAATCACGTCGTGTCATTTGACAAAGGAAAAAGTGACAAGCAAGCAGAAGTAAGAAAAAGGGGAAATCAAAGAAAAGAAAACTTCTCAACCCACAAAAGGAAAGATCATCCGATCAACCTTCCATTCCCACAACCTCATTATCCATGCATAACTGGGAATAATGAAAATTTAATTTTTAGGGATTGTCCTCACCAAAATAAGTCTCAAAAATCACCAAGACTTCCCATGAACAAGAAGTTGATAGACCCATTTCCAAATCCGTAATACTAATTTGGTTGCTATGGATCCAGCCTCCTAGTTCCCAAGTGTTAATGTTATCCACCACAAAACCTTCACAATATATTTTGGTGTCAACGTGTAATAAAGACTATGGTAGTCCACCACCGATCAACCTACTACCTCGACAACGACACATCTACCTAATCAAGATTTACCTACTATTATCTCAATTGACAATTAAGCCACCAAAGGGAGTAATTCATAACCAACACATAATCCTCTGAGTAAGAGCTCCAAAAAATTATAATATAGCTGAATATTTGGCTCAATCCCCCTTCAACTCGTGTCTCCAAGCTTCGAGGTATTACAAAATTTTCCCCTCCCGGTATGTGCTTATCATTTACTTATCAGAATTGATCCGAATGATTCTAATCTTATCGTCTTTAATCATATGAGCTATGTACCGCAAATAATGCTAGCACTGGCATTCTCCATACAAGTAAATGTTCGAATCACCACTATCGCACTGTTATCAAGGGAGTGAGAATCTATGTGAATTATGTCTCTAAACTATTGGAAGTCACTTGTCAGCTGCGATTATCACAATCATCAATGAAATTGAAGGCTTTTGATGGAAGAACATATAAACCTTGTGGTATTATCAAGAAATTTGCTGCCGAATCGGGGGAAAAATGGTGAATATTGATGTCGAGGTTGTCGATGGACCCCTTGACTATAATATTTTACTTGGAATACCATGGGTATATGCAATGACTACAATTGTTTATACATACTCTTAGAATGATTTCCTTTCCACATAAAGTGTACAATCATAGTCATTAATCAATTATCCTTTTTTTCCTTTGCTTCGCAGTAACTCGGAAGCGTTTTGTTTGTTAACTTACCCCAACTAGAAATTTAGAACATTGGTGTAGGAATCTTAAAGGATTCCACTCATGGGGAACCTTTCATTACCGCCGCCCGTGATGTCGTTGTTTAAATTGCAAGTATAGAGACTGTTATGATGATCTCTTCCACTCTATCGTGCTTAAGGGAGAGTACGGCAGATTCCGATATTTCTACGTTGGATGAATTCCTACCTTCAACCCTATTGAACTGGCATAACAATCAATCTATTTGGCTTTGGGTAGAAAATCTAAAATCAAGTAATAGTCATAGAGTGTTTGGGTTGATAGTTCATTAGATTTTGGTACCCCCATCTGATCCATTTTCCTCAACGTTCTCGACAGATGAGAATATTTTGGAAGCTATGATGTTAGAAGGAGAACCATGTAAAGATTATCATCATCATTCCCATCTTCCCGATTATGAAGAAAAAAATATTATGAACTATATCACCCATCCATCAAAATTTCTTTTTTCAAATTCTTTACCAATTAATGCAATCGATTCCTGAAGGGAAATTTATCAAATATTGAAGAAACCATTTCTATCGATATTTCGACCAAACCTAGCGTTGTGTAAAATATTCATGTTCGTGTATCTTTTTCTCCATCGTAACTTGATTCATATCACTTTTTATTTTGTCAACTTTGTGATGTTTTCACTGGGTCTTCCGAGGAAATGCCGGTGCATAGATACTAGTATAGTTGAACACACTATTAATATGTATCCTAATGGTCAACCGTGCGCTTAACGCTGCCCTATTCATCCAAAGAAGTCGTTGTTATCAAAGCAAAAGTTGGAAAACTTTTTTGCGTGGCCGGTTTTATTTACCCCCGTTTCGTTAACCGGAGTGGTTTTCCAATATCGGTTCTCGTTATGAAAAAACAAGGAACCATTAGAGTGTGCATCGATTATTGGGATGTCAATATGTATTGTCCAAAAGACAACTATCCTACTCCCTTTATCGACCGTATTATCGATTTATAGTGTTGATGCAAAAATTTTCATTCATGGATGAATTTTTCAAAGTTACAATCAAATCAATATCCACCCAAACGTATGACCAACATAAGACAACATTCATCTATCCATGGGGCACATTTGCATATAGGAAACTTTCGTTTGGTTAAAGAACGCAAGTACTTCTTCGCAGAGAAATGGATTATTCTTTCAAAGACATCAAGCAAATTGTTCAACCATATCTAGATGATTTACTGGGCCGCATTCAACCCAAGCCGATCACACGATGCATTTGAGAGCCATTTTCTGTCACTGCCAACACTACAAAATATGCCTCAATCCACATAAATGTTTTTTTGTGTTGGTTCTAGCTCTATCGCTTCTGACATTCGTAGTCTCAAAAGAAGAATTGGTCGTATCCACCGAAGGTACATGCCATTCTTAATTTTCCTACAATTCATCAAAATTACTTAAGATACGTAAACTTCAAGGAAAGGCTAACTTCCCGAGAAGGTTCATTCCAAACTACGCCAAAATGTATAAAGGATTTACTTGATTATTGAAAAAGGAGTTCCTCTAATGGGATCAAGTTGCACAAGATTCTTTTGATGTTTTCAAGGACACTCTTGTCCGAGCATCGTTAATGTATCCTAATTATCAAAATGATTATTTCCTATATATCGTCGAAGTACGAAACGACTATCAAGTATGGTTTTGGTCCAAGTAGAAATGGAATTGAACATCCGATCTATTATTTGAGTTGTAATCTTAATGATATGGAAGTTAAGTACTATACGTGGAAAAGCTTGCCTTGGCAATTGCTCAAGTTCTCCAAAGATTTTTCCATTATATCCGTTCAAGAAACAAAAATAGTTTCAGATTGCAACCCCATGACTTATATCTTATCACATCAATTCCCCGGGGGGAAAATATTCAAAAGGGATTTTCATTTTGGTGTGAATTTAATTTGGAATTCATCAAATCCAAGTCGAATAAGTCTTTAGTTTTGGCCGAGCTTTGTGACCTTCCTCCCGATATTATTTCTACTACATCTAACCATCTATTCCGTACGAGTCTCTGTTTCGATCGGATCATCCGACTCTTGGTATGGGGATTTCATCATTTATCTCCAAACGCAAACTTTGACCTAATACCTCTCACTCAACAACGACGTATTCGATACCAAGCCAAAGATTATCTAATCTTCACGATACACTTTATCGTCGTGGTGTCGATACCATTTTAAGGAGATGCCTCACTCATGAGGAGGCCGAAAAGTATTAAATCACCGTCACGCCGGGGCTTGTGGTGGACACTTATCCGGATATGCCACGCAAAAAAGATACTTTGCGCCGCTTACTTTGGCCTACTATTTTCTCGAGATTGCATCCTCGCAATAGAATTTGTCATGCATGCCATATTTTTTATCGTAAAAACCGCAAACCACCAGGACCAATGCATCCTATCGTCTTCGTTGGACCATTTGCAAAGGGGAGCATCAATTTCGATGACTCCGTAACCCTCCCTCATCTAGCAGAATGGTTATATATTTGCCGTTGTACCGACTATTTTACCAAATGGCCGAAGCAATGCCTACATTCAACAACACAGACAAACACCAATTTTGTTCTTCTTCAACCATGTTATCGTACGCTTTGGGTCCCACAAAGCATAGCTTACGCATCATGGGAAGCATTTTCACAACCACATTATGTCCGAATTGACTACCAAGTTAGGATTGTCAAGCATGATAATTCTACTCCTTATTATCCACAATCAAATGGACAGCCGAGGCTATTAACAAAATTTTAAACAAATGCTTCAACGAATGATAGGATTCCATACAAGGAACTGCATTTGATCTTGTACTCCGCCCTCAGGCGTATCGAACCTTGGTGAGAAACGCAACCGGATTTAATCCCCTTTTCAATTGGTGTATGGTCTAGAAGTTACCTTTTTACCAATCCAATGCGAAATATCATCATTAAAACTTGCGATAGACTTGTTAATTCACACCTCAAAAGAAGAAGAGCGTCTCCTTAACCTCATCCATCTTGATGAAACGATTGCGGGAAGCCCAATTGGACAATGAAGCACATAAGAGATGTATAAAGGAACAATACAAAAAAAAATGTCTAGCCTCGCATCTACTCGCAGGGTGACTTGGTCCTTCTTTACAATCAAGCTGATGGGTAGGTGGCCAGGGAAATTCGAGCCAATATGGCATGGCCCCTATATTGTCAAAAGAGTTTCAAGTATGTGCCTACGAGTTAGTTGATTGGCAATGGAATTCCATTGGCGTTGTACTTGTGAAATGTGGTTGTATTTGAAACATTACTATGCTTAATCATGAGCGTAGTAATTTTTTGTATATATTGCATATATATGCTATTGATTTATCTGTCTATCTTAATTTGTTTTTAGATTTTTCGATATTATTAATTCGCTTTACATTTTATCGTTGTGATGTCCGAATATTCTAACCATTTGTTGGATATGTTGATGGTGCTAGTCATAGCATGTGCGTTTAATCTATCCTATGCAAGGTGGGCTATTTTCGCTCCGAACGACGTAAAGTTAGTGAGTTTTAAAGGATTTCCATTGGTAGACGATGAACAATACTCATGACTATAGCGCATCATCAAAACTTCTCTCATGTCATTTAATTTGGTATTAACCACATAATCGTAAGGTTAGACTCACAACTTGTGGTATTACAACTTACAAGTGTTTATATTGTTAGAAATCCAACACTTCTTAGAATGTTCCTAAGAGTTCGAATTTTGGAAAGACATTTTGATTTTTTCAATATCAACACATTTCCAGAATTTGAACACATCGATCGATTCATTAGCTAATAAACTTTTTAGATAGAAATTTAAACATAGGTAAAGAAAACATTCACATCATTGAATAGGATTTCACAATAAACATAGGAAAAACTCAAATCATATAGATAGATAAATCTATAGGTTTTTACAAAATTTGTGCCCAAGACACATCAGTCATCCGACCTCAAAATGTATGCAAAATGTCACAAGCAAACTAGTGATGCACATGATAACATGCTATGGACCTAGAAATCCTAAGGGAGTAACCGCATCCAATCCAAGCAGGGAACCCTAATAGTGTGTCATTGCGCCGCATGGGTAACTCTTTGACCCGACAATCTGAAATTCTCAAAAGCTGTCCCTATGTGCCGCTAGGCTCGGGGCGGAGTCTCAAATGCATATCAAGGTCTTGAAGGATCGGCTTCTCCCGACAACCTCTCTCGTTGGAACATCCGTCTCATGCTCGGCTCTTACCGGTTGAACACGACCGATGCCATCTCGCATTACATCAAACATTTAGTTTAGTCTTGGAAAGAAATCAAAATAGAAAAACATTGTATAAACCTAGAAAAATAAAAAAACATGGTCAAAACATTCTTACCCATCGCACCCCACCGAGCGCCTTCGGTAATACTAAATATGGATCTCCTCGTAAGTCAACGTCCGCGTATTCATACTCATCAATGGAAATGATTTGTCGTCGAACCAAGCGAAGAATTCAAGGAGAACACAATGGTTGATTGGCTCCGGTGACAGCACCCCATGAGTTCTACCCATCTCTCGTATCCAAGGTTCTCTAGGACTAGATATATCCAAAGGTTACATGTCATGGCCGCATTAAGAACCGTTCCAAAGCGAAGGAGATAAGGATTGAACCATAAATGAAATTCTTCTTCCTTTCCTCCTTTGCTTTGTTCAGCTTGTTCCTTTATCCGAGATAGAACAACTGCATCCGCCAAGTTAGCCTTAAACACTCTAGCACATACTCGCTCACATATATAATATGTTCGCTACATGTAAACTTGCACCTGCTAGCAAGTTTAGCAATCAGAAAAGGATGGTTCTCAAAGGAAAATCCCCCGACATCTCTGATGTTTATTTTTCCATCTTTGTTGTGTTCTACCCCCGGATAGCAATACTCGCATAACATAATCCCTACTCGTCTCCTCCAATGATAGACCCGTGAGAGAAATGGGAAAACCTCTCTCGACAAACCCGTGAGAAAATACATGTCCTCAACTATTATGGGAACCACTTTTTTCTTAATGGGAAATGCCTCTATCGCCGGGATCAAGACAGCCAAACTAAGAACTCCAAGAGTTCTATTTGCTACTTCATTCCCGAAAATTTGAAGTACTTAAGAAGTCCACACCCCAGGGCTCTTATAGTACCCCGGATCATACAAGGCAATCATATTTTTTTCTTTCATGTTCTCTTTTCCTCGATGTAATTGCCTATTTTAATTCCAATGGAAACCTAAAATACAACCATAAGATCAATTAGATTCATTCATTTGGTGAAAAAATAAGCAAATTTTGGGCACCACATGTAAACCAAAATCCTGAACTCGTGCCCAACGCACTCCTCAGCCGAGAGATGTTGTGTTGAACATGCAAGTACCTCATTTCCTACTCTTACTATGCAACACAAGTTTTATTCAAGGGTGCTGTTGCCCTATTTTTGGAAAAAATCCTACCCTAGGGCCTTAAAACCCTAAAATATACGTAGAATGGAAATGAAATGAATAATTAAAGGGAAGAGGAGGTTCATGGTACTAACCCGGATCAAACGGCAATGAATCCATCCATATAAATGATCGCATTAAATGACTAAAGTCCATGGGAAAAATCAAAGTCTAAAGCTCCAAAATGCAAATGGTAACTATGGAATGGTAAAAATGAATAAGAAAACTACTTTTTATAGTCAGCTTAATTATTTGCAAGCTAAATTTATTACTATGACTATAGTTTTATTATGTTTTTATCATGAAAAATTCAGGTATTTTTTAGTCCATTTGATGTTGTTCTAAATAGGAAATACAATTATTGAACATATTAGTCATGCAGATTTATTCAAAGAATGACTTGATTCACAAAGCATACTTTTTCTCCTTATTTTTCGAGCTTTGTTAAAAATGAAAAAAGGATTGAAGCGCACTTTATCTCTTTTTTGAGCTTCGATAATAGTGAAAAGAACCTTGGAGTCTTCCTTTCAAACTTTTCGTACCCGATATGTGAAAATATTTCCTGTTAACTCGTCTTTCGATCTCGTTAAAGTAAATGAATTGATATCTACTCAATATAAGTTTAACCCTTTTCCGATCGAGATGGATTATTTATGAAAAGGAATACCGTTAAACATGACCAAAGAGGTTCTCTTAGATATTGTTTTACACTTTTTCGGTCTCGAGTGATAAATTTATGAAAAAGTACTTTTGGAGTTCTCTTCATCCTCTTTTTTAGACTCTCTAAATATGAAAAAGGATCTAAGCACAATGTCGTTAAGCTCATTAAAACATAAAATAGCGCATCAGTTTGTCGATCATGGCAAGAATTGAGTTTCATTCATCGCTAGACTCGTTAAATTATTAAATAACAACACGTTATTCGCCCGAAGGATTTAATTATAGATCAAGAAAATGTTATCCTCCTCAAGCTTGTTAAAAAATAAAGAGGTATTGGTCGACAAATGACTCGGGGAAATTTGGGAAAAGTGAGCAAAGTTTCTTTTTGGTAGCAAGTGTTCTTCGAACATGATACACTTCTTCTACTCCATGTCCGTGACTATTTGGGTTGGGTAATCATCTTGATGGTTCATTCACACCTATGGTTCATCATACCTTCACTTCGTTTTGGGTCAATGCCGCCAACTCATCACGTTGTCACCGATATGTTCAAGAGAAGTCATCCAAGGATTTAAAACTCATCCTTCTACAATACTCGTAAAACTTCATTTTCATGACTGTCATCCTAAAAATTGCTATATCGAAATATACCCTTGCCTCCAAAAATCGCAACTCCCGTTTCTTTGCAATAAGGTGACTTCGTCGACAAAAATAAATATCTAGGAAGTTCACTTAGAAAACATCGCATTCTAGAACCATGAGGCTTGTTACAAAGATCGACAAGATCCTCGCTATGGACCTTTGATTGAAAGATTTTGTTTGCCGTTCACTCAAATCAACTATTCACGCCTTAATGCAAATGTTACAAGACTCGAGGGCCATTTTCATTAATGGTGGTTCTCTCTACATTTGTTAACAACTCACATCATTTGGCCGGTAATCAAACGATGTCTTTCCATGTTCGACGACAAATCATATATTCGCATCGTTAGAATCGTACTTGAATGATCGAGAATGAAATAAGAAGACATCCCCGCATCTAGTTTCATCCATCCTACGCGATTTCCGTATCGTTGTACACATCATCTCGTTACGTTGACCTTACATACGTATCGTCATCCAAACATGGGCCTATATCTCGTAGGCATGTATGCATCCGGGCAACATTCTAATGAAGATGACTTTCCGAATTATGTACATGTTATTAGATTGTTTTATGTGTTGAACATGGGAATGCCTACCTCAGCGCTTATGATCAAAGAGTGATATATCATGATGTAATATATCAGAATATCGATGCAAGTGACCATCTCCGCTTCATTTCCACCCATCACAATGTAAAGCACTCAATCAAATGTTTCTATTATTTGGATCTCATGCTTTAGGGGGAAATTGTTATAGGTCAATTTGGGCACCATACCCAATGACCTAGTTAACCGGCATCATCTCCAAGACCAATGATCAAAGGTCTATCATTCCCCTATCATTTGCTGCTACATTCCCTAAGACAAGAAACAAGACAAATCAAGCAAGACTTTCATCAAGCAAAGGTTTCCCAAGGTTTGAAGCTTATTATATAGCATATGAGAGCTCACCAACATAGGCTCTAAGGCCTAAGTGTATTGCATATGCAGTGTAGCCCCATGCAAGGCTACTCTACAAAGCACTTCCCGACATTCACAAAAGTGCGTTGGTCACATTTGGGAGAGAAATTATCATTGTTCCGGTAATCTCCACTTGGCCGTTGCCTTCAGAAGAGTTCACATGTGTCGTTTTAGATCCAAGTGTCCATTTTACATCTACATGACCGGGAAACATGCCTTGCCTATTATTGGAGTCATTAATTGAAAAACAACCTACAGCTCATCTATAAATTGAGCACAAATCTAAGTGTTTCGAGGGGGAAGAATTTGAGTAGAGAAATGTTGGAGAATTTTCACCGAGAGCTAGATTTGTGTAACTACCGTTGGAGAGATTTATACTCGTGATGAGGCTTGGGAACGTCGTTGGAAGGTCACTTCATATCAAATACTAGGAAGCATTTAGCACAAAACCGCTTGAATTTGAAGCCGCAACTGCAGCCATAGAAGGAGTTGGCTTTCAAGTGACTGATCAAGTAAGCATCCAATCCTTTCGTGTATCTATTTTGAGCTAGGAAAATAGTCGATAGTCTTTCACCCGTTGTTCTGTGACTAAAGACCTATCTAGGGAAGCGTGATTTATTTGTAATTCATACCTTTGGCCCAACACTAGGGATAATTAAATAAAACCACCGTTTAATTAATATTCCTGTCATATTTAACCCAAAACAAGAAAATCAATTCGACAAATCATTATTTATTTAATTATTTCCTAGGAATAAGTTATTTAAATCATTATTTAA
Organism: Pinus albicaulis; assembly: GCA_034641835.2. Lineage (NCBI taxonomy): Eukaryota > Viridiplantae > Streptophyta > Pinopsida > Pinales > Pinaceae > Pinus > Pinus albicaulis. The sequence continues at coordinate 807,064,204 of CM076573.1, read as the reverse complement.
TACTATTCCTAGTTAAATTTGACTAAATCACTTTTAAATAATTAAATAAATCATTATTTATTTAATTATTATTCACACCATTTCCTAAAATAATAAATAAATCATTTATTTATTTATTATTTTTAAATAAAGGGATTCACCAAATTCAAATTCATTTTCCTCTCCAACAAAAATAATAAAATATTCCATAAAAGTTGGCTCAGGATTTGTTAATAATACTTTAATTATGCACCAATATCTATAATAATTCAATATTTTGTTATAATAGAAGGGTTTTCCGTTCGTTAACTACCTTTTTTTACCTAGAGATCACATTTGATCTATACTTTTTTGGTCCGACTCTGTGATCCTCCATCATTGTCATATTTTTCTAATTTCCGTTTGTGAGCTCCCCTTTGAGTTCCATTTTTCTCTCGGGTTTTCCGTGACCATCAAGAGAGAGATATTAGATCTGAAGTGTCGAGGACATACAAGAACCCATCCCATTGAGGGATTGGTAACATATTTCTATGTTCCTCTCAGTGTCATAATACAAAAAATTTTTTAAAATTTCTTTGCCTTGTCCATCAGATGCATGGAGAAACTCTCGCTTTTATTTATTATTGTTTAATGACTTTAACTTCATAGATCTATATTTTTCTAGCATTTATTCTAATCACTAACCGTAGATCTAAGAAAAATTAACAACCATATTTGATGTTAGGATTGTTTGTTATGCATGTGCCTAAAGTGAGTTTTTTCGTACGCTTGCGATTAGAATTACACTAACATTGAGTTAATTTGGTTGAATTGCATTCGTGGTTTTTGTTTCACCATCATTCAAGAAAGTAGGCATAGCTTTGGCTCACTTGGTGAATTAGTCCAATCGCTACGATAATGTACTTGTGAACTTTTTCCAAAGGCGGTTACAAGTAGTAAAATCAATTCCCCACTTAGTGAATGGATCGACAAAGGATACATGAAAATAGTTGAGCCGGGATGAGCACACATATTCCAAGTATAAAATCACAAGCATGACATTTTTTGACCGCCTCAACAAAATATTTGAAAATCGAGGGCCAAAATATTCAAAGACGCAAAATATTTTGAGATGTAGCCTAGATGACTAACCACCACAAGATATAATGTGGCAATCATTCAACATAACCTCAACATCTTCGAGAGTTGAGCAACGTCTAAGGATTCAGTCAAACCGCGACGATACAGAGTGTCATCAATAATAAGATAACTCTTTGCCAAGTGACGCAATTTCGATGCTCATCTTTTGAAAAGTGAAGGGAAACTTCGATGTATGGAGATAAACAATGATATCCCCATACCAAGGATCTTGTGAAGAAATGAGGAAAATATTCTTCTACCTGTGGAACGAATCCTCATAAATAATCTCATCTCCACAAGGCAACTTAGAGATCAACTCAAAATACCAACGATCTCTTGATTTGGAAGATAGAAATTCGAGATCGAATTCTTTAAAATGAAAATCCATCATCGTATTTGCCCCCAATCAATCACCTAATGAGAAAAATTGAAAATTGTATCGAATGTTTCCAAAACATAAGTTTTGAAAGGAGAATGTAATGCACAAGTCGCCGGAAAACATGAACAACTCACAGCAAAGCTAACATCTCGATGGTATAATATTGCAATTTAGGACCTACCAAGCCTCGACTTAGATAATAAATAACATGCTCACAAAGACTATCATCCTTCGAACTCGAACCCTACCTATAGTAGATTTTGTCGCGCGAGATACAAAAGGAAGTATCTCGTTATAATCAAGGGACTCAATACAAAGAGCAGGTTAATTTTTTCAAAGCATCGAATAGGAGTTGAGCAAAGTCATCCCACAAGAATGGAATTTCCTTATTCAAGAATCTCATAAATCCTTTCATAACCTCAACATAGTTAACAATAAATCTCCCAAGAAATCGTCTTTCCTGAAGACTTTGGTTGACGAATAAAAGACGAGGGAGGAAACTAAAGTATTACCTTCCTCAACCTTGAAGGGATCAAATTGAATCCCTCTCGCAGACACTATGAATCCCAACAAACTGTACTCATATGTGACGCGCGAAACACATTCTGTGGTTCAACCGAATTTTGTAAAAATGACATCTTTCAAAAATCTATCGAAGATGAGAGGGATGCTCAATTCTCTTTTGAGAATGAGCAGAAAAATCATTCAAAAAAGCTTCAATGATATGCTTGATATCGTGGAAAGCATAGGACATGGCCTGCTGGAAAGTGGCTCCAACATTTTTAATACCAAAAGGCATATTTTTGTATGAAAATGTACCCTAGGGGAAAATAAAAGTAGTTTTGTGCTAATATTCAAGATGTATGGTAATCTGATTATATCCTAAGAAACTGTCCATGAACGAGAAAATCTCATTCCCCACACACTCATCGATAATCTGATTAATAAATGCTATAATTATCCTGACATGCCTTATTCAAATCTCCGAAGTAAATGCATACGTATCATTCCTTGTTTCTTGTCCACAAGCACGGATTCGAAGCCTACTCGCTCAAAGGAATGGGGTATATGAAAAACTCCACCTAGCCGTTTTCTCAACTTCGCCTTGATAAGTGCGACTTTCTTGGGGTTAGACTTGAAGGAGGCTTCTTCGTATACAGTTTATCATTATCGTAAGTATTGATCTCATGCTAGAAAATATGTGGATCAATTCCGTGCATTTCCTCATAAGACCAAGCAAACACATCATGAAATTCTTAAAGAGATCGATATAATTCGAATTTCTTCAAAGGGAACATTCAAATTCATGATGAAAAAAATCTCTATAACGTTGGGATTCCCGGAAATATTCACCGAGATCATCTTAGAAATGATAACCTTGTTCCCTTCCGTAAAAATCAAGTTGGATCCAAAGGGTCTTCAGATCGGTGAACAACTTAAGACATAGGGCTAGAAAATATTGACTCAACCTCTAAATTTGGTAGAAAATAGGACCGATGACGCAATCATCCCACAATATTTCCACACCCGCACTTCTCTAGGATAGCATATTAAAATGGTGATCAATACGAGGTAATCCAAAGCAGAAGATGAATTAAGTGTCTGAGTCTAGCCACATCTCCGTCCAAATCCTCTGCAAAAGAGTAACTTGATTGTACTTGCGTAGTCAACAATAGACCGATAAGCAATCTCTCGTTGGCAGTATAGGGTGTTGTCATTCCACCAAATTGACCTTCTTATAATGTGGTAGTAGGAGAAGGTAAGGTCCAAGGATCCGAAAAATAATGAGTTCTAAGAACTCTCTGAGTAGGAGCTCCGGAGGATGAAATAACATTGATATGAACAAAAAGGAGTGCGAAGATCAAAGGTAATTATTGGGTCAATTTATCACAAACTAATGCAAGCATTTATTATCAATCCTGGTTAGTGGAACTTAGAAGCATCCCCAAAGTATATGGGTTTCAATTGTGATCAATTTAGAATATGGTTTATTAATGATTAGGGAAATGAATATTACAAATATAAATCTAACCGAAACAATTTCTACCCGATGTAATCGGCGTAAGAATCTCAGTCCTAAGAGATTTGTTTGTCCTTATCTAACAAAATTACCTCATGAATTAGAAATAAAAAATTATTTAATTGAAAAATAGATTAGGATACATGAAGCAATAATTGAAGAGGCTCTCACTCGAAGAGGTCTTGATTGTCCTTCATCATATATTCATTTATCAATAATGTTATTGTTAAAACGGAATTCAAGAAAGCATGTAAAAGCATGTAAAGATGAATTTAACCGAAGATCTTGATTAGATAGAAAGAATTTTTAACTGAATTTTTTTTTTTTTCTTTCATATGGAAGTTAAGAATGATCATTAGATTCATCAAGACTTAGAAATAATCAAACATAAACAAATTAAAAATAAGCAAGCTAATCGTAAATTGGCAAAATGACAAATAAACTAAGAAGTGTACTTTTAATTTCTGTGGGGCCCTCCACTCTTGCCTCGCACACCGAAGGTGAATTCAGCTAATTAAAACTTTAATCAATCAACCAAAGATATAAAAATAGAAAACATGACAATAACGTATCTTCAATTATGTCTCCAAGTCTCGTAAATAATAATGTTAAGTCATACAAGTTCTACATACCAATGCCTTCAAATTTTGAGGCTTAAATAGATAAAGTATCTAACAAAATCATCTAAAATAGCTCCTATATTCATAAATATCCTTATCTTATCAAATCAAGTCCAATTCATCCATCATATCCATCGAAATCTAGAAGTTCCCTACTGCACAAGAGTTTTGACATAGTTTTCTGTGATCCTCCATAAAGGTAGATCATGTTTTACCGCCCGACCGGCCTATTAAAGCTCGCTCACCGTACCAATATGTGTACATTTATTCTAGTCCCAAGCTTCTTCTAGAAATATATCCATCTCAATCCCAAGTTTCCTACACATATGCAAACCATAATACGATTACTAGGAATTTCGATGTTATCAAAAATGCACTAAATTTCAATTTTTACAAAAATTCTAGTAATTGAAAAATATAATTTAAATACTTGCATATGCATCTTTGGCCAAAATAAGCTATTACATGTAGAATATATGATATTATGGCTAAATAAGATGTATTTCATAAACAAAAAGAGATAAAAACAAGGGCCAACATCTCCCCCAAACCGATGATCAAGCATCTCCTCATGCTTGCTTTTTCCTCTTTCACCTTCCGAGCTCGATTCCTGATCCCATTCCCTATCCTAAAAATTCTTGTTGTGCCGCATATAGAAGAGAATCCATGATTTTCACAGCAGTATTCCTCAGATATGGAGGTCTTAAACTTCTATTTATCATACGTATCTTCCGTGAATTTTTCTTTCCGTTTTCACCTGGTATCATTGTGTATAGAGAAGATTGTTTTTTTATTTTCAACTTTCTCATTTCTCCACTTATCTTCCGATTTTATTTAACCAATTTCTATTAATTTTATTATAAGTTTCATTTTCTTCTTTCAGGTGCCTTTCCATGATTCTTCTTACTTCCACACTATCAATTCTCGAATCCTCATAAGGTTTTGACTTTCCTCTTTGGTATTTTTAGAAATTGAAGTAGTTTCCACTCATTATTTTCAAAATAGGAATCTTGTCCATAGGATTTTCATACACTTATTGTTGCAACCTCTCAAGGATTTCATTTGGCTTGTTTGGGGTTATAGGATATGTCTCTATGACTTGCACTTCGGGGTTCTACTAAATTCTTCTTTTTTCTTCTAGAAATGGTTTGAAATGATGTTTCTCTACCATATCTCTGTCTCATGATGTTTCTTTGACCTAGTTTTAGGATAAAGAGGTGAATGCACAATATTTCTCTTTCCGTCTCGTTTAAGTTTTTTTCATTGATCTGTTTCACAAACTTATTTTCAATCATAAAATTTTCCCAAACCATTCCCTTAAATTTTAGCCGGTAATCCACAAGGATTTTATGAGTCCCTTGTGAATAATTTGGGCTTCTTTGGGTTTGGTTTCATATTTTATACTTCAATCATATTCATCAAAAGTTTTATAAAGAAGTAGGGCAAATTGATCCTAATATATCCTTTAATATGTTGTAGTAATCTAACATGATATTGGTGTACTACACCGTGTCCGTTATCAAAACTAGCTCTGCCAAGGTTCATCAACCACTCCTTGGAATCCCTTTGACCTGCCAAAAGAACCATTTTTGTTTTTATCCAAGAAGAATGTTCAACCTTGTCTTCAAATGCAACTCATGGTATAGCTCTAATGATGGCAACTCTAAATCTTCTCTGAAGTATGTTCTCGGAGTCAGCGTATATGCAAAATTACCCACCATGGTTTCATCATGTTTGTAATTTTATAAATTCACTGTGACATCCTCATTGTGCCCTTGAATCTTTGAAGAAAGCCTATTGGTTCACCGGTAAATTTTCTCAACCGTTTCCCCGCTTCCAATGTTCAATATGAAAATCCTTTTGTCTTCATTCTTTAAGTCATATTTTCTAAAAACAATTTGATATACCCATCTATTGTCATTAACTTCATCTTTGTAAACAAAAATTCAAGTACTAGATGTTATCACGTAGTAAGAGACTGTAATTTTTTACCGCTTCGACAATCAATTATTTATTTTCCCTTTGAAAAATGTGAGCTTACTGCTTCAAATAAACACAATATTTGATAGAAATGTTTAACAAAAAATTAAAAAAATTCATGTTTCTATTATCCTACTGTCCATTTGTTTGTTTTTTTTTTTTTTAAACAATCCTCTTCCTCCGTTTTGTAAAAAATTGACTGTAAAAATAAAAAAATTATACAAATGTCCCGTCACCCTTTGATTTCATACAAAATTTTTTCCAAAAGCTATAGTATGATGTATCTAATTTAAACTCACAAATTTTTTATGCAAGAGAATAGCTGAACCATTTCATCAAAAATATCATAACGAGTTCATCGTTTTCCTCTCAAAACATTCACCGAATTTATCCTCCGCTATGTAAAAATACAAAAAATATGTATGACCGTGTTCTAAAACAATCTTCCTTCAAAATCCCGATTGGAATTCTTCTATCGAGTGTGAAAATAAAAATTAATCTTATTACACAACTAAATTAAAACAAATTCACTATGGCAATTCAAACCATAATTATCCATTTCTCCTATGTTTTCATTTATTTTGAAATAGAAGATCGTGTATGATGACGGTTTAAGCTTACCTCGTATTTGCAATGATCCTCGTGATCTTCTTCTGATCCTTGTGATATTCCTTCTAGTTTATCCGAGAGCCCCATTATTTCAATCGCGTCAATCCCATCAAAATCCTCACTCAATATTTTACCATTTACACACTTAATCGTTATTTAGTTGTTGACTGAGTGGCAGAGTATTTATATATGGCGTCAAAACAAAATATAACAATGACAAGCTTTTAAAGATCGAAATAGAGAACTCATTTTATAACTCTTAGTTCGCTTTAACAACTCCTACACTGAACAACCAAATATGAGTCTACTTCTTACCTTATCCTTCACGAGATTTTTCCTCCTGATAAAGATGTGGTTGCTTGTTAAATTTTTCAGATTTATCGTTTGGAAAATTTGGTCAATTCCCTTATCGCTCTCGTTTCTTCATTGCTATATTTCCTTCTCTTTCTTCAATACAAGCATATATCTTCATTCTCCTACGCTTTCTTAATTGTCTTCTCTCGCATTTTTCATTTATTTTTTCTCACAGTAGTTGAAAAAAATGGATGCACGTCATACTGCATGCCTCTCTCTTACCGAGCCTTCGAAATAGAAATGATGGTGAAAACACGCTCGTATATCAAGTGTTTCGCATCTTAGTAATGGCAGGAATGTTCTCTACAAGTTTTGCTACGTTGTTGTGATATGGCATTTGAAATTATTTTGACCGTTCATTAACCACCGCTTGATCGGCTCATGCATCGCTTTCCTTGACCTGCCATGTCGAATTTGGTGTACATTCGTCCTTTTCTTTCTTTATTATGTAGCCCCTTTCACGTTTTTATTTCATGCTTTGTGTTGATCACTATGTCTTCTTCCATCCTTCGCATCATCTCCACCGTATATGTGCCATCATATCATTTGTATTCACATCACCGTATGTTGAGGTAACGGTTTGTCTTCCACCGTTGCATGTATTACTGCCTCTACCATAGTTTCATCCATATCATACATAATTGTCATGCATTTTTTTGTCATAGCATCATACTTTAGGTTAGTTTTCATTCACTTTTTGTATTATGATTTACAAGACTTTCTCCATTACCTTAGCTTATCACCATTTATATGACGCGCTTTTTCATTTTGTTTTATTATTTGAAATAGTTGCACTATCATATGGTTTTCAACTTTAGGTTTTCCTTTATTTAATTCTTAAAAATTGACCAATGAAATGGTCATATTTTTTAAAATTAAATATTTATAATGATACTAACCTCTTTGTTTGTTTATTGTAGGTCTTCCAAGGGATTAATGTTAGCCTTTTGTTTATGATTCCATTGTTTAGGTATCAGTAAGTGTGGTATGGTATGGATAGATTATGAAATGTTTTATCGAGTAATTAGGATAGTGGTATGGATATGAATATGGATAGAATAGGGCTAAAAATCATAACATGAAATGTAAGTGATGACAATGTAATATGTAGATGATAAAAATGTAGGTGATAAAAATGCATAAACGTACTAAATTAGCTTTATTAATTCTAGAATATTTTCACAAAAAATTGAAATTCTAAGAGAAATTTTTTACTTACTTTGTTTGTATATCCTTAAACCATCTTTTGAATGCTCATGATGGTCGACATTGTGTTTATTTTTACAACGACTCTGTAGACTATGTAGAGACTTTATTTCTTATTTGCATCTAATTTGATTTAAAATAATGTTGTGAGGTCCTCTGCAAGTTAAACTTTGAAATTTCTCGTGTCCCTTCGATATGATCTTCATTTGATGTAGCTTAGGTCCCTTCGATTATTTTGAGTTTTTAGGTCCCTTCTAGCGTAATTTGCAATAATGTTCAGTCCCTTTTCCGTACAATTTGCAATAATGTTTGAAAATTTCTTCTATCGCAATGATACAGTCCCTTTTGAATCATTTTCTCAATAATAATTCAGGTCCTTATGTATATGTTGAATGATTTAATTGTGTTCTTTTGTAATTGTAGTTCATATTCCATCTTCAATTCAACTACTTAAACTATTTTCATAGTTTTTTTATTACACACCTTCCCCCAAACCGATGATTTGACTTGTCCTCAAATTTGCGATGTCTTGGAGGGTATATTTGCAAAAATATTTTAGTACAATAAAATGGAAACAAAAAAAAAGAGAATTCATATTATCCAAACAAATTGTTTTCCAATATCAATTTGAGTTTGTATTGTGCCAATTTCCGGAATTTCACAACCAAACTTTTATTATATATCTATATATATATATATATATATATATCATTCTTCTCGCTCTAGAATTATTGAAGGCATATTACTATGTTGCCCCATTAGTTCCGTATCCGATTAATCCATCAAAAATTTTCTCGTAAAATCCTCTTTATTTATAGCCTTATTGTAAATTTTAATTCAGGTCCACTAACGAAAAATGAAATAGATGCTTCGTCAATTTTTTTATTCGATGTACTCCATTTTCAAAGATTTCTTCAATCCTCATATGGCCCAAGCCAATGAGTCATGAATTTTTCTTTGAAATTTTTAAACTTGAGTCGAAAAAAGAGTGCCCAATCTCCTTCGAAACACTTTATTCTTTATGAATCATTTGATCCTTTGTTCTTGGAAAAGAGATGTGTTCTATTGTCATTGCCGTATCTCATCCATTGGTTTAATTCCATACCTCATAGTCGTCTTGTTAATCTCCGTCCCCAATTCTCAATAGGGTTGCTAGCTTGTATGTATGTATTTAAATTGCTACATACAGGACTTCTTTTTCCATACACTAATTGATATGGACTCTAACCTAGTTGTGTTTTTCTGTTATCCTATATGCCTATAGTGCATCTTTTGATTTCTTTGACCAAGCCCTTTCTTTTCATTTGTACGCCTTTGTCATAATGTTCTCAAACTGTTTGTTGCTTCCACTGGTTCATTTTTGTTTCGAGGATGATACATATTTTATTTTCTATTTTTGATATTGTATTTATTCGTAAGATTTCGAACAAGTTTTGATGTGAATTGTGTGCCTTGGTCAGCTTATTATCTCGTTCGAGAACTCCATACCTTACAACATCTATTCAAACAAAATTCACAACAATATCTTCTCGTTCTCGTGCTACTACCTTTGCCTCTACCCACTTAGTTACATAATATATACATACTAGGATGTACTTCTTTCCATTGGATGGAGGGTTGATTGTCCTATGAAATCTAAAGCCTAACGTTTCAAATGGTTCACTAGTACTGTGGCTTTAATGAAATTTCATCTGATGCCATCGGTCTACCAATTATTTTGCTATCGGTTACATTGGCTATTATGCCCCGGAGTCTTTTGAATATGGATGGAAATAGGAAGCCAAGTTTCAACACTTTGTATGTTGTTCTCTTATCCGCAAAATTATGACCACATGGTTCATCATGACATGTTTTAAAATTTTCAATAATCGCATATTCTCTAAACACATTTTATAATTATTAGATCAACACTAAATATAAAAATAGATCTCCATTGACCCAACTATATCTAGCACTTTCTCTAATTATTTATTTTCTGCTTATTTGTAAATGAGATGGTAGGATTCCAAAAGATAAATAGTCATCTATATCTACAAACTCATGGTGTTTTGACATTTATAGCAAATAGATTTTCGTCCGGAAAATTATCTCTGACATCGGATTTGATCACTAGGTGAATATAGTCTTGACAGAAGTATGCAAGTTGATTATCTTGCCTAGTCGATCTTGTAATAAGAATATTAAATTATTTCATTAATAACAAACATCTAGTTATTTTTCCATTTGTGATTGATTTGTTCACTAAATATTTTATGGTCGAATGATCTCATGATATAAACTTGATAACCCTCGTTAGATAATGTTGAAATTTACTAACCGAATGTACTACAACTAACATTTCTTTCTCCGTAATAGTGTAGTTCAATTCCCGCTGTTATGTTTATGAAATATATGGCAAAATTAAATCACCTTTTTGTCCAAGTGATGCTCCAATATTTGTATCGATGCACTGGCCGAAATGTGAAATGGAAAAGACCAATTAGGTCCTCAAAGAATGGGTGCAATTGAAAATTTTTCTTTTAATTTTTCAAATGCATTTTGACAATTATTCATCCATCAGAATTCCACATCTTTCTCAAGTAACTTGAATAATGGCAAGATTATTTTACCGAAATTCTTCAATAAATCTCCTATAGTAACCTACATAACCCAAGAAACTTCTAACTTGCTTCGTGTTGTGGGGGGTGTTAAATTCACAATGACATGACTTTTGTTGGGTCCACCTTAATCCCGAAGAAGAAATAGGGTGTCCCAATCCTATCCCCCAATTAACATCATAAAACATTTTCATTACAGAAAGGATAGATTTTTCTCTATGCATATTTTTAACACTTTTTCAATATTTTGTAAACAATCATCATATGTTGTACCATACACAAAGAAATCATCCATGTAAACTTCCACACACCATGAATCAAATCAAGAATATTGAAAGAATCATTTCCGAAAGTAGCAGGTGCATTACATAAAACAAAGGGTAATACATCGTATGCATATGTTCCCCATGGCATGTGAATGCTATCTTATCTTGATCTTCCACTATCTTTATCCTGACAGTATCACTAAATCCATCAAGAAATGAAATGAATTTCTTTCCATCTAATGAATATAACACTTGATCAATAAATGGTAAAGGAAATGATCTTTTAATGTAGCTATTGAGTTCTTTGTAATCCACACAAATTCTCCATTTCCATTTTTCTTAGTACTAAAACTAAGGGTGAAACCCATTGACTATCCGAAATAGATAGATAAATCCGACTTGTAATAGTTTCTATAATTCTTCTTTCACTATTTCCTTCATCATGGGTTCGCCCGTTTTTGTGGTTTCCTTACAGGTTTTATTTGATCATCGCATAAATGTGATGGATGAAGGTTTTTGGATGAATTCTCTAAGATGCCTTTGTAATCACAAATAAAATATTTTGAATATTATTGCAACAATGTTATTAGCTTTTCCTCTCGATGATTGTAAGTTATTACCGTCATTCAAATGTCTCTCTAGATCGATTTCAATGATTTTGATATTTGAATTGGTAATTGAATTTGACAGAAAATGCTTTCTTAAATGTATTTTTCAATGACTCAGATAAAGGCAGAATTTTCTTGAAAACACTCATTTAAAAGATAACTAGCAAATTAATATTGAGTTACTCTAAGTTGCTTATTTGGTTATGAGATGAATAGACTTAATAAGTCCTCACTTTATTCCTCCTTACTAAAATTATGAACTTGATTAAGACTAAGAACATATTGAAGCTCTGTGGTTCTTCTCCATCAAGCCATGATAATAAAGAAAGAGATCGAGCAGAGGATATAATGTAACATGTTTTCTTTCATCTCCATGTGCAATAATCATACTTCCCGACCTCGCATCCAATGTAAGCATCTATAGTGGATAACCATGGTCTGCCTAAAATTAAGGGATTCCCTCCCAAATTTGTTTTTGACTACAAAATCAAGAAGTCTACAAGATACTCCCATGAATCCAATGAGACAATGATATCTTCCAATATACCTTCGGTACAACTTTAGATTTATCACAAGTTCTAAAACTGTAGTAGTAGGTCTAATGTTGTTCATATTTAAATGTTTCATAGTCTCTAGTCATAACATTGATAGCTTTCCCAAGTCTATTAAAGTATTTTTCACCGAATTTTTTTAATCAAAATGGTAACCATAAAATAGAGTTCTTTGATCAACATAATTTTCAATGGCTTTGTTTGTAGACATGAGACTTGATAAACTTCTAATTACCTGGATTGTAGGGGAATAATTTTTCTCTGACCGCTAGATTTCTTTAATGCATAATTCCTTTTATTGTTTTCAAGATATATCTAATGTCTTTAATTGCCCGCAACAAAGGAATTTTAACATATGTGTTTTTCAATTCATCTATAATATTAAATTCCAGTGAAGAGAAATTGGAATAGCTCATATCAATCTCTCGATATAATGGTGTCCGTGTCATAATACATTTACCTTTCTAAATTTTCTTTTCTAGTTTCGAGGCTGTTGACTCCTGTTTCGTTTGTTCAATTTCTTCTTCAATTATCAAAGGAGAATCTGTAACACCTTCCTGCATCTTAGGTGACATCTTGTATGGGAAGAATTGAATGTTGTGATAATATGCTTCCACCCATGATATGCCGGGTCTATCCACCTTGTTACTTGGATTAGCTATTGGTTGCTGAAATTGTGTTTCCGTTTGTAAGGTGGTTGGTTAGTGGGCAAATTCTGGGTTGGCTTTCGTAGTTGAGTTAGCATTGGTTGGTTTTGAGGTGGATATGGCATTGGTTGATGTTGCTAGAATTTTTGATATTGAGGAAATGGTTGTGGGAGGGTATGGTTTTTGATATTGATACTGGCTGGGGATACGTATGATGTGGTGGTTGGTTTCCATAACCATATCCCCCAACATTGTGCAAAAGTTGGTTTTGATATTGTTGTGGTGGCTGCCTACCATAGAATTGGTATTCCATGTATTTTGAGGATATTGAAAATTTTGGGGGTTTTGTTGAGGGAATCATTGAGGCATCATTGGTTGCCAAGGTCTCCTTGGTTCCATATAGTAGATAATCTACTCCTTGCACTTCTTCTCCTTGTAATTATTTTAATTTGCCACATTTTTTCTCATGATTTTCTAAGTATACCACACACACTTGTATACCTCGCAAAGGACATTCCCCAAGTGGATGTTTTCAGTTTCACAGCTTGGATATAAAATTTCTAAGATTTCATTCGCTCTTCTTTATTTTTTCTAGCTTTCAAGACATCTACATGTGTTCCCAAAGTTCTTAAGAGATTTATTTTAAAATTTTCTAGTAGGCTTCCTATCTCCACTCTTGCTAATGCACTTTACCGCATATTTGGAAGCTTTTTGAGATGAAATATCTCTTTCCACTCTTTGATCTTCCCCTTGTATTTCTCTCATAGCTCAACAATTTCTTCAAATGGTAAATCGAGATATCTCCTTTTTCCCATTACATTAAGAATGTATAAACACTCATCTGAGCACTTTAAGAAAAGTAGTGCGTATGGTATCGTGACTAAGAGAATGATGTTTGGATTTCTCGTAAATTGTAAAGGAATCTTTCCAAATATTCTTCCAAATTCTCGTCTTCTTGTTGTGTCATTCTCAAAATATCTTCTTTCGAGTATCTAGCCTCGCAAAGAAGCTTCATACTTTTTAAGAAAATGTTTCTTCATATCCTCCCAAGAAGTAATTGTATGTTCTCCTAATCCCATGAACCATTTCAATGTTGATGCTTTTAGAGTAGTAGGAAAAAGTTGAAGCTTGTGTGTGTCATCAATATATCCATAAGTTCTACAAACTTAAGATATCAAACTCAAACATGAATGAAGCCAGATCTTCCGTTGACATTCCATAGAAATTAGGCAATACGAAAGGTGGAATCAGCCATTTTTATTTCTTCTCCTAGCATTGCTCTTGCATCTAAATAGGAAAGCCAAAAGTAGTTTCCTGATCATTGTTAACTTCTTTCTCATTTTCTGTGTTCTTCTATTTTGATTTTCTCTTCTTGCTTCTTTTCCTCTATTCTTCTAAGTGCTTCTTCTCTCTTTTCCGTCTTCCTTTGCCTTTCTTTCCACCTCAATTCTTCTTCTTTTCTTCTTCTCGTTGTCTTCGCCATTCCCTTTGTTGTCTTTCATATTCTACTTTGTTCAAGAGTCATGTTTAGTCTAGCTTGATCCTTCTCTTCCTTCAACCATTTCTTATTTAGAGATTTGTAGTGTTTCGATATGAGGTTGATTTTCTATTTCTTCAAGTACTTTGATTTCCTCAAGGATAGGTTGCTCTAGTTGTTCAACATTTGATTTTGTTGTATATTTTTGTTTCCATATGGAAGGAGGTTCTTTAGGTGACGTCTTTCTTTTACCTCTAAGGCTAACAAGATTTGTCTCTCAACTAAAGTTAACCTCTCGTCTTGATCTTTATTTTTCCTCTAACTCTTCTATGTTAGGTCTTCCAGCCAATCGGTCTTGTGAGTCCTATGGATGAATGAGCTGCTTGGGGGTTTGCTTCAAATCTACCCTTCTAATCTCTATTTCTAGGCATAAGAAACATTACTTGAAAGAAAAACTATGTTTTTGTTGTTATTGGAGATTTTATATATTTTTACCTTTTTGTCTTTCTATTTGACCGTTTTCAATATGTTTCCCCGACAATGGTGCCAAAAATTTGGGTCAATTTACTATTGTAAACTAACACAAGTATTTATTATCAACTGGGTTAGTCGAACTTAGAAGCATCCCCAAAGTATATGGGTTTCAAATAGATCAATTTATAATATGGTTTATTAATCATTAGGTAAATGCATATTACAAATATAAATCTAACTTAAAAATTTCTAAATTCAAATGTGTAATCGGGCGTGCTGAATCTCCTAACTTAAGAGATTTTCTTATCCTTCTCTAACAAAATTACCTTATGATTTAGAAATCAAATACTACTTAATTGAATAATAGATTAAGATACATGAAGAAATAATTGAAGAGGCTCTTCATCAAGAGGTTCCTGACATTGTCTCATCATATATTCATTTATCGTTAATGCTATTGTTAAAACAAGAATTCAGAAAGCATGTAAAAACATGTAAAGATAAATTCTAACCGAACATCTTGATTAGATAGAAAGAATGTCAGAATTTAAAATTTTTTTTGTCCTTTCATATGAAAGTTAAGAATTATCATTAGATTCATCAATACTCGAAATAATCGATAAACAATTTAAACATAAGAAAGCTAATTTAGAAATTGCAACTACAAATAAACTAAGAAGTGCACTTAGCTCGATGTGGGCACCTCCACCCTTGCCTCATTAATCGAAGGTGAATTCAACTACTTAAACTTCAATCAATAAACCAAAGATATAACAACAACAAATATAATAGAACAAATCTTCAATCATGTCTTCAAGTCTCGTAAATAATAATGTTAAGTCATGCAAGTTCTACATACCAATGCCTTCAAAGTTTTAGGTTTAAATACATAAAGTATCTGTAACTTACATAAAATAGCTCCTATATCATATATAACTATCCTTATCTTATGAAATAAATTCGAATTCATCCATTAGATCCATCAAAATTCAGAAAATCCCACAAAATAAGAGTTTTGACCTAGTTTCTAGGGATCCTCCATAAAGATAGGTCCTATTTGATCGCCTTGACCGAGTCATTAAAGCTTAGTTTGACCGTATCAACAGGTGCACACTTATTCTTGTATCCTGGTCTTCTATAAATATATCCTACCAGCCCAAGTTTCCTTACACATATGCAAATCCATAATGCCATTATGGGAATTTGTGTCATTCAAAAATGGACTTAAATTTCACTTTACAAAAAAACATCTAATAATTGAAAAACATGGTAATTTAAAGACTCGTATATGAATATTTTACAAACAAGGTGGATATGATGGTGACAGATGGATAGCATGGCTAAATAAGATGTATTTCATAAACAAAAAGAGATAAAAAATGAGGGCCAATGTACCATAAACGAGGTATACATTCTCACCCCTAAATCTCTCCATGTTTCTTGGTATCGTTCACTAAGTGAACATTAGAGTTAGAAGATGAATTTGGATCTATCTGAGAATATTCCATCCGATCAACAAAGGACAATCCTCGCTTCAATGTGGAAAACAAGAGGCGAAATAATGATGAAGCAATAGAATCCATCTCATAAATCCAATTTCATGCCAATAGAATGTTGTAGTCCAAATTGGCATCAACTTAACTTCAATATAGACAAATTTACCCCCAACACATATGGGCAAAGTCAGGAACAATGCCATGTCGCCCGGGAGAATGACCATAAAATGCAATGAGAAGAGTAGGTGAAAGAACAAATGAGGATCCAGTTTTCCAACATGAGATGCATGACACATGTGGAAGCACCTCATCGACTACCGTTAGAATTTTTTTTATTTTCCGATACGAGATTTTATCTAAAAATCATGTGATGAGGAAGTCTCTTCTTAATATTTGACATATCAAATGTGATCGTAAGAGAGTTCTTTGGATCTATCGTCGCGATCGTAGGTGAGAAACACACTCCTCATGGATCGGCATGACTAAAGTACCTACAACGCGTACATAGCACAAGGCGTTTGAGCTGCATTTTCTACAATGAAGTAGTTGTGGGCTACCTTGGCATTAGGGTTGATTATCGAATGTTTAGTAGAACCTTCAAACATGTGCGGTATTAAAGCTCGATCGGGGGCCTCTCAATATGGAGTGGCTTGAAGTATTTCCGTATAATCTACCAAGACTCGTATTCACCATAATCACGTGATCTCGTGGTGACATCAACATGAGAACTCATCATATATACATTTGAGGAATTTCCCTTCCTAGTTTCCCCTATGGAGTTCTAGTATTTTCATTCGTGCCGCAAAAATTTGTCGCCTCTTGGGGAAAAGGGTTAGTGAGGACATCCTAGAACTAGAGGAACCCCGTTGAGCTGCGTTGGAGCACTCGAATATTAGGGCGAGATGGGTGATATGGTCTCCAAGCATAACTTGCATGGAAACTTGACTTTACGTATCTAACATTATCGTTGGATTTGTTCGCATTACTCCTTCCCATCCTTTCTTCTTGTTATTATGTCCTCTTCTTCTTCGTCGATTGTTGATTTCCTTTGGGGGTTATAATATTGAACAACATTAATCGTTAAGGGTTTGGAAGGAGTAGACATCAACGTCGTATTCGAATAAAAGGAGCAGATTGTAGAGACAATCGCCGCAATTGATTCAAAAGGATAGTCGTGCCACTATCAATCGAACCGACAAACCCGCGCACACGCTCTTAGGTTTGCATAAATCCACTTTGGAATGAGGAGAATTAGGAAAGATCTTATTAACAATACTAGACTAAGAATAGATCAGCTCCAACTACCGGGCTCTAAAGATAGCTTTCTCCCGAGAGAATACTCCTTAGAAAGAGATACATCCTTCAAGATTTCCGTCGTAAGGATTTGAGGAACCATTCGAGAAGGAATTCATTAGGAATATGGGCTTTAATGAGTATCTTTCCTTCTCCTCCATTCCTAAATATGGTCGAAAATGTGTGTCGCCTTATCTTTCTAAAAGTTGGCTGCCGTAAGCTCGCCTCCAACATCATATCACGAGCAACCGAAAATGGTTCAAAAACATGGTATCCAACTCACCAAATGAATCAAATGTGCCTCCAAAGAAGCTCAATATACCATTTAGCAAAAGGTTTCTAGTTAGGTGCACTCCCGAAATAATCTCATCCTAATTGAATCATCGATGAGGAGTTTTCGATGAACACCATAAATGGAAAGTGGTAACATGGTCGACCTGATCCTCACCAAATTCTTCCTTTAAATTTTAGAATATCTCGATGCAAGTTTAGTAGGGACCGGAGGCCAACTCCGGTTGTATCGAACATGATCATTAGTCAATTTTTGATAAGTATGTAAAATTTATGGCTGCTAAGAATGGTAAGCATGGAGGAGCTTTAGAATTCCATCCACCAACTAAGGATTCCCAACATCTCCGAAAGGAATAACCTAGATTTTCTAAGGCACCATGTTTCCATGGATTGCTCAGAGGAGAAGTATGAACCATAAGAGAAACCTTCTAGCCTAGAAGCATTCAGATTAGGACTTCTCCCACCATAGGGCTACCATAAATAGGGATATTCTCCCAAATCAAAGTGTTAAATGAAGATGAAACCCTTGGTAAGGTTTCCAATCATTGGGCCGAATAAAGAGAAACCCTAAGAAGCACCTACAGAGGAGTAAGTAACATTCCCCTACTTACCATACAAAAACTTATTCCCAGCTCCCAACCCAAGAAAGTAGGTTCCAACCTTCGAAAAAATCATTAAAGCTTTAGCCTCCGAGGAAAGCATTAAAACCTTTACCTTGAGCTTCTGAGAAAGGAAAATTACCTAAGGAAGGGTACGAATGAGAGGGATAAGGACTACTCATAAAGGGGAAACCCCGAAATAACTGCCCACTAGCCATAGAAGACATCGTGTGGGAGACAACTCGGCGACAATGATAGAACCGAAGTAATTGCACTAGAAGGAATTCCAACAGAGAAGGATCGAATGGGAAGAAAAAAGCTGGGTGCCCCCACTCGTATATGAAATGGAGGTTGAGCCAAAAATTGGCAAGATTGTGAGTGATTGTCTAAATAAAAATGGTAACTCCTCCTCTCGCCTAAATAGTAGTATGCATACTCGAAGTAATCATAGCCGAAGTTGTGTTCTACTCGTGGCCATCGAAATAAAAGAAGGAGAACAGAGGGATAGCAAGTCCGTGAGGAAGAGGAGGAAGGAGAATCGGAGGTTTAGACTCCCTTTAGCCTCAACTTTTCCCTCGCCGTAAAAGACCCGAGAAAGGAGTGGAGTACTCCTTCTCTAAATCACGACTAGTACTAGGACCACCCCCGAAACAATAGCCCCAAGAGGAGGATCACTCCATGCGCGTTTGCAACTACTATTTGGAAATCACCAACAAAATTGCTCCTACACCTTCTTGAAGAAGGATCGACACTCACAAAGAGAAATCCCATGAAGCCTCCTCATCGATGAATCGACCTGGCCAACCACTTTTAATAATTATGAGATTTTATGTAGACTCAAAAAATTACAAAGCCATGGCAATCTAGGAGAAAAGAGCACTCTCTAAAAAATGTCACTAAAATTGAGCAATCAAGTAGTCTTCAAGTATTTCCACTTTAGGTTATTAGGGATCTGACACTAAAATATAAGAAAGCGAATATAAGGACCTTTCCTAGAAATAGTTTGGGGTAATTACACCTCAGGCATACTAGCGAAGGTAACATAAAAATTTACGATGACCTCCTAACAAAAGCCTTTTCCTACAAGTATCCAAGCTCGTAAGGGGAACCTACGTACTAATGAAAGTGATGCAATGTCTACCAAAATTTCGGGTATTCCCCCGTAGTCACTTATGTGATACCTAGGAATAGAAACTATGGACACCAATTCATATAAGTAGCCGCTTTAACGTTATTTGGTTAGGGACCCACAAATAGGAGAGGGGGTATCTCTTCTATGCCTTCACTTTCACACTTGAATATCCGTAGGAGAGCTTTCCTATCCACTTAACGAGGCTAGATTTCACTCATTAATCAAATTCTATGTTTCAAATTTTGAGTGGCCTCTGGAGAGTTAACTTCCACTTTCCTATTCCAAGGCCCTATGACCTACACTAGTTGGTGTATATTAATGACAACTCAAAAAAATATAGTTCATTTTAAATTATGTGCTTGATTTTAATTGTTTTTCTTTTAAGTCAAAGGTAAATGAATAATTCAACTTATGATGTTTTGATGCAAAAAAGATAAATCAATAGAAACATGCTACATGCACATGCAACATTTTCTTCGATGAAAGCAGATTTCTACTCTCTGTGTTCTACGAAACAACCAAACAAAGAAAGAAATTTTTCTTTTTCTTTTCAAGATTATACTCACACACTCAAAATCTATCAAAAGAATAAATACTCTTAACTAAGTGCAACTACACTAATGCAAAAATACCAATGATAAATGGAGATTCTAGGACTACTTAAAAAGGAAGCGCAGTCTCTCAACAAGACAGTCCGATCACTTTGACACAAAATCGTAGACAAGCCCAAACAAGAACTTTTTTTGCATAAAAATGCCAAAAACAACTTGATACAAAATGAGAAAAAATCTCACTACATAACTTTCTCTCAAAAACCAAGCAACCATGCCAAAATTACAAACTACAAACTTGCTCCAAAAATGATGAAACCATGAAAGCCAAAAAAGCAAAAACAACTAAAACACCAATGTTTTTTGAGCCTTTTACTTTTTAAGGAAGCAACAAAATCTCTTTGAGAGAAGTATAAAATACCAAAGACTTGAAATAAGCAAATTGGAGCCAACAAGCAACTCCAAATTCCTTAAGCCAAATGCATATGTCACTTTCATGATGGGACTCAATAAATGGAATGAAGTAACTAACCTGCAAATCGACTTGAAACAACAACATAAAACTATAGCAATCACGTAAACTTCAAGAAACCAAGAAGAAAACTTCAAGATTTTCCGTAAAGGTTGATCTCAATACCAAACCAAGAAAACCAAACAAGCCAACAAGCCAAAAACTAAAAAGTGAAGCAATGACAAGGCCAAGCATGAGAAAACCAACACAAACTCACTATTATTAAATGTCAGAACAACCAAGAACTCCTCGTAAATAAGTCTTAGTGCAAGAGCCAAAACTCAAACTTCACCAAGTAAGGTAAACCCTAGGTTGAATAGGTTTTCATGCAAGAAAGAGATAAATTGATACGTATAAACATAAACACTATCCAGACACATCAAAGATTCCACACAGTTGACCAAAAATAGGAAAAAGACTCATGTGATTCCAAAAATAAAATTTTCATTTGAAATCGGCCATATATAGCCGACAATGTGCAACATGCATGCATACACGTTCGTATCTAGGAAATTAGCGTATACACTGCTTTTGACAAGAATGGATGTATATACGTGACTATGTGCACTAAAAGCGCATATAGAAAATACAACAAGGAAAATAAAAAATCCAAGACCGATCCAAAAGATCGCAGCTTTTTCCGGATGGGTAAAGAACCAATAAGACTCTAGTGATTAGATTAGTCGTGAACTCAAAATCCATGTAAAACAACTCGAACTAGGAATCACATGATGTAATCCCTGATCTATCAATTTATCATGGGAAACTACCCCAAGGTCTAAGTTAAGGGACCTAACAAGAGGGAAGACATACAACAACAAGAAGCAATCAAACTAAAGGTCCTAATGCTTAAACCAAGAAATTGGAGAGATGAACTTACCGTAGGTAAGGTTGCGTTTGAGGTCATTTTTGTAGGGTGCAAACCCTATGCTTCTCCATGTGGTTCAAGACCTACAATTTACTAAAAAAAATCACATAGACTAGTTTTACAACATATATATCCTAAATGTCAAGAGGTTATATCATATAAGCTTATAAAATATAACACGAAATTAACAATTACAAGATCATTAACATGTATAAAAAGTGTGATAAGATCACAACATCAGAATGGGACAAGAGCTTCTTCATTGATGTATGTAAAATATGTGGATAAATATCACCCGAAATCAGCCACATCTCCAAGAAAACCATCCTCCGCATCCGTCCATCCCAAGCCTCAACAATCTTCTTCCATAAGAGGTGCAAGGATGTCACATCAACAACTCAAAGAAGGAACAAACAAGGGTTTCCCCGAACTTGGGAAGTGCAGAGGCAATGTGTGACAATCGACTTGATCCGGCTATAACATGCTATAGTATCACCTTCTCTCTCCTTCCCAAGGCCTTCCCCAAGGTGTAATAATACTTCCTCAAAACAATTTTTTTTCATTTAAGAAACAAGCTTTGACATACCCCGTAGGCGAGCTTCGGTGTAACCCATGAGGCCCACCCAAAATATATGGAGTTAGATATTTTTTAATATTTTTTAAATTCTCACATAGACGCTGGGTTAAATATGACTGACTCATGACTGCACGCATGTTGGACAATGGAAGAGTCACTTATGTAATTCAAAATATTGTTTTTTAATAAGATGACCAAGTTTGAATGGAAAGGGCTTCCCAAGGCCAATACATAGATCATCAAGTATATAAAGGTGATAAATGATGCTATTACATATATATACCTATGTGTGTGTGAGAGAGAGAGTGTGTTTCAAAGTCTCGGTGAGGGTGGAGAGTTTGATAAGATCGTGAGATATGGAAATTATATATATGTATGCATACAAAAATATCGTAAACATGCATTTCGCATTTGGTCGTCGAGGCCTTGATAATATTAGGAGGGATTTCTCCTTACGCAAGTATTTGTAAACAAGGGAAAGGACCTCAAAGAGCTTTAACTATATAATGCCTCAATGTAAATATATGGGCGCATGGGGGTGAGTATTAAGGTATTAAGGCCCGACCATTGATTCGTAACAAGCTCAAATGATACACATGTGATGTGGGGTTGGATGTTCGTGTCTTAGAGAAGTAAGGAGGTTCAAGATTATGTTCCTGAAGAAGCGTTGTTGTCCAAGCACTAATAGGAAGGGGTTTAAATTCATTTATCGACACTTCCAAAGGTTAAATTCATTACCGAACCATATAACTGTGTGCCATGACTACAAGTACATACTAGAGATTTTGATGCAAAAGAGCATCCCGCTTGATTTTTCATTAAAATATTTGGGTGGTAACAGAGGGTGATGTATTTTTAATTATTTTATAATTTATTATGCTCATTTGTAATAAATTAAGAGAGAAAAAAATTGTAAGTGAGGATTATTGTAAATATTATTTTAATAAATTAAGGATATGAGTGGAGTCGAATTAGGTAGATAATATAGGGATTAGAATTCCTTAAACTAGACTTAGTTGAGTCCAAAAAAGGATAAATCTAATTTAGATTTTAGTTGAGATTTGTGTGGAGTGAAATTATGGATTGGAATAAATTCATTGTTATGTATAAATATGAGAGTGTGTGACGATGAAAATAAGTGAGGAATACAAAGAGAGAGAGAGAGAGAAATGGTTTCGAGAGCTTTTGTAAAAGGTCCGAGAGCCGAGAGGCCATCCGTTGTAATATTCGGCCAAGGAAATTATCAGGTTGTTATATATCGCATTTTTGTTTGTATGGCTCTCTTTTCTTTACGTATATGTGAAATCGAATCAAATGTAGTTTTTAATGAAGATTTTTCGAGAATATTCATGTTGAAGGAAGCTAATACGTTATTATATGCTAAATGATCTATTTTATATCGAATCCTAGCATCATTTGGTATCGTAGCCTGGGAGAGCATGGGAGCATCAGACATGTTTGGAAAATTGATATCGTGATGCATCTTATGCATGCATGAGGAGATTTGATTTGAGCGCAATGAATTATTGGATGATTGAGTGCATTGATCATGGTTGTTGAAGATTCAACACCATTTCTCGCCTGCTATAAGTAATAATCGTTGTCGCATGAAGGCATGGAATTTTGAGTGGACAAGTTGCATGAATTTTTTTGAGGCCGACATTCCAGTTAGAATTTGTATATTTATATATTGTTTCTCTACCGTCCGTTGAAAATCGATTTGATGTGAAGATCGAGAAATTCGTTGAGCCCATCCTAAGTCCGGAGCCGGAGCCGTGCAACGTTGGAGCACCAAACCTATGTAAATTTGTTTGGCGACCTTGTGAGGAATTGTAGCTCATTTAGAAGTCTTACTAAATGGATGGTTCGTTCAAGAGGCCGAGTGTGGTTAGACGCGTATGTTGAGGCCAAGTTACGTTGTAAAGCTAGAGCCGATGCTCACGTAGAATAATGTTGGCACTGGGTTGAAGGGTACGTTGGTAGTGTGGAGTTTCAATGTTAGCGTAAGAGCCGATTACACCAACTACAAATGTAGAGGAAAGGCATTTCTACCATGTAATGCGTTTATCAATTCGTAAGGGCACAGTATGGTACATTCTCAAAAGGATAAGTAATATGTGGCTTAAAATTTCTTAGATTCTACATAAACATTTAAACACAGACCTTGGAGTCATGACAATGGATATTATGCGATATAGAGCTAGAATCGTATTTTTTTTATTATGTTTGCTTTGGTTACGTGATGGTTTGTGAAGCGTAGTCTCAAACAATTAAGTGTTGCTTATTTTCTTGGGCGAATTCCATTTTTGGTAATATGTCCTCAATGATGCGATTAAATGGCTCGAGACTCCATAATATCAGGATTTTATGAAATCCATCCATTAATAAAACATCAAGGGTCGATTTCAACGAAATCGATATCACAAGAAATTGCGAAAATAAGGTAGGATTACACCTCAAGGGAAGTTAGAAATCGAAATTGCAACTGGCAATCGACATTCTCGCAAAAGACATATGGGCAGATACAGATTTCTAGAAAATGGATATAAAGGACCGATTACGTTAGCGTAATGTAGAGAAACGTAATCGTTCGGTGACGCCTCAAATTTAAGCATGGTGGAACTCGCATTGTCAAACCAAAGACAACATTGGAACTCGACTCGACAAAGAAGCAACCGTAAGTGATCATGGATGGAACTATGTGTCGTAACCCAACTCGAGGTGCGAAGGAACCTGCAAAGCAGAATTTGTAAACAAACAAGAGAGAGCATCGCCCAATCAAGTCAAGCTATTTTTAGTTTTGTAATAAGCATATGGTGATGAGGTGAGAATATGGTTTTAAAATGTCTAGTTACACGTAGAATAAGGTTTAAGGTGGGAGGGATTAAGTACTAAAAAGAAAACGTTTAAGTGGAGACTTCAGACTAATAACCACAAATAATGAACTTAAAAAGGTATTTGTGTAATAAAATTTTTATTATATGGTTCATTGATTAGAAAACAGGACCAATAATCGGCACAAACAATGAACTAAAAGAGTTATTTGTGTAATAAATATTTTATTATATGGTTCATTGATAAAAGCTCCACTTATAAAGTCCGATGATTTGCATTATCCCGGGAAGAGGTGGGGTTGGTAGTGGTCTTACGAATAAATTTTGGGTAAGCTATCTTTCCCCGCATCACTTCGAGTTCATGCCATTTTGTAAATGTTGAGTGAAGATCAGAAGTATGTAAGAGAAGCTGTAGGAACGTTGAAAACAAGTACAACACCAATACAAGCACAAAGCTGGTGGGGAGATGGGTGCTGGTTTATAAAACCTTGCTTATTGATTGATCCTCGAAGAAAAATGTATGATTTTGCTGACAACCTTATCAACATTTTTAAAATTTGGATGATTAAATTTCCCTTGCCATATTTTGAGAATTTAATTTTTTGTTTGCAAATTTTATGAAAGAGCAAAAATCATTCCAAAATTTGAGGAATACATCTTATAAATTGATGTGTAAATATGGTTCGAGCGCTAAGCAGTGTGTTTGTTGCTGCCCGAGAAATATGATTGATGCTACCATGATAAGAGAAAGTTTTGGAAAATTCCTATGAAATTAGAATCTGTGCACCGAAGAGAGATGGTGTTACATGAGAACTCACACCGCAAAGAAGGAGCCGCATGGAAGTACTGTGAAATCCACCGCTTACAATGGTAAGCATGTTTAAGAGACTATGGTATGAAGGAAATGTGAATGTTCACAAAGTGATAAAGATGGCACATACAGTGAATTTTGAAGAGTTGAAATTGTGAAGAGAAGGTTTGTTAAATAAAATTGAAGGGAGAATAAGGTATGATACATCATTTCGTAAAGGTGTTTTAATCTGAAAAATTAAATGTTTTATTTTATTTTAAAATAAATCTTGGGAAAAGTGGATTGCATTTCAATTTAAAGGCTAAATTATGATGTGAGTAATTGATAATGGGAGATGATATAATCGATGACTTGTGATATTTTCTCAAGAATGGAGTATGAGAGAGATTGAAGATTTTACATCATGAATGTTTTAAAGGTGGATGTTCATGGGTATACCGTATAACTTGAATTAAGTCAAATATCCACTATTGTAATTATTGGGTCAAGCTTGGAAGTCAAACAAATTTAGACAAATGAAAATTTTATTAAGCTTGAGCAGATTGAATTATTGTACAAGAGGGTGTATTTTTCATTCAATATGAAAATTCGATGTAAATTCGGGGTCAAAAAGTATCAATCAAGTCAAAGGTTTGAATTTAATCGGGGTGCATGATCGTTGGAACCGACACCCAAAGAGTTGGTCATTATAACACATGAAATACCGCAGTTTTTTTGTTTTCATAGAAGAAAGAGGGGCAAGAGAATTGCCAAAATGATTCCAAGACAAAGAAATGAAAGTGATCAAGCACAAGAAGAGAGCTTGCATTGTTGAATGGAAAGTCGAAGGCTTCGTTTTCGAAAAGGGATTGAATGGACCCGACAAGTGAACAAGATGAAGTTCAAAAAGGAGGAGAAGATGATTGCTGAGGTCATTTCAAAGAGAAGAGAAGGAGGATGCCAAGGTAAATACATATGTGCGCTTGATCGATGAAGAGCATGAGTGGGAGAAATCAGGATAGCGCTTCACATTGAGTTATTGATGGAATTATTGAAGAGAAATAAGGAAGACTCGCAGACATGGTTGGACCATGAGGAATAAAGTGAAATGGCGTAGACTACACACAAAGAGGGAACAAAAAGGTAAACATACAAATCCTCGATGAGGAGTCAAGAGAAGCTCGAGAAGATGATGAGTGTGCACCGACATGTGGAGAACTCGCAGAGGCCGAGTTGAAATGGAAGCTTCATTTGTGGCCCGTAACAGATGAAATTCTCCGGGTGAAGAGAACAATGAGGAATATCTCATGAACTATTCGAATAATTTAGAAGAATCTCGAATATGTGTTGCTGAGATAAGATGAGGCTATGAAGCCTTGCATTTTTAAATTCTGCCAGCTTTATGTATGTTTGCAGGATGTGCGCAATATTTGTGAAAGTATGGTGAACCGTCACAAAGATGAACAAAGCTCTTAAGGTGAAGTACGGAAAATTCGTTTCGCAGGTGGAAGGTACCGATTTGTTGGGTGAAGAAGAAAATCATAAATGAATTTGTTTGGTGTAAGAAAACCATTGAATTTGTTATGGAGAAGAAGCATAATGAAATGCCGAAGTGATATTCGAGGTAAATAAATGAATTTGTTTAATGAAATTATTGACAAAACTTTTGGCAATGTGATGAAATAGAAAACAGATAACCTCAGAAGATTTCCATAAGAAGAATGAAGTCAGAAAGGAAGTTTGTGATGAAATCTTGGAAAGATTTCACATGGAAATAGAAGTTCTTGGAACGATGGCTTAAGGAACCCGAAGGGGAGATGAACTTGCAAAACCTCATCCAAATGATCAGAAGCATCGTGCATGATAGGGATGAAATGTTTTTAACATTTATAGAGTTGAGTGAATGCTATAAATTTTTAAATAATAATGTGATCGTAGATACGTAGTAAAACGACATTAATGTATATGATGTCAAAATCAAAGAAATTGAACATAAATTATTTGAGATGAGATGTAAAATCAAGAGTAGCAAGAAAGTTATGTCTTTAGAGACATATGAAATGTATATTGAACTAGTAGGATAAAGATGAAATCAATCGTAGTTCAAAACAAGATCCGTTGAAATCCAGAAAGTCAATGATGGGACATCGGGTGCTTGAAGCATCGAAGAGGCCGAAAGGTCTTGCATTTTTTAAACTAATAGTCTCGTTGATGAATGCACAACATTGGACAAGAAAGTTGCTGCTATAAAAGCAATCAATGACTATAGTTGTGGTCAAGAAGAAATTCTTGATTATTCTTTGCTTCGCAAAGTTGAGTGTTCAACTTAGTTGGAGACAAAAGCATTAGAAAAAGAGGAATTACTCCGAGGAACTGGGCAGAGCAATTGTTGTAAAATTCGATGGAATCCGATCGTACGCAGTAAGTGATGAGTTACCAAACAAAGGCTGATACTTTAAAGGACCATTTAATAGAATTTGAACTTCGGGAGGGAGCAAGTCATCAAGACTATGGGCTATCGCATTATTACGTAAAAGAGATGGACCCCGTTTACTAGAGTCTATGGAAACTTCTCTACATGGGGGTCCGATGCAAGAGCATCCTACTTGATTTTTCATTAAAATATTGTGTAAATAGAGGGTGATGCCTTTTTAATTATTTTATAAATTATTGTGCTCATTTTTAATAAATTAAGAGAGAAAATTGTAAGTGAGGATTATTGTAAATATTCTTTTTTTAATAAATTAAGGATATGAGGAGTTGGATTTAGGTAGATAATCTAGGGATTAGGAATTCTTTAAACGAGATTCTTCAATGGAGTCCAAAAAAATCTAATTCTAAATTTTAGCTGGGGATTTGTGTGGAGGAAATTATGGATTGGAATAAATTCATCATATTCATAAATATGAGGAGTGTGAAGATGAAAAACAAGGAGGAATACAGAGCGAGAGAGAGAGATGGTTTGAGAGCTTTGTAAAAGGGCCGAGAGTCGAGGAGGCCACCCATTGTAATATTCAAACAAGGAATTTCGTGTTGTTATATATCAAGATTTTTGCTCAGGTATGGCTCTATTTCTCTTTTCTTTATGTATATGTTAAATTGAATCAAAATGTAGTTTTTAATGAAGAGTTTTCTTGAGAATATTCATGATGAAGTAAGAACACACGTTATTATATGCTGTGATCTATTTTATGTGCTATAACTGCATAAAATTTGAACTATAGATGTGGAGGAATCATTTTGTCCACATGTCCCGTAGGTTTTACCTCGGTTAATACAGAGCCCAAGACAATCCCACTAATATTTATTTATCGATGATGTGGTCTAGTGGGACATCAAGGCACGGTCGAGTAAGGTGGAGGACCCCCAAGTTTCTTTTAACATGGAAATGAAATTTTTTTCATGTAGTAGAGGACCGTGTGGGACCCAACCCAACATGACATGTGACGTGGGATCAAGACCACATGGAAATTGGAGCAGGAAGTGTTAGTCAATTCATTTATTTTTTTGGCCAAGTGACCTAGATTCGAGTGACACATGGAACCCTTCAAGTGGAGCCACATCGAGGTGATGTAACCTCGAGTGAAAGGGCCAATGATGTCATCTTAACATCGTATACCTCAAGATATTTCAAATGGATACATGGGTGCAACCCCACTAGGAATTAAATACTGTGGGTGATGTGGCAAGGCAGTAGTCCAGCTAATTAAACATGAGGAAACCCAACTGGGTTAGGAAAATTTGATGTAGTGGGTTTCGAGTGGCTAATCCATGTAACTCGGGCATATGTAAGTGAAGGCCGAGTTAATTAAGACCAGGATGACGTGGCATGGTGGAGCCCGAGTACACACCCATAAAAAATAGTAAGGAAGACAGCATGGAGGAGGATCCACAAGGGGTTCCATGTACTTCTAGAAGGTCAGGATTTCTAGAAGTTTCAATGGGGGACCACAAGGAATTCCCACCATAATTCTTATCTAAGGGATTATTGCTGTGGCGAACCCCTTTGATATGTTTCTATAATGTAGGGTGTTAGCAATTTTTGCTTGAGGGGGAGACACACACCATATCATGGGTTTAGGTGGCTGTGGTACTCCTCATTACCTCAAAAATTTCAATCAAGGTAGCTCAAACATTTTCAATAGGGGTCTCAAAGGGAAACTTCTGGGATTTTATCCCTAGGACAATGTGGCCTCGAGGGACTCGACTCAAAATAATATAAGATTAAACAAGGAGATGAGGGGTTATATCATATAGTAATGTGTATTCCTAAAGGAATGTGGATCCCATGAGCATCGAATATCATGAATGGGATGACAACTAACATGAGGGTTGTGACTCGATTCCCACATGGGTACCATGTGGATGTCGCATAGGTGCCACGTGGTAGGTCGATCGACATGGTAGTTAAATGCCAAATATTTAAATGGGTATATATTTTGATATGGGAATCGTATCGACGAAAATTTTATATTATCGTAGGAAAGGTCTCGACGAGACGAATGAAATGATGCCATACATTTTTAGTGTTGAAGATTTTGGTAAAGATAAAAAATTTAGACCCCACTTCTATAATTGAAACATTGGTAGTCAAATCGATGAGTAATCGGCATTTTCTACTCCTTATTAGGCTAGGATAGTAAGGTGTGTTACACTAAACACCACCTTCTCCCTACCCACACAATACAACATCTAAGTAGATAATAATTCTTCAACCTAAATCAAATATGACAAGGATATCTTGTATCCGAATGTAGGTAGACGCATTTACTCCAAGAAGTAGGAATTGTGGAATATTAATCTTAGCACTAGACTAAATCCACCTTTTCTCTACAACTCTCTTTCATCACTTTTCATATAAATATGACCCATTTATATGGCCTCTAATTATGTATGGTGGTTACAATCCAAAACAGGTTATGCATCATTAATCCAAAAAATAGAATATGATCCTATCCACAAGTGGGAAAAAAATTTCTAGGATGTTAATTACCTATCAAAGACCAATACCTTCATATGTGTCTTTTAAACAACAAATCATACCTAGGACTAACTTCAAAGAAGGAAATTTATTGGATTAGGAAGATGTATCCTATGTAAGATTAATTTTGAATCAATCCAACATCTTTTTCTAGACCCCTTTTCAAAACATGTATGTTTAGAATTACAACAATCAATCAAAGGCTCCATATATGGGAATGAAAATCCATTGATTTAGCCCTAATCAATTGATTCTCCAATTCTACATCAAATCTTGGATCTATCCTTCATTAATAAATAAGGTATATGATTTCCTTGTAACCATTCCATATTTTATGATACTATTCTGCTCCATTCTTGATTTAATATATAGATCCTAGAGATTATTTCTACTTAACCACAAAATCCTTCCTCCAATAGAGGGAATACATGACCATGCATTTAGTCAAACAAGATATCCAATGTGATTTTTTGGACAAGGTTGCACAAGGGTCCCTATATTAGGCAGAGGTGGGAGGAATATTGACCTCTCTCATTATTCCTTCATCTCTTCGTTGGCATTTGGGACCCACCACAAACAATTTTAGTGAACCTGGAGAAGACACGTTATTGCACCAAATTACCAATGAAAAATACTTTCAAATATTCAAATTTCTGCGACTCTCTCCATATTGTTTAATTGAGCAGAGGTGACTAAATATGTAGAACTACACATTCATTCCTCTCTTTTAAGATATAAAAATATCTGCTTAAAAATTCTCATATATCTCTTCAAACTTTTCTAGAAAAAAGTAGAACCAAACTACAATTACTCTTAAAAATAATATAGAAATAGGTAATGGAAAATCCTTCTATATCATTAAATATTTTCAATCAACTTATTTCTATGTAGAAATAATTATTATATAATATTTACACACATAAATGGTTTTTACCCATGAATGTATTAAATATATTCAATCAACTTGTTTTTAACTAAAAAATAGTTCATAAACAATATTTACAACAAGATTGTTGTTAATTTTGGGAAACTAGGTCCAAAGTCTACATCAGACCATGCTTCATATGATGATGGTCATATTTTTGTTGGATTCCTTTTTCAGAGAGGTGCAAGGTTGATATAAAGATCATCTTGTTTGGAAGAGAAAAAAAAAGTTATTTTCCACATGTGAAAGGTTGGCCGTGATTTGTAATGTAGGCTCACATGCCTACGTATGTGTCACACACCCTCACCGATGGATATAAATTGGAGAGACTTGGAGGTAATTTTTCTATCAACCTACCACACATTCTCTCATTGTGATCTGATTGGTTTGATAGCCTTGGAGGCTTTTTTCCCCTCACTTGTGTGGAGATGAGCTATTGTTTTTTCATGGATCGGGCTTTAAAATGGCCTTACGCAAATGTTGACCATGTTGACCGTGCTCAACCCTTGGTCGTTTGACCTAAAAAATCTACCTAAATTTCGATTTTGAGAGGTTATTGTAGGTTTTAACCCTGAATATAAATTATCTACTCATGAATCTTATAACCGAAGATAAACAATAGCGAGAGCATAAAACATAAAACAAATAAACACAGAGATTTTCGGATCCCAAATCCAGACGACCAAACCTTGATTTTTTCTTTATTATATTCCTTTTAGTGTTACAACACACACACACACACACACACACACACACACACACATATATATATACATGGCGAAGCATACATAAAACCCCAATCCATAAACCCCGGATTAGAACATAACCATAGCCTTGACCGATCTACAAAAATACTGGGCCGAAAAACCATCGTGTCTCAATACCAAGTAAAACCATGCACAAAACCATGGACACTGATTTACCCACCGGAAATTAAGGACCAAAAATTTTCGTGGAAAGAATATGTAACACATACCCAATGCTTATACTACTAGGCACTAAAATCGAGGAAATCGAGAATTTTGACTCGAAGCCCTAATCCACATTATTGAATTTCTATCGTTGTCCTACATTGACTCTTCTATGTTGACTTTGGGTTGACCACGTTGACTTGTGATGAGTTGTATTTGAGGGTTGTGGTGACACTTGGAGAATTGGATGACCGAGAAAGGCTTTGTTGGTTGAAGTAGAATCCTATTGATCGTTGTAACAAAACAATATCTCATATCTTTGCTAGACAAAGGAAATTGTAAATCAATTTCGTATTTCCGTCTGCTCTCTCTCGTTGATCTATTACCGTGTTCTATCAACATTTTCCTTTCATGTTTATCCTAAGAAATATTGAAG
Source organism: Pinus albicaulis (assembly GCA_034641835.2). Classification (NCBI taxonomy): domain Eukaryota; kingdom Viridiplantae; phylum Streptophyta; class Pinopsida; order Pinales; family Pinaceae; genus Pinus; species Pinus albicaulis. Next base: position 807,031,123 of record CM076573.1, on the reverse strand, counting down.
AAGTAAATTTTCATCAAGCATGTAACACCATGGTTATCTAAATTTAACATGGTTTCGTATCCGAGGTGAAGAAAAAGTCCAAGCTTGTGTTAGAAGAAATCATCAAGGAAGGAATCATATCAAGGAAAAATGGCCTCCTAAACCTACAAGGGTTTCAAGGCCGTATGATAAATTGGCTAACAATTTTGTTTATCATGCATGGAAGATGTCCTTGGATTTGGTGATAGAAGATCCAGATGTCATGGACTATGTGCAGGGAGGATTCAAGAGCCTCCATCAAATGCCGCCACGAAGAAGAAGTATGGGAAAGGGAAATCAAAGCAAAGATGATTATCCGAGATTCTATTCATAAGCACTTGGTTGCTATATTTCTGAAGCTTAACACATCTAAAGAGATGTATGTTAAGTCGGTGAGCATGTTCAAGGCTAGAAATGGTAATCAAATCCTTTTCTTCAAGAATCAATTGAAGAACATCAAGAATGGAAAGGATGAATCTATTCAATCCTATTTTATGAGGCTCATTGAAATCATGAATAACCTCCTAGCTATCTGGGAAGCAATATTTCCGTATCGAGAGATGGTTCTTATTTCACTTGGAGTTCTCCCATGTGGTTGGTATGTGTATTCAATACCACTATTATTAATAATAATGTGATTCCTACTTTTGATGAAATATTGACGAGATGCACTAAAGAGGAAACAAGAATGATGGAATATGCCTCTAATGGAAGTGACCCTACCGTATTCGTTGGTCATGCAAATAATAAGAAACATGGTGGCTTGAGAAATCAAAACCATTGTAGGAAAGGTGGCCCAAAGGAAGGAAGGGAAGATGTTACACTTGTAACAAGTCCGGTCACTATGCAAGAGAGTGCCCTAATAGAAGGGACTCTCTCGAGGGATGATGACAACAACAACTCCTCAAGAGGTATCACAGTGGAACAACAAGTTCAAAGGAAAATGAAGGCCCCTCTGATCGTGGTGGAAATGAGCAACCTTTCAATAGGTCAAGAAATTCTAGGTACAATGACTCTAATGTTGTTGATAATAAGAGAAATGGATTTATTCTTGTATCTTCCTCCGTGCCGCATCTCCACCCAACACCTTGGATGTCTATTTGATTGACAAGTGGTGTTTCCAAGGCGCCTCAATCGTTATAAAGAAGCCATCTATGGGTTGAAGCAAGCCCCCGGGCTGGGTACGAGGATAGATGTTTCTACTTGATGAAGTTAAGCCACCGAAGTAATGTTGATCACAACCTTTATTTTAAGGTTGATAGAGAAATTCCTCTCATTCCGTTCTCTATGTGGATGATCTCTTCCCGACAGGCCGACCCTCTCATTCATTAGTGTAACAAGGAGCTAGCTTTTGAGTTTGAGATGAAAGACCTAGGACCGATGCGCTACTTCCTCAGCTTGGAGGTCTTGTAGAGGCTGTGAAACATTTTTCCTTTCTCAAGGAAAATATGTTGTGAAGATGCTAGGAGATTTTGGTATGGTGGACTATAAGTCCGTGACGACACTGTGGGGATCACACTTCAAGAAGTTGTGTGGAAATGTCGCTAGGCTCGTGCTAGAAAATCCTACCGAGTATCGACAACTCGTGGGGGCTCCGATGTTCTTAGTGAACTCTCATCTGTGCATATGTTTCAAGAATACTTGAGTCAACATATGCTTTATCCTCATCACATTCAATCGGATTGGTGCTAAGAATCTATTGAGATATCTTCGAGGCACAATGAAACATGGCCGAGATACATTGTCAGGGAGTTTCCGAGACTCCATGATATAGTGATGTCGATCAAGGCCAGCAGTGGTGGATCACAAGAGCACATTTGGATGTTGCTTCACCTTTGCCATAGTTTTCATATCTTGGATGAGCGTAGCAGAAGCTCTGCGGGTTTTGAGCACCGCCGAGGTCAATACATCAAGTATGAGTATGGTCCCGTTGTGAAGTTGTTTGGTTGGGCAACACTTACTGAAGCAGGTTCGGGCATGTGCTAGATACCACCGTTATCCTTTGTGATAACCCGAATGGGATTCGTTCTTCGAATCTCAGTGTTCCACAATCGATCCAAGCATATTGATATCAAGTACCACTTTATCTCCGGGATATGGTACGTTGAGGTACCGTAAGGCTCAATCATATAAACCGATGAGCAGTTGAAGATAGCTCACGAAGTTCCTAAGGAAGGCCGGGGTTCTACCCTTCCGTGAGAAGCTTGGAATTGTGGAATGACCTTATTCCCCGAGGGTCCTAATTGAGTTGGACTACAAGTTCTCGAGCTCCGTGGGCTTGGGGATGTTTCTTCTGTTATAAGCACATACAACAAGCAGGGCTTCCCGAACCTCGTTGTGATTTTTCTCGCCATTATTATATTGAGTTGGTTCACCTCTCTTTGATTTCAGGCTCTACATGCATCCTACCCATGGAGTTTCAGACCATGGGAAGTACCTCTCATTTGTCCAATGAGGTGGGGAATGTGGATAAAGACTAATAGTAAGACCAATGGACGCATCAGATATTTTCATACACTCTATGTCTAGATGGAACATGTCCAAGATCTCAGATCAAGTATGATGAGGTTCTTACCTCTAAATTGACTTCGTGTCAAGAAAATAACTTTGGGTTAGTATGAGACTCTTTTGAGTCCAAGAGAGGCGACTTCCCAAGATGACTTCGGGTCACTGAAAGTGTGATGTCTTTTATGGACTCACCTTTTTGTTCTATCCGAGAAAGATGAAGCAAAGCAAGTTACTACAGATGATGTACGATGTTTGGTGAATGTACATGATGGTACTCGATGGATGGCATCATTGCAGGGACGATGGAGTTCTTCCTAGTTGAGAGAGAGTGTTAATTTTGCTAAATCGGGTTTAAAATCCATGTTGCATTGCTCATATCATGATGGCCATATATATTTCTCGTTAGATCTTCTTTTGGAGAGATGCAATATTGATCTAAATATCATCTTATTTATATGAGCGTAAAATTTATTTTGAATTTATTTTCCACATGTGTAAGGTCACCAAGATTTGTAATGTAGGCTCACATGCCTAATGTGATGTCACACACCATCACCGACGATATAAATCGGAGAGACTTGGAGTACATTTTCTCATAAACTCATCACACATTCTCTCATTATGATCCGATTAGTTCGATAGCCTTTGAGGCCTTTTTCCCCTCACACATGTGGAGTCAGAGTCAAGAGCCGCCGCATATTTGTTTAGGCTTTTTGCCGTAGCATCGACCATGGTCAAGCCTTGGTCGTTTGACCTCAAAATTCGCCTAAATTTTGATTTTGAGAGGTCGTACCATTGGGCACTAAAATCGAGGAAATTAGAGAAGTTTGACCGAAGCCCTAACCCCAAAGATTGACTTTTGTTGTAGCCCCGCGTCAACTTTGGGTTGACCATCGTTGACTTGTGATGAGTCAGTTTCCGAGGGCCGTGGGTGTGACACTTGAGGATTGTGTGTGACCGAGAAAGACTTTGTCGTCGAAGAGCATCCCGTTGACCGTCGTAATGCAACAATATCTCATATCTTTGCTTTAAAAAAAGGAATTGTAAATATGATCTATATTTGGCTTATCTTCGTTGATCTATTATTTAAGTTGTATCAACATTTTACTTTCTCATGTTTATCATAAGAAAGATTGAATAAAGTTGCATCAAGCATAGAACACTATGGTTACCTAAATTTAACAATTGTTTACCAATAGATGAAAGTTGCAACTACTATGGACAACTCCTTTCCAATAATATATCATAAATATTTACACCAATTTTTTATGCATGCAATATTTTTTTGGATAATATCTCTATAAGTTGATAAGATTATTTCTTCTTTTCTTTGTCTTCTAAAATTGTTGATATGTGTTATATTTTATTTTTGACACATGGATTACAAGCCATGAAATTGCTATAAGTTTTTTGTTTTTGTTGATACCTTCTTAACATTTCTATTGATCATTGTCGTTTTTTTTTTGGAAAGCGATGATAAGAATGGGATGAAAATTTAAATTTTATATGCTTAAACTAGATTACTTGGTATATTTGAAAGAAAAAAAGAACCAAATATTTTTAATTTTTTTTGATAAATTATTATTTAAAAGAACAAAAATTTCTAAAATTTTTGATTAATTATTATTTATAATATTATAAATTTTAATTTATAAAATAAGGCTACATAGTAACTAGTGTGTGCCACTTAACTTAAATATAAATTAATTAGATTAAAAATCAATAAAGCCAAAAATTTCATCACAAAAATAAAACAACTAATAAAATATTGTATAGTGTTTATATTAACATATATACATTTTAATATATATGCTCATATGTGTGTGTGTATGTTTGTGTGTGTGTGTGTTTTATATTTTATTAATATATATAATTTTTCATAGTTAAATTTATTAAAAATATTTTAATATAATAATAAGTCATCTAAAATTGAAAAACTAAGAAACAACTATACCTCAAAATAGAAATAATAGAAAAAGAAAATAAAAGAAATAAAACATTAAATTAAAAGGAAATAAAACTTAAAATAAAATAGTAACTAATACAAATGGAAGTTACTAAACAACTCCATAATAAGACCTCAACTAACCTTACAAATAAATAAATTTAAATAATATTAATAAATAACAAAATTAAATTCCCAATATTGAGTTTTATTTTGTCTTATAAAAATATATTTTGAAATTTTAAAATATTTATAATTTTAATGAATTAAAACATAAAAAATAAATATTATTTTAATTCTTTTTATGATAATTACATCAAAGATAATATGTGAACTTGTTTTAAATCATCTAATATGATTATGATAAACCAAACTAAATATCTATAAATCATATAATATGATTATGATACACCAAACTAAATATTTAGATATGAATTACAAAAAAACCTAAATTCAAACATATTTTAATCTTTTAAAAATTTAAATTCTATAGATATATTTTTTTAAAACTTGAAATCATAAATTTTGTATCCACTCAATGATTAGAAAACAGCGTTTCATCATAGAATTCATTTAAAAAAAAAAAAATTATTTGCCAAGTTAATTCTCTTCTTTACTGTATTAATTTTTATTAAATGAGTTAATTCTACTTTAGTCTGAAGCAGTTGTATGACTTCATGATAGAAATACTGAGAATGGTAAGGTGTAAAGAGAAGTCTTTTGTGAAGTCTCATCCCCTGTTCCTGAACGGCTCCTGCACTTTTGTGCCCTGAAAACTTTACATTATATCAATACCCATTTTTATAGTTGTTAAAAACATATCATAATTGCCTGTATTTGCATAATCCCTACAAAGATGTCTTCAAAATTTAAAAACTATATATACAAATTTTCTATATGGGGAAATTTAAATATATTAAATGATCGAGCAATTACATGTATTAACTGTAAATCACCAATGTAATTGATATTGTCTGCAAATCACTAACGTATTAAGTTGTTTTAAATCACTGAAGAGAAAACGCATTAACACCTGTCATCCAAATGTTTTAAGCATGCGTGCTAAGCATCCAAAATGAACGAGTTGTTCTCTGACGACGAGGCATATAAAGTTGTCAATCCCATGATTTTTTTTAAGAGAGAAAAAATGCTATATATATTATATAGACCATATTGACACATGAAAACAGATCTGTAGCTGTTAACTGTTAGTCATCAGTAATTTTTATCTACATTCTAGAAACAAACTTATATGAATCTTGTGAGTTATAGAAATCTCACCGCCTTCATTATCTTTAGGATAAATTTTTCACTATCCCTTACTCACAAGGCATGGCCATCCTATCACTCCGAGAAGATCGATCATAGATCGATGTCCCTCACTCTCACTATGCTTGCCACCTCTTACCTATAACACTTTGTCTTTGTTTACCTAAGCCCTCTATTTTCACACCTTGGTTCGTCAAGTAACCCAAACTTTTTCTCCACTCACCAAGTGCCTCAAGCAATGGTGATTGTAAACTCTCTTTCTAAGATCTTTAGATAACCGTAAGTTTTTTTTTAGTTATCTAAGATGGCAACGTGCTAAAAAGTGTCAAAACCCCGTTTCACCTCCAAACCCCGATTCAAGCCTTCGAATCAAAGATCTATTCCAAAGAACATCCACAAGTCATGTAATGTCTCCTAGTTATGCATTGTCATGGTTCTAAATTACTATTTCCACATATATTCAAAGGAAAAGTCAAAATGAAAACAAGGGTGAAAACTCTATCATTGTCCAGTTGGCTCCCAAAGGCCTCCCAAAGGTATCTCCTTGATCAAGCATTAAGTATGCATGTGACAATTTTTCTCCATACAAGTTCAGTTGGAATTCTATGAATGCTTTGCAGTTTGTAATAACACGTATCATATGCAAAGAAAGAGGCCTAAACCCAGCAACACAGATCACAAGATGAAGAGAAAGATACAACAAGTCTAGAATCTGACAAGAAGACTCATGATTCATAATGATGAGCCGTAGAACTGCCCATCAGTTAGCTCCATATATGTCCCAAGGACACACAAGGAGGTACAACCTATACACTAACCGCAATAAATATTAGAATGAAAAGCCTCCTCTTGGTTGATTATGCAGAGAGGAAAGATAATATCAGGAAAATAATTTAGGATTTGTTGAAGATAACATTATTCAATGAATAAAGGTCTATAAAACTCCATCACAGTTAGTAGTTTTATGAGAATAGTTAAAATTCTCAAATTGAAAAAGATGAAAAGAGTGTCATTGTAGTTTCTGAGCTCCCCAAGACAACATATTTATAAAATAAACTAATAAAAAGGAGCCTAAGGCATTTAGGATTTAAAAATAAACTCTGTATTATGTAATTACATTTAAAACTTGTTTACATATTTAAATTAAAAGTAGAAATGACCAAAAGGTTAGGGTTACAAATGCAGATATTCATCTGATTTTAAAACTACTACAAAGAGAGGATGAACATTTTTCTTAAAAACAAAGATCCCCAGCATCACTTCATGTTAAAACATCAATTCAGAAGAAAAAGGGAAATACAAAGAAAGTCATGAAAATGTGTGAACTGTCATAAGGAAAACATTAGAAAGTGGTTCTGTTTAAATTTTCAAAGGGCATAAAAGGTCTAAAAACCATCCTCTACCTAAAATCATTTATTAGCAAAAGAGAGAAAACTCCCAAGAAGAAGTCTGTAGGCTGAGTATGTCTGTGGGGAAATCAGGTTAAATTTCAGGAGTTATAATAAGGATGTTTCAAAGTGCTGCCTAGGATGGTCAGCAGGATGACACGCCCTCGTAGCACAATGCGGCAGAGCTACTACCGCCTGACAGAACGTCGGTGGCCTCAACTTACCATGACCCCTCTACCATTGCTCTCCTTCATATTCTGCCCAGAGGCACCCACTCCATGTGAGAAAACCCCAGTTAGACAGGCAGAGGCATGCTCTTTCAGATAATTTGCATAGAAGCACAATGCCTAGAGGTGACCCAACCTCACCATAATAAAATAAAATCCAGCCAGAGTCATGACGACGCAAAGAAAGCAGGCTGCTTCATGTTGCATCAGTAACTGGGATTTAGAGTCACATGCTCAGAGGGCACTGAGTGCGCTTGCCTCACCATTCAGAGCTGCATGATAATGTTCAGAGCTGCCCATCTTGCCTCAGAGGCGCCCACCCGCCTGCCAGGTGTTTTGAGTCATCTTTTTCGGCAGGGATGTTTTCTGGGATATTTTGGGGCTCTCATGTCTCTATTTTCTAAAAGATAAGATTACAAAGAACAGCGTTATTTTAGAGAAGGCAAGAAATCCTAAAGAAAACAATTTTGTCATACACCTAAATAGGAAATTGACCTAATTAACCTCACCATCCTGTCCATTTTCACATCCTTCCATTTTGGCAGAAGGCTGACAGAGTTTTTAAAGATCTTGAGGGGTAAAAAAATAAAATGTCCAATAATAGAATGACAAGTAGGGAGACAAACCAGTTGTCTAAAGTGTGAAGAGAGAGTGTAAGTTTTAAATAGGATTCTAATCATATATAATCAAGAACCATGACCTCTCCTTCCATAGGTTTCCTTACTATGAATTATATGTTTATGTGTTTTTATAGAAAATTACAAAAGATCCTAGTCACCCTCAATTGACCTAGCTCTTTTCCCAAAACCTTCATAACCACCAAGTACACCTAGCTGGAGTGAAGTTTGAGCTGACCACTAATGCCATCTCTATGGCCACTAGAATACCTTCAATGGGAGAAAGGTGGTTCAAACAAGTGTATCTGGACCTAAGCCACTATCACCCATTCTTGAAACCAAGTTGTCAAGTTGGTTGCAAAACCATGTTCTCCTTTTCTCATTTTTTGGATAGATATACTCCCCTAATGAAGATCATTATGAAATACTTCACATGTGAGGGTAGGTTCTCCAGAGTCTATTCCTACCACATAATACTACTCATGCATTTCACCAAAACCAAGTTGCTACAATTTCCCTACTACCTTTGTAAAAGTATTGAAAAAATGTCTTCCATCATGCAAAAGAGGCCTCCCTCCCAAAAAATGTCAAGCCTTTTTCATCATTCCCTCATCAAAATGATTGTCTTACACCAACTAGAGCAACAAGGCATCCCATGGGAAGTTTTCATCGCTCATGATGATTTCACAACTCCACAGCCTCTCCCTATGCAAAGCTTTCCATCATCATCTCAACTTCCTCCTCACACACCTCCATCACCCTCCACTGACCATGGTTCATCCTCTTCACATGAGTCATCTCCCCAAACCAACCTCCCTCTTTCTCCTTCTCCTAAAAAATAAAAACATGAAGAAAGTAGTGAAGGAGAGGAAGATGAAAGTGAATAAAGCAGTGAAGGAGAAGAAGATGAAAGAGAAAAAAGCAGTGCAGGGGAGGAAGAATCAAGTGATAAAGGAAATGACAAAGAAGAAGGTGTTGATGAAGAAGAAATCAGAGATGAAAGCAGTGAGGCCAATGATGAGAAAAAATACCAAAACAGTGGGCCAAATGATGAAGAAGATGACTCCAAGGGTACAGGGACAAATGCAACTTATAAGAGGAAAATAGTGAGCTAGAAAAAGACCAAAATAGTGAGACTAATGATAGAAAAAAAATAAATGACAGTCAAGGAGAAGATATAAGCAATGAAGAAGATGACACTGAAAATGCAAACGACAATGGAGAAGAGGCATATGAATTCAGTGAAGAGGACAAATAATACAATGGAAACGATGGAAAAAGCAGCCAAGAGACATAGTTTGAAAGCAATTACAGTGGGAAAAACAATGAGGACAATGAGCCCAATAATGAGGGTAATGAACCAGACAGTGAAGAAGAAGCCAGCCAAGAGGATAGTATATATGATAGGGAAGGGACAAATTCTGAAGACAAGGACAGTGAGCATAGAAAAAATGAAGATGATGCAAATTATGTAACAGAGGTTGAGTTTGAAGGTGAAGACCATAGGCAAGACAGAGAAGACAGTGGGCAGAGAAGTGAAGAAAACTCACCTAATGAGGAAGAAAGTGACCATCAAAGTAAAAGAGGAACTAATGAGAGTGCCTATTATAGTGACCCCACAGAAAGTGCAAAAAATGATACAAAGGTTGAGTTTGACAGTAAACATAGTGGGTCCAATGATGAAGAAGAGGACAGTCATGGAGATGAATATTTACCAATAAATGATGAAGACGCTTCTAGCATTGCAAAAATAGAGGATGACAGTCCTGAGGGTCTTGGAAGTGATGTTAACAGAAGAGATAGTGAAAATACCTCTCAAGAAGGTAGTCTAGAGCAAGGTGAAGGAGATGCACATACATATATCATCCATGAGGAGAAAGGTAGTCCTAAGATCACTAATGATCAAGGTTTTCATGTGAAACTTGTTGCACCTTTCCCCTTTACCTATCAAAGAGTAGAGAGGCATGTGTTTGCTGCCTCCAAAGGGAAAGGGGCCATGCCATCCTCCTCAACTCAAAATATTGATAAAGGTAAGCAAAAGATGAAGGAGGAAGAAGAAAATCATGAAGAGAAAAGAGAATTTGAAATCATTCACATAGACAGTGATGAGGAAAATGAAACAAGAATTGAAAACTCCCTTCTACAAGATAGGAATTCATAGATCATGGACTTGGAAGTTGAATTAGAGAGAGATAAAGATGTCATTTACTTCCATCAGATGCAAAACAAATAGACGGGTGGCTATTAGGCCATCTATGAAGCAAGAGCACTCAAGTACCGGAAAGAGGCTCAAAGGTCACAAGTAAAGTTAGAGGAGTTTATGGGCACTTATGAGGAGAGTAGTGATGAAGAGGGTAAAACTAGAAGGATACCTTGAACTATGGGTCTTGGGAAAGAATTTTCAAAGCAGAGAGAAGAAGAATCAGCTCAAGCACAACAATTTCCCCTCACTGAACTCTTTGCCATGGAAATTGAGCATGATAGGGAATCATGGCTTGAAAGGGCTGACATACACCTTGACGCCAAGCTAGAGAAGGCCAACAAAAACTTGGATTGTAGAGGAGAATGGCTAAGCACTATGCACGAAGAAACCAAATTAAAAGGAAAAAACTCAAAATTTCCCAAAATTAAGTCCAAGGGCTAAAGGAGGAAAAGGACCAACATAGCCTTGATATTTTGGCCCAATCTTATCTATAGGTCTCCTAGGACCCATGAGGCACTCATCCACCAATTTTGGGAAAAAATGAACAACTTTTGGTTTTTTGCAAATTTTGAGGCTAGGAATGTAGCACACCCTGTGTTATGCTTTTTCCCAGGGCATCTTCAGAAGGAAAGGTTTTCACTTTGGGGTTATCAATCATCCATATAGCATTCTCAGAAATTCTCAGCCCAATTGGAGTTGTTTTGGCCCCTCAAAAGGGTCAAAAACACCCATTTTTCACCTTTCTACCTGCTTTTGAGGACATGTGTTGCGCTTCTGGAAGTCTTGGAATTCTTATTTTTTCGACAGGTTTTAGAGATATGATTGAAAAAATAAAGGTATATCTGGAACTTATACTTCAAGGGCTTTCCAACGAGCCATCACAGAGCCTTTTCCGACATCGGGGAGGTCTCTAAAACACTGCTTCAAGAAGGCCTATTTTTCCTGTCTCTGTGTTGTGCTCTTGGCATAAATTCAAATTTTGACACAGTGTGTTGCGCTCCTATGATTGACAAGGTAGAATGTGCATTTAGCAAGTTTTTATATGCTTTTCAGGGCCTAAAAGTAAATTTAATTACTATATATGGCTGAAAAAGATATTTGTTTAGATAATTTTGTGCCTTAGGCCTTGCAAGGCCTCAAGGACAAATTAGGATATTTCTTGCTGGCCAATAGGCTTCTAGATAATCTCTTAGATATTTCTTCTCCTTACATGATAAATAGAGCATGGAGACTCATTTTAAATGTTGGGCTTTTTATGTGTTTAAGAGAAATACATGGCTTTCAAAGGTTAAAGAACAATCTTGTGTTGTGGAGCTTGTGGATGATTTTCCTTATTGATAATGATGAAGGATTGCTTGCAAGATTCCTGGGTTTAGTTAATGGTGAAGTATCTCTTATTTTTTCATGCTTTTCTTGTTTTTCATATTTCCATCTTTCTATATTGCAATAGCTCAGAAGAGTATAGGATGAGAAATGTTGTTAGAGGCACCTCATTCCTATTTGCTATTGTCTTCATGTTTTCTTCTGCTAGGTTAGTTTAAGGGATTCATAGTTGCACCTTAGGCCCACCTAAGCTTGTATATTTCATTATTGGATTAATATGATTGTTTAAAAACATGATTCATGATAAAACCTACTTTTTTTATGCTATCTAAACTCTGCCTTGAAATCTCTCTTTGATGTATTAATTGATTAGGTTAAGCCAAAGAGGTCTTGTTTCGATCTTGCCCTTTGTATATGCTTATCAGTTTGCCTCAAAGTTTTTTATAGTTTAATGAATGATGTTTAGGCGTTCCCTCTTCATTTATTAATGATATTTGTCTCTTATATGTTTTCAAATCTTGAAATTAGAATCATTGAAGTTAGATAAGTTGTCTTACTTCATTTGCTCCACTAGATTGTATGTCTTGAATGTGTATTTGTTTAAAAGTATTGTTATTGAGTAAATGGTGAGCCCTATCTCATGACTAGTATCTTTAGCTTATCAGTATTTAAGATCTCTCTGTTCATAGGTATTTGACAAAGGATTCCTAACTGCCCTTTGCCTACCTTGGTTCCCAAACTTAATGTCCATTTCACCTCACACACAAACTTTAAAGATCCTTTGACTATACTAGATTTTCCCTGTGATGTACCCCGATTCATTATTGAGATATCAATGACTTCATAGACTCCATATCCCATTTATTTTACAACCTTTCACTCCACCTATCCTACTTGATCATCTTACCTCAACCAAACAAACAAACCTTACACTTGACAACTAGCCTAAAATCAACCATCTAAAGCGAACAAATTCACATCCTTCGCATAATAGAGAGAGCCCTCTCTAAGTCCAGGAAGGCTGGGTCCTAGGACTCCAAAGACTGGTCTAATGTTACCCTGTGCATTTGGTCTACCAATCTTCTAAATCACAGGACCCTAACATAATTACGATCACATTGGGACCTTCTGAGTTAGTGACAATATAAGTACCCCTTAGGACTCCAGAATCCCTTGAGTAAATAGTATCCTATCGCTATCAATAACACAATGGTGATCATGATGCAAAATTTGATGTCAGTGATAATCTAATTATCCCTTAGGGCTTTAGAAACCTTCACCAAATCATAGAGAACTCAATATTAATAGCCAAAGAGTAGAATCTAGTTGTTTCACCATCCTAACAAAATGATGACTCAGTTATAGGACACTCTCACAAACCTTAGGGCTAGATATAAGAACTTAGAAAACCCCAAAACATTTCTAGATTGGCTTCTTGTCAGTATTGGTGGTGGAGCATAGACACATATCTTCAAAACAACTAAAAGTATCCACCTGGCGACTCCACTAGCCTCCAGTAGGCCTTCCAACTTTACTAGGGTCCATATACTCCTATAGGATTGTGCTGAATCAACCCTGAGAAGTCTTGAATCCTAGTCACACACTATGTGAGTTTAGCAAACACAAAAAAGGTAAATTTTTCAAAAAGTTCAAAAACTTTCAACCTCTCTGAATTTTGAGTTTGAAATCTTGCTTCGTGAAGAATCAATACCAGATCTCATCTGGACCCGAACCCTCCTACTATAGTTGACGACCCAGAAATTATTTTGTGGAAAACTTCTGAAACCGGAAACTTAACTACTTCTAGGACCATTCACAAAGAAAGCTCTATACCTAAACATCTTACAGCCTTGCAAGATCCCCATTTTGACTTGCACCATATGAGAAACCTTTTTAGAACCAAGTCACGGAGTAGAATTGACCATACCAATCTTGAGCCCATAGACTTGCAGCAGAGTCCTAGCGAAGAGGCTTCTCCTTCCACACCACCTGATTTCCAACTTCTCCACCACTTTGTCTCTTTTCACCCCAAATCTGCTCAGAATCAGTTTTCTAGTCCAAGTACTTCTGCCACACCCTTTCGCTCCATTGTGCAAACCACTCCATCTCATATCACAAATCCTCCGCTTGTAAATCCACCATTAGCTCCCATCATGGCAGCATGGTATGCCCCCCTGGTTTTACCACAACCATTAGTACCTTTTCCGAATGATTACCAATCCAAAATCTCGCACTTTGTTGGGGCTGAGTCCACCACTGCCCAACTGCATGTAGATAGAATAAATGATGATTTTGACTACATGGAGTTAGAAGAGGAAACCATGAAGATGAGGATGTTTTCTGAAAGCCTAGGATGAGAAGCTAAGAAATGGTTCAAAAGCCTAACTCCCAACAGCATACGCGATCTCCCTTCCCTTTACCAAAATTTCATAAACAAATGGGAGATTAATAAAAAACTTCTCTAGATCCTCTCAGAATACAACAATCTTAAAAGAAACACAAGGGAAAGTGTCCAAGACTATTGCACCAGGTTCAATAGTGTTTACAACACACTACCACCAAACATGAAACCCCCACTAGGCCTAGCCTTAGCTAAATTCTCGAAAGGTTTTGACCCCGACATGGCCTATCAGCTAAGAGAAAGAGAGCCCCTAACTTTAGAAGACATGCAAAAGGGAGCTATAAGCGTAGAGGCCAACTTAGTTGAAAAGAGAGCTAGGCTAAGATCAGAAAAGAGGATAACCTACAAGGATGAAACCATGCCCTCAACCTCTTCATTTGATTCCAAGATTGAAAACCTACTTAGAACCATGGAAAGAATGATGGAGAAAATAAGCATAAATGAAAGAACACCCCTTGGGGACAACCAACCAAATCCCCAAAACAAAAACTAGAATTAGAACTTTAGAAGAGACCCACCCCAAATCAGACAAAGGGAAAATGATCAACAAATCAGGCCACCCTTCCAAGATAACTATGTTGATGAGGGGGAAAGAGATATTGAACAACTAGATGAAAATCATCTAAACTTACTAGGCTCTGATAGCAAGGGTGATGTTTTTCTCACAAAAGAAGAACAAGGTTTTTTATCCTCTAACCAAGATGAAACAAGTTATGAAGACTCCGAATACCACGAAATGGGATTAGAAAACACCATAATAGAATTCCATAGGCAATATGATCTTAAGAGTAAGAAAAACCAAGACAAATCCAGGAAAAACAACTCAGACATTATTGTTAAGAAAACCCCCAAAAAAATTCTTAAAAGAACAACAAACAATGACAACAACATGGCCAAGAAAAATGATCCTAACAAAGGTAAAATTAGCCAACCAAGTGGTAATACAAGCTGCCCTAGTACCTCTACTAGTGGCCCTGACAAAACTCTTTTGACCAAAGCCCCGAATCAAAATCAGCAAATTAAAAACGTAGAAAAATTTATGGCTGATAAAACTAATGTAAATATGTCTAAAACCCAAGTACCTTTCAGTTTTGAGGGAGAGATCGCTAAAATCAAAATAACCATACCTCTCACTGAACTGGTAGCTCAGGACATGTACAAATCTCAAGTTCTAAAAGTTCTAAACTTAGGAAATGATACCAATACTCTGAATTTGACAGATGACAAACCAGAGTTGTTGTTTGGACCTGAAGTAGATGGAAAATACCAAGAAGGACCCATTCCCCCTTTCTATGTTAGCCTAAACATACACGAAAAAATCCTACATAATTCCATGCTAGACTTTGGTGCCTCTCACAACCTCATGCCAAAAGTAGTGATGGAGAGATTAGGCCTAGAAATAACCAAGCCCTACAAAGATCTGTATTCCTTCGATTCGAGCAGGGTTAAGTGCTTGGGCCTAATAAAGGATTTATGTGTCAATCTGACAAAATCCCTGCTAAGATCCTAGTCATGGACATAGTAGTGGCTGAAATCCCCCCCAAGTATGGCATGCTTTTGTCCCGATATTGGGGAGCCAAGCTTTTGGGAAACCTCCAACTTGACATTTCTTATGCTACCATCCCAAATTTTAACCAAAAAAGGAGACTCTACCGAGAATCTCACATGAATTATACAATAAGTAGCCTAGATAGACCCAACAACACCCCTATCTATTTCATTCATTCATACTTGGACTCATTCATCTTGTATAACGAAAATGACCTTGATGAAAAAGTGAATGAAGATCGTGAAGATCTAGGCACACTACAACAGCCAAATCATTCCCTTTATGATGGGTTTGACAATTATAACTATCACGGCCCTAAACAACCACATGATGATAAAACTGAACTTGAATTTCTGCAAATTGAAAATGAAATTTCAAAAGCAAAAATCAGTCTTGAATCTGAAACAGGTTGCTCAAATAAAGAACAAAACTCAAAAACACAATTGTTCCCTTTTCCCAATCTAGAAGAGCTAAAATACTCTTACATAATAGAAAACTTTGGGAATTTGAATCAAAAGAGTCTGATGTTTTTACCTTATATAGACACCTCATTATCATAAATTTTTGTCCCCCCAAAAAAGCTATTAACTCTCACAGATATTGCTATGAATCCCAAAGGGATGTTTGCTGAAACTGATATAGAGACATATAATGTAGGCAGCCTAGGAAGGCCCAAAATGATTGAGCTGTCCAGAACATTGTCATTACACACAAAATTGAGATACATAAGGTTATGCAAGAAGTTTCAGGACACTCTTGTATATAGGAGTAAAAGCTTAAAGCCTCATAACATAAACATTGTTTCTACAGGGTCTTCTTTTAAGAAATACCATGAGAACCTTAGGAAAATTTTGTCACTTGGAAAGAAGAAAAAGGGACTCAGGATGTGTGTAGACTTCAGATACCTAGATCAACCCTTCCTAAAGAACAAATACCTTTTTCCCAAGATACATCATACTTTACAATGGGTAGGGGTTTCTAACCAGATGTCATTGCATGAGAGTGTTTCAGGTTACCATCAGATGATACCACTTCAAATCAATTAGCTTAAAGAATTTTTCAAGTTTCTCGAGAAAAATTACATATTTAACCAAATGCTTCCTGGGCTAAAGAATGTTGAAGACACCTTCCGAAGAAATATGGCTCCTATTTGAAATTTGTTCACTATGGAGTACATTGATGACATCATTATTTGTTTCAAAGATGATAAAGAATACTTCTTCTACCTAAGGAAGATCTTTGACAGAAACAAATTTGGGGAGTAGGAGTCAAAGAAGAAACACCAAGGAGAACATGGATTATTTGAGAATTCCTGGAAAAATCCTTATACCACATTTTCAAATGAAGGTAACTATGGTTTATGTTTACAAGAGTTGAATGGACAAAGAATGTTAGGAGATCCTTTTGAATACAGGATGCTCAAACACCATTACTGTAAAAATACTTAGCTTTACATTTTCACTCATTGTACATACCATTGTGTGAAGAAAGGGCCACAAAGAAAAAAACACAAAAACATAGAAAAAATATAAAAGAGGGCAGATTCAAAAAACAAGGTACAACCGCATACCCAAAAAATAGTAGTACTAAAACTGTTCAAGCCTAAATGCCACTACTGGTGCAAAAAGAATGTCTTGTTCAGTCATCTAACCTAATCATGGCTGAACATGTTTTAAATTTATTGTTGATAAGTTAGTGAAAGAATGCTGGTCAAATCATTGAAGCTTGACTTGTCAAAAGGAAATAGATTAGGAATGAAAGATATGGGTTCCACATGTTTAAATCTGAACCAAAGAGAAAGATGGGGATGATTAGCAAATGATGAAACATAGCCCTCACACCTTCTAGTTTTGTTTGTTTATGAAAATAAAGTTTGTGTGTAGCTTATCTCAAATTCCACAACTCATGATGAATCAGATTGTCTAATCCTATTTCAAATCGTGTTTTCAATTTCATGTCTATAGCTTAGAGAATCAAGTTTTCCAAACAGCTTAATCTTGGCAGTCAAATTGTCTAGGTAGAGAATAAAAGAGTTCACTAGCTTAATCTTAACTCTTGGAAGAAATAAGTGCAGAAGTAGATAGTTTATTTTTGCTTTCAAAAGAAAAAGATGTCAATGGGTTTGCCAGTTCAAATGCACCCAATGAAGAGAAAATGTTAGGAAAGTAGGTTGGGTAGGTAGAGGTGAAGTTGAGCTAATCATGCTTTGAGATTATCAAAATCACTACTTCAGGGAAGCAACATCAAAATAAAAGACGAAAATCCACCCAATGGATGAGACACTAATCTTCATAAACCAAGATATCTACAATTCTGGACACCTCCTGAAAAGGATTTTCCCTCCCCAAGTGGAGCCACTGTTATTCATCATTAATTTTTACCTGTTTCGATGACTAAATTCTTGTCCAAGTTTTCTAGAAGCAAAATTTAAGAAGTCTTGTGAGTTCTAGAAATCTCACTGCCTTCATTATCCTTAGGATAAATTTTTCACTATCCTGCTACTCTATCAAGACATGGCCAATACTATCACTCCCCAAAGACCAAATCATGGACTGATGTCCCTCACTCTCACTATGTTTTCCACCTTTGCCTTTAAACACTTTGTTTCTGTTTTCCTATGCCCTCTATTTTCACACCTTGGTTTGCCAAGTAACCCAAACTTTTTCCCCTACTCACCAAGTGCCTCAAGCAATGGTGATTTTAAACTCCCTTTCTAAACTCCTTAGATAAATAAAAAAATTTAGTTGTCTAGGATGGCAATGCATAAAAGTGTGTCAAAACCCTGTCTTCACCTCCAAACCCTGACTTAAGCTTTTCAGTCAAATACCTATTCCAAAGGACATCCCAATAAGTCATATAGGGTCTCCTAGGTTATGCATTGTCATAGTTTCTAAATTTAATATTTCCATAGATATTCAAAGGTGAAGTCAAGTAAAAACAAGGGTGAACTTATCATTGTCCAAAGACGTCAAAGGCCTCCAAAGGTATCTCCTTGATCAAGCATTAGAGCCTGCAAAATAATAGTCTACCTATGATAAAGCATTTCTGCAGGAATGCTCTATAATAGTTATCAACAGAATAAAGACAGGGGAAGAAGCCAAAAACCCCTCAAAGGGCGTCCATAGCAAAATGAAAGCAAAGGCCAAATTTACAAAGAGTATCAGTGGAGTTGTAGCTATTTAGCACTATATTTGACTGCCCAGTAAGAGATCTATGCAAGAAATCACAGATACAAAGATGCATCAATACCATGAAGCAAAACCAAAGTTTTCTAGGAATGAAACAACGGTCATAAAACTCCATCAAAGGGCCAAGATGTTTTTAGAGGACATTTGATAGCAGATCTCTATAGTTGAAAAATATTGAAAAGGTATTAGTGTAAAGGAGGCAAAACTCTCATTTAGAGTCAATTATCCATGGAGAAGGTAAAAAAGGACAGAGATGCATAGGTTTAATATGTGAAAATGGAAAAACCAAGAAAAATCACCAGTTTTCCAAGGGTTTTTGAAAAAGGGCCAAACTCCAAAAGAAATGAGAGGATCAAAAAACACGGCTTTTATGACACTACCTCCAAAAGGAAAAAGAGCATATTAGCAAAGGGGAGAAACAAAAATGAACCTTAGTAAAGTGGGTCTTTTATCTTTAATTTTTTTCAAAAAAGTATAAAAACAACCCAAGCAACATTTCCCAATCACCATTTGGTTATTTGCAAAGGAGTTGAGGGTTTTCAAGTTTTTCAAAATTCCTTATAGAGTTTTTGGGCAGAAATTTCGAGCACTGTGCTCCAGTGATATTTAATTGGACTCCTGTGCAAGACTGCCCATACACTTCTCCAAAGGGTGTTGCGCTCCTGTATAAAGGCGTTGCGTGCCTGTAGAAACAACAGTGTGTAGTCTCTGCCCAAGGCACCCAACAGTGCATTGAGGAGGTGCCCCGCTGACCCACACTACGCTCTTTCGCGTTAAGGGCCGCCTAGGCACACACAACAGTGTGTGTAGTCTCTACGCAAGGGCACATGGCTGCGTGCAGAAGGTGACCCGTTACCCTCCTATCCATTCAAAAAGTTTCCCGAAAGAGTTTACAAGGGCACCCGACTGGCCCGAGCAGAAAACTACACAACGTGCAAGGTGTGTTGTGCTCCTATGCATTCAACACTTGCCGAACCCTGCATGCAGGAGGTGACCTACTGTGCTCCTGTTCGTTCAGGAGCTGCCCGAATACTCGTGCAAAAGCGCCCAACTTGCCCACAATATGTTTTGAGCCTATTGCTTCAGCTGTGGAGATATTTTGAGAGGAATTTAAGCTTTTCCCACATGTTCCTATTTTTCTAAAGGAAAGATTATAAAGAAAATTGCAAGTTAAATTTAGAGAAGGAAGTAAAATCCTAAAGAAAATACTTGGTCTCTACACTGCTGAGCCTTGACATCATTGCAACCTCACTGTCTCATCCACCCTTTTCACAGCATTCCACAAGGAGTTTCAATTCTTTTTAAAATTCTTGAGGCAGGGGTGAAGGACAAAATGTCTCGAGAAGAAAATGTTAACGGTGGTGAGACAAACCAAAGGACTAAAGAGCAACAAAGGAAGGGTGGGAAGCCAAATAGCTTTGAGCCTATAAACATTGAAGAACTGATACCCTATCCTACTATAGTTTCCTATTTTCAAGAAGTAGGATGCTATGAGTTTTGTGAGAGAGTACAGAAGATCCAGAGTCACCCTCAGTTAACCAAGCTCTTTTCCCTAAACCTTCATAACCACTAAGTACACCTAGCTGGGGTGAAGTTTGAGTTGACCACCAATGCCATCTATATGGCCACTGGAATACCTTGCATGGGAGAAAGGTGGTTCAAAAAAGTGTATCTGTACCTAAGCCACTATCACCCATTCTTGAAACCAAGTTGTCAAGCTGGTTGCAAAACCATGTTCCCCTTTTCTCATTTGTTGGACAGATATACTCCCGTAATGAAGATCATTATGAAATACTTCACCTGTGAGGGTAGGTTCTCCAGAGTCTATTCCTACCACATAAGACTACTCATGCAATTCACAAAAACCAAGCTGCTACATTTTCCCTACTACCTTTGTAAAAGTATTGAGAAAATGTCTTCCATCATGCAAAAGAGGCTTCCCTCCCAAAAACTATCAAGCCTTTTTCATCATTCCCTCATCAAAATGATTGTCTTACACCAACTAGAGCAACAAGGCATCCCATGGGAAGTTTTCATCGCTCATGAAGATTTCACAACTCCACAGCCTATTCCTCTGCAAAGTCTACCATCATCATCTCAACTTCTTCATCACACACCTCCATCACCCTCCACTGACCATAATTCATCCTCTTCACATGATTCATCTCCCCAAACAAACCTCCCTCTTTCACCTTCTCCTAAAAAATCAGAACATGAAGAAAGCAGTGAAGGAGAGGAAGATGAAAGTGAAGAAAGCAGTGAAGGAGAAGAAGATGAAAGAGAGGAAAGAAGTGAAGGGGAGGAAGAAGAAATTGATAAAGGCAATGACAAAGAAGAAAGTGTTGATGAAGAAGAAATCAGAGATGAAAGAAGTGAGCCCAATGATGAGAAAAAAGACCAAAACAGTGGGCCAAATGATGAAGAAGATGACTCCAAGGATATAGGGACATAGGAAACTTATAAAGAGGAAAACAATGAGCTAGAAAAATACCACAACAGTGAGCCTAAGGACAGTAAAAAAACAAATGACAGTTAAGGAGAAGAAATAAACAATGAATAATATGACACTGAAAATGCAAAGGACAGTGGAGAGGAGGCATATGAAAGCATTGAAGAGGACAAAGAAAATAGAGGAAAATATGGCAAAAGCAGCCAAGAGGCAGAGTTTGAAAGCAATTACAGTGAGAAAAACAATTAGGACAATGAGCTCAATAATTAGGGTAATGAACCAGACAATGAAGAATAAGCCAGCCAAGATGAAAGTATATATGATAGGGAAGAGACAAATTTTGATGACAAGGACAGTGAGCATAGAGAAATAAAGATGATGCATGTTATGAAACAGAGGTTGAGTTTGAAGGTGAAGAACATAGGCAAGACAGAGAAGACAGTGGGTAGAGAAGTGAAGAAAACTCACCTAATGAGGAAGAAAGTGACCATCAAAGTAAAATATGGATTAATTATAGTGCCTATGACAGTGACCCCATATAAAGTGAAAATAGTGATACAAATTCTGAGTTTGACAGTAAACACAGTGGGTCCAATGATGAAGAAGAGGACAGACATGGAGATGAAGATGTACCAAGAAATGATGAAGACTCTTCTAGCATTGCAAAATAAGAGGATGACAGTCCTGAGGGTCTTGGCATTGATGCTACCATAAGAGATAGTGAAAATACCTCTCAAGAAGGAAATCTAGAGCAAGGCGAAGGAGATGCGCATACAGAGATCATCCATGAGGAGAAAAGTAATCCTAAGGTCACTAATGATCAAGGTTTTCAAGTGAAACTTGTTGCACCTTTTCCCCTTACCTATCAAAAAGGAGAGAGGCATGTGTTTGCTGCCTCCTAAGGGAAAGGGGCCATGCCATCCTCCTCAACTCAAAATATTGATAAAGGTAAGAAAAAGATGAAGGAGGAAGAAGAAAATCATGAAGAGGAAATAGAATTTGAAATCATTCACATAGACAGCGATGAGGAAAATGAAATAATAATTGCAAACTCCCTTCTACAAGATAGAAATGCACAAATCATGGACTTGGAAGTTGAATTAGAGAGAGCTAAAGATGTCATTTAATTCCATCATATGCAAAACAAACAGATGAGTGGCCAACAGACCATCTATGAAAAAAGAGCACTCAAGTACTGGAAAGAGGCTCAAAGGTGACAAGTAAAGTTAGATGAGTTTATGGGCACTTATGAGGAGAGTAGTGATGAAGAGGGTCAAACTAGAAGGAGACCTAGAACTATGGGTCTTAGGAAAGCATTGGCAAAGCAGATAGAAGAAGAATCAGCCCAAGCAGAACAATTTCCCCTCACTGAACTCCTTGCCACAGAAATTGAGCATGATAGGGAATCATGGCTTGAAAGGGATGGCATACACTTTGAAGTGAAGTTGTAGAAGTTAATAATGAATTTGACTGCAGAGGAGAATGACTAAGCACTATGAACGAAGAAACCACTTTGCAAGGAAAAAAACTCAAAACTGCCCAAAATGAGGGCCCGGCACCAAAAGAAGAAAAATACCAAGCTAGGCTTGGTATTTTGGCCCAAGATTCTCTATAGATCTCCCAAGACCCATGAGGCACCTACCTACCAAATTTGGGAGAAATTGAACAACTTTTTGTTTTTTTCAAATTTTGAGGCTAGAACGAGGCACAACAGTTCTACAAATGCTCTGTGGCACCTTCCAGAGGACAAGTTTGCATTTCGGCCTCTTTTGTCATCCATACAAGCCTGAAATTTTTCAGTCCAATTGAGTTCTTTTGGCTCTGCACAGTCAAACAATCATATTCACTCCTTTCGCTCGCTGTGACATGTGTCATGGGCCTCCCAGTGGGCTCTGGAATTTTTACTTTTTGGACAGGTTCATAGGTTAGATTGAAGGACCAAAGAGGATTCAGAAAGTAGACTTCAAGGGCTTCAACTGTAGGTAATGAGCCTTTTCCTCTCTCGACATCAAAGTTCTAAAACACTCCATTGCAAGAAGGCCATTTCTTTCATGTCAAAATTTCAGCGGCAGAACCAATTTTAGCAGCACAAATGCCCTTTCTTGGTTGACAAGGCAGAATGTGCGTTTAGAAATTTTTTATATGCTTTTCAGGGCCTAAAAGTCAATTTAATTACTATAGATGGTCGAAAAAGATATTTGTTTAGATATTTTTGTGCCTTGGGCCTTGCAATGCCTCAAAGACAAATTAGGATATTTCTTGTTGGCCAATAGGCTTCTAGATACTCTCTTAGATCTTTATTCTTCTTGCATGATAAATAGAGCATGGAGACCCATTGTAAATCTTGGGCTTTTGATGTGTTTGAGAGCAATACATGGTTTTCAGAGGTTGAAGAATAATCTAGTGTTGTGGAGCTTGTGGATGATTTGCCTTGTTGATAATGATGAAGGCTTGCTTGCAGGATTCCTAATTTTAGTTAATGGTGACGTATCTCTTATTTTTTCATGTTTTTGTTGTTTTTTATATGTCCATATTTCTATATTGCAATAGCTCAGAAGAGTATAGGATGAGAAATGTTGTTAAAGGCACCTCAGTCCTCCTATTTGCTATTGTCTTCATGTTTTCTTCTGCTGGGTTAGTTTAAGGGATTCTTAGTTGCTCCTTAGGCCAACCTAAGCTTTTCTATTTAATTATTGGATTAATTTTCTAGTTTACAAACATGATTCATGGTAAACCTTGCTTGTTTTATGCTATCTAAACTCTGTCTTGAAATCTCTCTTTGATGTATTGATTGATTAGGTTAAGCCAAAGAGGTCTTGTTTCGATCTTGCCCTTTGTATATGCTTATCAGTTTGCCTCAAAGTTATTTATATTTTAATGAATGATTTTTAGGTGTTCCCAGTCCATTTATTAATGCTATGTATCTCTTACATGTTTTCAAATCTTGAAAGTAGAATCATTGAAGTTAGATAAGTTGTCTTACTTCATTTGCTCTACTGGATTGTATGTCTTGAATGTGTATTTGTTTAAAAGTATTGTTATTGAGTAAATGGTGAGCCCTATCTCGTGACTAGTATCTTTAGCTTATTAGTATTTAAGATATCTCTATTCATAGGTATTTGACAAAGGATTCTTAACTGTCCTTTGCCCTACCTTTTTTCCCAAACTTAATGTCCATTTCACCTCACACATAAACTTTAAAGATCCTTTGACTACACTATATTTTCCCTATGATGTACCCTGATTCATTATTAATATATCAATGACTTCATAGACTCCATAGCCCATTGATTTGACAACCTTTCACTCCACCTATCCTACTTTATCATCTTACCTCAACCAAACAAACAAACCCTACACTTAACAACTAGCCTAAAATCAACCAGCTAAAGTGAACAAGTTCACATCCTTCGCATAATAGAGAGAGCCCTCTTTGAGTCCAGGAAGGATAGGTCCTAGGACTCCAAAGACTAGTCTGATGTTACCCTGTGCATTTGGTCTACCAATCTGATAAATCACGGGACCCTAACACATTCCAAGAGAATTATTCCGATGAGGATGAAGGAGTGGTTAAGTAGAAGAAAATCAGATAAATTTGATGGGAATCAATGAAGATGACTCTATTTTTCTTACCAAAGAAGAACAAGAATTATTTTCATTGACTCAAACAGAGTTAGAATCTAAAGAATCTGATGATTATAAATAAGGATTTGAGAATGCTATCATGGAGTTTCAAAAGCAATATAACCTTAGAGTAAGAAAAATTTTGACAATTCCAATAAAAAGAATTCAAAAAATACTGCCAAAAAAGCCTCTGAAACTGATCTTAATAAAACAGCAGAAAATTCAAAGAAAACAATGAATAATCCATAAAATAAGAACACAGAAAATAGTACTAAGAGAATAGTTGATATCCCTGTCAAAATTTCTCAAACAGATATTCCTAGCACGAGTAAACAAACTGAATTTACCCAAAAAATAGTGATTGAAAAAACTGATTTTTCAAATTTTCTCAAAGTTCAAACACCATTTAGCATTGAGAATGAACTTGATAAATTGAAAATATATATTCCTCTCATTGAATTGATAAACAAGAATGTGTATAGGTATTAGGTCCTAAAGGTACTAAACATAGGGGAGATTAACGATACTATTAATTTAAATGATGATCAACCTAAACTCTTTTTTGGGCTAGAAGTTGATGGTAAACCCCAAAAAGGAGGTGTACCTCCCTTTTATGTCAGTGTTAATGTTCATGACAATATTCTCCACAATGCCATGTTGGATTCAGGTGCATCACATAATATTATGCCAAAGGAAGTTATGGAGAAGCTTGGCCTTGAAATCACTAGACACTACAAATATTTGTACTCATTTGATTCTAGCAAAGTTAGATTTCTAGGTCTTACCAAAGATCTGTGTGTCACTCTAGCTCAGATACCAGCAAAGAGTCTAGTGATGGATATAGTAGTAGTTGACATTCCTCCTAAGTATGGCATGATTTTATCACGCTCATGGGGAGAAAAATTACAAGGGACTCATGTGGCAAAGAAGTCTCAGTAGCAGGTATTTGGGTGTATAATGCAAGGAAAAATCATGCACAAGGTCACTCATATAAGCTAAAATTTTAGTGCACAAACAACATAGCATAAAATTAAGCGCTACTATTAGGATTACAGTTGTTGAAAAGATTAGGAGCTAAGAGGATTTTTTTCCATGGTGATTCTGAATTATTCATAAAACAAATAAAATGACAATATACTACAAAACATCCTAGGTTGAGAGCATAAAGAAATGTTGTACTTGATTTCTTAAGAAAATTTGATGAATATGATTTAGTAGTTATCCCCAAAAATCAAAATGTCATAGAAAATGGTCTAGCCTTTTCATCAAGTACATGTCAATTACCTCACCCAAACAGAAAATACACAATAGAGGTTAAACATCGTCCATATGTACCAGATACCATGATATATTGGCAAGTATTTGGTAGTGACAAACAAATTGAAAGTTTCTTACAATATAAGGATGAATTTGAAGATAGTAATATAGACCTAGATTGTGAAGAAGACAATCACTCTGATGAAAAAATTAGTGTACAAAAACAATCTGTTGTTTCTGATGTAAATATTTCAGAAAATAAAACTCTACATAAAACAGAAATACATAAAGACCCAGAAAAAGAGGAATTCGAAGTATTGCAACTCAAGGATAATATCCTACCTAGAGGGTTGGTCCCTTTAGAAGAACTGTTTGACTTTAGAGATGTGGCCAAGAAACCCAAAATGGAACCAGTAGGTACAAACATTGAAGAGTGTAACATAAGCACTGAAGAAAATCCCAAAATCATAAAATTGTCAAAATCACTGCCTATCATTACAAAATGAAGATATACAGATATGTTTAAATAATTCATATACACATTTGCTTGGACCTATGAGGACTTAAAAGCTTATGATACTAGCATCATACAAAAAAAATTTCAATCAAGGAAGATCAAAAACCTTTTAAACAAAAACTACACAGAATAAATCCTGTCTTAATGCCTTTGGTTGAGAAGGAAATCAAGAAAATGTATGAGTCCAAAATTATAGTTCCACTCAGATATTCTAAATGAGTATCCAATATTGTGCCTACAAGAAATAAAATAGGTGAAATCATACTTTGCATTGATTTTAGGAATATAAACAAAGTATCTCTTAAGGACAACTACCCTTTACCAAAAATGGACCACATATTGCAGAGGGTAGTAGGTTCCAGTAGGATCTCTTTGTTAGATGGCTTTTCAAGTTATAATCAAGTTTTAGTACATCCTGATGATCAAGACAAAACAACCTTTACTACTCCTTGGGGGACTTTCATGTATGTGAAAATGCCTTTTGGATTAATGAATGTTGGTGCTACCTTTCAAAGGGCCATGGACATAGCTTTTGCAGATGAAATTGACTATTTCATTGTGATCTATCTGGATGATATTATTGTATATTCAAAAACTAATGAATAGCACTTGGCACATTTAAGAAGAGTTTTTGAAAAAAGTAGAAAGATTGGAATTTCTCTGAATCCCAAGAAAACATTGTTTGGACTTAAAGAAGGAAAGCTGCTAGGTTAGATTATTTTTCAAGATGGAATTAGAATTGATCCTAGCAGGATTGAAGGAATACTCAAAATTAGTCATCCCAGAAATCTCAAAGAACTTCAATCTTTCAATGGTAAAATAATTTTCTTAAGGAGATTTATACCCAATCTTGTAGAAATTTGGAGAAATATAACCAACATGCTTAAAAAAGGTTCAAAAATTAAAAGGAACATTGAAGCTAAACAATATTTTGATCTATTTAAGCAAGCATTGACCAAAGCTCCATTCCTTATCAGCCCAGATTTTACCACAGACTTCATATTTTTTTTTCTTTTGCATCTGAAAATACTATTGTTGTTGTTTTATTACAGAAAAACAATCAAGGACATTAAGAACCAATAGCATTTTTCAGCAAAGCATTGAGAGATGCCTTGTTGAAATAAAATATCATGGAAAAATAGGCTTTTGCTCTGGTTAAAGCATTAAATGATTTTAGAGTTTATATTATACATTCACATATTATTTCTTATGTGCCCAATGCAGTAGTCAAAGACATCTTAACACATAATGGTCTTGAAGGAAAGAGAGGCAAATGGATTGCTATTATTTGGGAATATGATGTGGAAATCAAACCTACCAATTTTTTTAAAGGGTAATGATTAGCCAAATTAATGACTGAATCAAATTTTCATGCACTAGACATTAACATGGTCCATTCATTGGATGATCAAGAGGAACTGGTGAATCCACTGATTGATGAAGAATTCCCAAATTCTCCATGGCATGAAGATATCTTGTATGTTTTGTTTAATTTGAATGCTCCTCCTAGTTTGTCCAAAACTAAAGCAAGATTTATAAAATTGAAAGTTGTGAAATTATGTATTTTAGAAAATGTCTTGTATTGGAAATATATTGGAGGTATTTTACTCAAATGTTTGCTAAAAGATGATGTAGATAAAGTTACGCAGGAATTCCATGGAGGTGATTGTGGTGGCCATCGTTATTGGAAATCCACTGCTAATAAGATCAGGAGGGATGGTTTCTACTAGCCTACTCTTTTTCCTGACATCCACAAGACTATAACTGCCTATCACAAATTCCAAATTTTTTAAGGAAAGAGAAAAAAATTTCCCTTACCCTTGAAGCCTATTTCTGTTGAAAGCCCTTTTCAACAATGGGGATTAGATTTTGTTAGAGAAATTCATCCCCCATCCTCTGCCCAACATAAATGGATTCTTACTACCACAGACTAATTTACCAAATGGATAGAAGCCACTCCCTATAGAAATGTTATTGATTCTGTCATTATTAAATTCCTTCAAACCAATATCCTTTCCAGATTTGGTTTTCCTAGAAAAATCATCACTGATAATGTTGCAACCTTCAAGTATAAGAAAATGGTTGAGTTTTGTCATAGGTATCATATAACTTTGGGGAAATCAACAACCTATTACCCTCAGGGTAATGGATTGGTTGAATCTTGACCCAAAATTTTGGTGAATATCATCAAAATCTCTTGGAAGATAACAAGAATTCATGGCATACAAATTTGATTAATGCTCTTTGGGTTGATAGACTTACTACCAAAAATTCAATTGGCATGTCACCATACCAATTGGTTTATGGGATGGATGTAGTTTTTCCTCCTTCTTTAGGAGTTCTAGTCATGATGATCATTCAGGAAATTCAAGTTGAACCAAATGATATACAGAGAAGGATCAATCAAAATATTTAGTTGCAGCAATCCAAAGAGGAATTTTATAACAAAACTCAAGTGATTCAAGAAAATATCAAGAATATTTTTGATAAAATAACAAAGCCTAATTATTTTAATCTAGGAGATAAAGTTTTGAAATGGGATTCCAGAAGAGAAGGCAAAGGTAAACATGGAAAATTTGACAATATTTGGCAAGGGCCATACATAATTGATGCTTTCAGAGGAAACAATGCATATTTCATTAAAGAGTTGGATGAAATAGAGATACCTGGAGTTCCTCTCAATGGTAGGATGTTGAAGCACTATTTCTCTTGAAAATTGAGGTTGGTTTTTAATCATTGTAAATACCACAGTTTTGTAGTTTATGATTTGAATAATTCATTAACCAAGGTTGAAGCCCGTGGAGAAGTCCGTAAGCCTGGTTTGATGAGCTTTCATATATATATATATATATATATATCAGATGGAGATTTTGCAGAAAATGGAGCATTCAAGGCTATTAATTTTGTGTTCTTGATAATTTTATTTGGGAGAAGTCTGGTGGGATTCCCCAACTAGAGCCACTATTAGTATCCTATAAAGCACACGATCTCAAGGTGATTGAGTTGTAGAAATTATACAAGATGCATGTATATTACCAGACTCCCCTGATCTAACAAATTAACTTATGTTAAATACAAAATCCTTCCACTTAATTCTTTGCGGAAATTAAATTGTGAATTGCAAAACACATATGAAGAAAAATCAATCACACATAAACACAGTTGTTTAACGGGAAAGCTTAAAGCTAAAAACCCCAACTATCATATATTATGTATATCAATTGATCATGTAATAATCTCATACAAATCTTAGTACATCAATCTCTCAGTACAATCAACAATCATTACACATTGTCATGCAGAAATTTTCATTTCTATGCACCAATTTCTTGCCTCCTGATAGCCTGCCTCAACTGCACAATCCTTGCTGAAGAATACCTCTGAATGAATTCGAATTTTCCTTTCCTTGACTGCACAATCCTCATTTTCATCTCCAATGTGTGTCAGATGAATTGATTGCATCACTATATTCACAATAGATAGTCCATCTCACCCTTTCACCTATCTCTCCACTGGGCCTCCACTGGAACTGACATGCAAGTAGTTAACTGCTGTATTTGTTCAATTGCAAGTGAGTCTCTAGTTATGAATTAATTCACTAAACTCTCACTAGTGTATCTTTAGTTAGAACTAGATACAACTAGCACATCTGAGTTTAACTCACTTAACTAAGTTAAACTAAATAACAACTCCCATAACTACTCTTCCAACTCTGTCACAACTCTGCCACTTCAGTTCTAATTGATTCCTCCATGAATGAGTCACCAGCCACCCTAGGAATTGCGTAATTCCT
Organism: Pinus albicaulis; assembly: GCA_034641835.2. NCBI lineage: Eukaryota > Viridiplantae > Streptophyta > Pinopsida > Pinales > Pinaceae > Pinus > Pinus albicaulis. Next base: position 807,000,847 of record CM076573.1, on the reverse strand, counting down.
TCAGCCCACTGATTTTCCAAATATATTCACTGAAATAAAGTGCTCCAAGAGAATAAGTTGATATTTAATGTCAGATTATTATTAAGGGCTAATAATAATCGACATGCGTCTATTTTTAGATTAGTGATCTATAAATAGACTTCGCCCAATATTATAAAAAGATAATTTCATCTATTTTTCCAACTTGATCAACCATCTACAAATAGCATCCTGCAACTTATAGAATATGCTCACCATGTCTAAAAAGAGACATACACCTAAAAATAGATTGCGGGCCCCACTTAGTGAAGGTGCTTAATTTTCACTAAGCTCATCATCTTGTTGAATCTCAACAATATAGGGATTATCCTTCACCTCGATCCTGCCTCTATGGTATTTTAATTTTATCTTGGTTAGCGTCTTCGTCAGAATATCTGCATCCTGATCTTCTGTAGGAATGTACTGAAGCACCATCATCTTCTGCTGCGCACAATCTCTGATATGATGATACCGGATATCTATATGCTTAGATCTATCGTGAAACACAGGATTAATCGAGAGTTTAATGCAACTCTGATTATCACAATGTATCACTGTATGAACTAAATGTGAACCGAACAAACCGACCAGGATCTTCCTCATCCAGATAGCCTCACATGCATCTTGAATTGCTGCCATGTATTTTGCTTCTGCTAAACTGAGTGCCACGGATCTTTGTTTCCTATTGTACTAAGAAAATATTGTATATCCGATATTGAAAACCCCTCCTGATGTTCTCTTTCTGTCCATTGGGTTGCCTGCCCAATCTGCATCCGTGAAGCCATGCAACTTCACCTCATCCGTCTGTTTGTACCATAAGCCATACTCAAATGTGCCCCTGAGATATCTCAGGACATGCTTGCCTACCTTCCAAAAGAGCTTGGTAGTCTTAACCATTTCTTGACTAAGCTGGTTCACCGCATAGCATATGTTTGGTCTTGTATTAACTAAATACATGAGCGAACCCACCAACTTTCGATAGATAGTAGCATCAACTACCTCTGTCGGTGTAGCATCCTCTTTCCTCCAATTTCTTGGAAGAGGAGTATCCATGGGCTTGTAGTATTGCATGTGAAACTTACCAAGTATCTCCTGAGCATACTTGCCTTGAGACAAAAATAGTTCACCTTCTCGCTACCATATTTCCAATCCAAGGAAATAATGAAGGAGGCCCAAATCCTTCATCTCAAACTCGTTTGCAAGATCTTCCTTGCATGAGTGTATCAAATGCTCATCACCCGTTAGTATTAAATCATCAACATAAAGAACAATGATTAAAAGCTTACCCTCCACCACAATTTGGTATAGGTTTGCATTCGCTTCACTCTTGGTGAAGCCAAGTCCAGTGAAATAGTTGTCAATCTGTGTGTACCAAGCACGAGGTGCTTGCTTTAGCCCATACAGTGCTCTTTTGAGTCTACACACATGTGACTCGCTACTAAAGATCTCAAATCCTTTAGGCTGCTCAATGTACCCTTCTTCCTCAATGATCCCATTAAGGAACACAGTCTTCACATCCATCTAATGAATGTGCCAACCCATCTGTGCTGAGAGCAAGGATGGTACTTATGGAAGAAGACTGTGCGACAGGTGCAAAGGTTTCTTCATAATCAATCCCCTCGATCTATGAGAAGCCCTGGGCAACAAATATTTCCTTATACTTCTCAACGCTCCCATCAATAGCTTGCTTTACCTTGTAGATCCATCTTGAACCTACCATTGATTTACCAACTGGCCTTGGAACAATCTCCCAGGAATTGTTTCTGACAATGGAGTCATACTCCTCCACCATGGCATCTACCCATGTAGGCTCCTGTGCCGCTTCCTCAAAGGAAGTTGGCTCTGTCACGATACACTTTCTCATGAGATCCATGTATCCAGTGAATCGGTTAGGTGACTGTCTCTGTCTGCGCTGTGATGTAGGGACTCCTACATTCTATGTCGCATCAAGCTTCAGCCTCTCAGCTTCTATGGTACGCCTTCTACTTGTTCTAATGTTTGGCTCTACGTGAGTGGAATCCTCCAGTCCATGATCCTCCTCCTATGGATGATCCGCATCTTGAGGTTCATCTTTGGGAACGAGAAGTCCCTCCTCTGCATGCAAGTGTAGATCCCTCTCAAGCAACAAATTCATGGCTTTCTCCTCATTGAATTTTATATCCCGTCGCACCACAATCATCCAACTGTTTGGAAAATACAAACAATAATTATGGGGTGTTTCTGTGTACCCTAAAAATATCCCAACTTCTGCAGTCGGCTCCAGCTTCTTCCTGGCATCCTTTGTCACATGAATGTAAAAAAATGAGCCAAAAATATTCAAATGAGAAATATCAAGCTTTTTACCAGTAACAGCTTCTTCAAGTGTACTCATGCCAAGTACTCTATGAGGACAACGGTTTTGCACATAAACCACAATGTTGCATGCTTCCATCCACAAGTGCATTGGTAGGCCCTAGTCATGCAACATAGCTCGTGCGGCACCGATGATCATTTTTTTCTTCCTCTCAGTGACCCCATTCGGATGTGGTTTATGAGGCGCTATGAGTTCTCTTCGAATTCCTTCTTTTCTACAGAAGTCTTTGAATTCGTTCGAGACATATATTATCGCTCCGCAGAGCCTTCACTTGCTTCCTCGACTCCTTCTCCACCAGTGCTTTAAACTCACAGAAATTTGAGAATGTTTCATTCTTCTTCTGCATGAAGAAGATCTAGCATCTACGAGAATATTCATCAACAAATATAACATAATACCTATGTTTTGTTGTTGAAGCAACCGAGAAAGGTCCACACACATCTGTGTGAATCCTCTCCAAGATCACCGAAGCATGGTTCTCCTTCTCATGAAATGTGTTCTTCACAAACTTACCCATAATACATCCCTTGCACTGATCTGACTGCGCAAAGGTACCCTTGGGAAGTCTAGTTAGAAATATGCCGCAAAATCTTCAAGGTGCCATGGTGAAGATGGCCCACATCTGTGCTACAATTCACCCTCATCCCGGCTCGTCCACTTCTTTGCTTTTCCCATCATTGCAGCTTAGCCATCTACTCTCCAGTTTGTAGAGATTCTTAACTCAAATCCACATCCTCTTGGTTTGAACCGTTGTTTTATGTCGCGGAAAGATTTTCCCTCGCCGAAAACAATGTCATAACCTCTATCCTCCAATATCACGATTGAGACCAAGTTCTTCTTCGTACATGGAACATGCATCACATCTTTCAACAAAATGGTTTACCTGGACGGTCTCTCAAAGGTAATGGTTCCAATGTTGGTCTTATTGTATCTACCATCGTCGCCCATCTCTATATGCATTTGGAGATCTTTCTCCTCCAAGTCACTAAACAACTCCTTGTCTCTCATCATGTGGAAGGAAGCACCACTATTAAGATACCACACCGAACCCATTACGCTTGAAACCAAGCATGCGATCAAAGAGAAATCAAGTTAAAATTTCAAGGCTAAGGCCTCACCCACTGTAGCTCCAGAAGCCTTCTTGTTCTTCTTTTTTTGTGGGCAGTTAGTGGCGAGATCCCCATGTTCGTGAAAGTGAAAACACTTCACCTTGGACAAGTCTAGCTTCTTGCCTTCAGCCTCGAATTTTGGATGGCATTTCTTCCCCTTCCCTTTCCTTACTTTGGTAGCCAAAGTGAAATTCTCTTCATTATCATTCTTCGATGAAGAGCCATCCCTGGTACTTCACCTTATCTCCTCCTGCACTAGATTCGACCCAAGTTGCTCCCAATCCGGCAGCTTCTCCTGTCCATTAACAGAGTCCTAATAACTGTTCCAAATATTTGGTAGTCCAAGGAGAGTTAATCTCACCAATTCATCATCCACAACTGTGATTCCCACACTCCCCAGCTCATCCCTACATTGGAAAAACTTTGCGAGATATTTTGGAATATTTTCGCCCTTCTCCATTTTGATTTTTCAGAGCTTATCTTTCAGTACCAACTTCCTATGGTCGCTGCTACTTTGGAAAATATCTGTCAAAGCCTTCCACATTGAAAAATGGAGTGGATTTCCCATGAAGGTTTTACATGATATGATCTTTCATACCTTCCAGCAGAATTCTTCTTCTCTTCACTACTTTCTTTTTCCATGCGTCAAGTAATGCAGCATCGCTAGAAGTAGGCTTAGGAACATCGCTATCGATGAACTCCTTCAGACAAATATCTTCAGGCACCACCTCCATCCTATCCTTCTAGGCTATGTAGTTTGAGATACCCTCAAGGGCATACTCCAACCGCAACCCATTGAAATCCATTTCAATGAATACTCAACTGTCGCACCAAGAAATTTCTGCAGCAAATTCGAATTGTTAACTAGCACAAAAATCAACATCGCTTCAAGATTGAAATATCCAGTGATTAACACTGCTTTGATACCATGTAGAAATTATAAAAGATGCATGTATATTACCAGAATCCCCTTATCTAAAAAATTAACTTATGTTAAATACAGAATCCTTCCACTTAATTCTTTGCGGAAATTAAATAGCCAATTGCAAAACACATATGAAGCAAAATCAATCGCACATAAACACAATTGTTTAACGGGAAAGCTTAAAGCTAAAAACCCCAACTATCATATATTATGTATATCAATGGATCATGTAATAATCTCATACAAAGCTTAGTACATCAAGCTCTCAGTACAATCAACAATCATTACATACTGTCATGCAGAAATTGCATATCTATGCACCAATTTCTTGCCTCCTGACAGCCTACCTCCACTATGAAATCCCTGCTGAAGAAGACCTCTGAATGAATTCGAATTTACCTTGCCTTGGATGCACAATCCTCATTCAAATCTCCAATGTGTGTCAAATGCATTGAAAGCATCACTGTAATCACAACAGATAGTCCATATCACCCTTTCACCTATCTCTCTACTAGGTCTCCACTGGAACTGACATGCAAGTATTTAACTGTTGTATTTGTTCAGTTGCAAGTGAGTCTCTAGTTATGAATTAATTAAATAATTTTCCAAATCTGTTTGGCGAAATAAAGTGTTCTAAGAGAATAAGTTGATATTTAATGTCTGATTATTATTAAAGGCTAATAGTAATCGACATGCATCTATTTTTAGATTAGCGATCTCTAAATAGACTTTGCCCAATCTTCTAAAAATATAATTTCATATATTTTTCCAACTTGATCAACCATCTACAAATAGCAGCATGCAACTTATAGAATATTCTCACCATGTCTAAAAATAGACATACACCTAAAAATAGCCTGCAGGCCCCACTTAGTGAAGGTGCCTAATTTTCACTAAGCTCATCATCTTGTTGAATCTCAACATGAGTATTTCATGAGTTGCAATTTCATATTGAGTATGATTTTCAATATTCAAATGATTTCCAAAAAATATGAAAAAGAAAAGAAAAGAGTGTATACTAAAAAAGAAAAAAAAGAGAAGAAAAAAAGAAAGAAAAACCCCAAAAATAATAATACTGAAAGTGTTGCAAATCAAAATTCCACTACTGATTAGATTAGCTTGTTCAATCATACAGTTTAAGCATGATTGTATAATTTTAAATTTCTATTGATAGGTTAGAAAACAAGGATTTGTCAAACTGTTTAAATTTGGCATATCAGTGGTTAGGTAGAAATAAAATTGTCTCAACAACTTAATCTGAGTCAATGGAAGAAATAAGAATAGATGTATGTTAGATTCTTAAATAAAAATTAATTGGGTCTGCCAGCTTAAATTAACCCTGCAAAGGAACAAAAAAAATGTTATATTAGTGAAATGGGTAGGTAGGGATGAAAAGAAAAAACTATAGATTCCCAAATTCCTCCTAAGGGCTTCATGTATTTCTTGGAATAAAAAGGAAAAATAAAAAAAAAATGGTACCTTATCCTAATTTTCGGGAATTAAAGTTTATTTGAAGATATTGTGACACAATTTGTGTCATAAGTTATATCCTAAAGCCCTGAAACTACATTTCTTCCCCCACTCTTCATTAAACACTCACCCAACCCAACCATCCACTCACGTTGCATCATCACTTAACCCTCCATCACCTTTCACCTCATCCCCACTCCCTCCATTTCCTCTGACAGTTCACAAAGGTTTTCGGCCCCCCCCTCATCCTCTGAACGTTAACATCGAGGCGAGGGTTGGGGGGGTTCTGAAATAGATGGTTTTCCAAACCACCCCGCCTACTACGTGTCAAGCACTATTCATTTCACACCCCCCCCCCACCCACACCTTACCGCTTATTGGTTGTGGTTATTACGGTTAGCTGAGTTTCAGACCTACTAGAAGGATGATAATATCACTCAGTGGATGCCTGAGTTGATCCAAAAATTAGAGCATACTGATAACTCCATCACCTGCAATGTAGATTGTTGGGTTGACAAAATTCTCAGTGGGTTTGTGATACAATTTCCAATTGATTAGTTTGTGTCATATTCTGAAGTAGAAAGGAGGTTCTTAAAAGGACTGAGAATTAAGTTCATATGCTCTCTTCCTTTGTTGATTAATATGCTATTGTGTGAAAAGGGTATTTTGTGCAGTCACACCAAGTGAATGACCCCAAACAAAGTTGAAAGCACTACGCGCAGCGGAAAGCACTTTCGAGTTAGCCATAGAGGAGACAGATCTGTATACAACCCTCTTAGAAACCTACCTAATAGTGATATAGAGAGTGGTGAGGCTATGCACACTGTAGCCCCCCCTCCAGATACCCCACAGTCGAACTCACGCAGGGGTAAGTCATCTCCTACCCCACCACCTCCTCCACCACCACCAGGAGGCGATATGGTTGTGCATATGAAGCTACCCACCTTCAAGGGTGTGGGAGATGAATACATGGAGACATTATGGTTTGTTGCAGATGCAGTATGGACAGCACAAAATGTAAACACTAACGTTGTCAAGAGGGTGAAACTAGCTATGGCATTTGAGGGTTGTGCACTAGATTGGTTTATGGTATATCTTGCTCAGAAAGATGATCCTACTATCAATGAAATAAAGAAGGATTTAAAGCAGTAGTTCATAAAACTAAAATCCTACTCACAATGTGTAACAGAGTTGAAAGAAATCTGAAAAGAACCAAATGAATCTGTCTGTGAGGAAAATCAACGATTGAATTGCACCATCATTGATGGAGGATTTATTTATGATGATAAGCAACATAAATAGTGTTCTATTTCCATGCTCTTGCCACACTTGCGCAACCCTTTGAATCAGAAAAAAAAAATTATTCTCAGGTTGAGGCTCTTGAACTTGCCATGAAGCTAGAAGCCCCACTCAGAACTGATTACCAATTTGGAACACTACATATCCAGAATCAGTTGGAAGCAATGCACTTGGAGATTCAGAACCTGCGCAGAGATAGAGGGAAAGAAGTCAGCGTAGATGTATGGTGTATATGTTGTAATGGTTCTGGTCACACAAAATATCAATGTACCTTACTTCAAGATTACATGCAAGCAGGAGAACCAAATCTATTGCGACCTAGTGATGTTATGGGACCGAGTGGTACTCCCACGCTATGGTGCACTGACTATCAAGTGGCTAGATGACATGACACAAACCATTTCCCTCGATTAGGAAGTTATGTACTAGAACTAAAGCAGAAATGGTGTAGGTTTTGCTCTTCAGTTGGCCATGATGACCACCACTGCTACAAATTTGATCTGATGATAGACAATGCCAACCTCTATAGAGTGCAGGCTGACCCATCTTCACCAGCATCCCCCCTCTGGGTGTGGTAGATCTCTAGACAGAGGAAGGGGATGAGGGAGACGTGGAGGTGCAGGTCGCCAAAGAGGACAATTGATTTTCTATAACTATGGATATGCTGGACACTTTGCACGCGATTGTTTGAACCCTGCGCAAAAATATTGTAGGTATTGTTGAAAGTTTGATCATGTTATATAATATTGTCCCATTTTGATTTATAGAATGCAGGAGAAGCAACAACAGACACCTACGCAAAATATCCAAATGGTTAGAGCTAAGCTGCGAGATGATGATCCAAGTGTAAACATAAGTACACGTAGTGGTGCTACCATTGGAGAAGAAGAGTGAAAGAAGACTGATGTAGAACCATGGATTAGGAAGGCTTTTGAAAAGGAGGAAGGACTCAACTTGCAGAAGGAAAAGTAGACTTTTGCAGAAGTTAGAAAGGATTTTGTTGTTGCAAGTGCATCCACATCCAAGTCAATCACAGAAGAAAAGATCGATGATGAAGTCAAACCCTTTTTGCAAGCATGAATCAAGCTATTGCGTAACTAAAATGTAGTAGACAACCTTCAGGCTCTAATAGATAGCTGCTCGGCTAACTAGTTGCCTTGAACTAAGAGCAAGGCTATAAACAAGATCTAAAAGAATAAGAAGAGAATTGGTCGAGAGATGCGCATGACTGTGAAAATTGGAGAATATGAGTTGGATCATGTTTTGGACTTGGGATCTGATGCAAATGTTCTACCTAAGAATACATAGCAGAATATGGGCGAACCAAAGCTGGAGTGGTCCACCATTCATGTGCGCATGGCGAATCAACATAACATTATTCCACTGGGGAGACTCCCACAGGTTCTGGTAGATATTGCTGGAGTAAAGGTACACACAAACTTGGAAGTAATACAAATTGTGGATGATGTAGATCCCTACCCTACGTTGTTAGGGCTATACTGGGCCATCGAAATGGGGGGAATAATCAACTTAAAGTGTAGGAGTATGATCTTCGAAAACAATGGTAGTCAGGTTATAGTACCCTTGGATCCTGCAGAAGTAGAGAGATATACAGAACCAGTGTGCAAAGCAGATGATGTCGACCATATCTACAAGTTAACTGAATGATATGAGGATTGGATCAACCCTATTACTGATGGGATGTTGAATTGGGAAAAAGATAGCTCATGCTTCTCAGATTTGGATGAGGAAATGGAAAACTTGCAGAATCGCCTGCATGATGTTTCTGCATTGCACTGCCTCGGAGTCACTAAAAATTTTCAATGCACCTCCTCATATGTGCAGGAATTACCCTATTTTTATGGTTCTAGCAATGCTGTTTTATTTTTGGAAAAACTGGAAAAGGTTTTCTTGGAAGAGCAAAGGTTCTGGGCACTTGGTCTTGCCATGCGCGCAACTCGAGCATGTTGGTGGGATATGTTAGTATCCTATAAATCATAGGATCTCAAGGTGATTTATTATTTCATGAGTTTCAATTTCATATTGAATATGATTTTCAATATTCAAATGATTTCCAAATAATATGAAAAAAGAAAAGAAAAGAGGGTATATTGGAAAATAAAATTAAAAAAAAAATAAAGAGAAAAAGAAAAAGAAAGAAAAACCCCAAAAAGAATAACACTGAAAGTGTTGCAAATAAAAATGCCACTACTGATTAGATTAGCTTGTTCAATCATATAGTTTAAGCATGATTGTACAATTTAAAATTTATGTTGATAGGTTAGAAAATCAGGATTTTCCAAACTTTTTAAACTTGGCATATTAGTATTTAGGTAGAAATAAAATTGTCTCAACAGCTTAATCTGAGTCAATGGAAGAAATAAGAATAGATGTAGGTTAGAATCTTAAAGAAAAATGAATTGGGTTTGTAAGCTTAAATGCACCCTGCAAAAGAACAAAAAAATGTTAGATTAGTGAAATGGGTAGGTAGGGATGAAAATAAAAAACTATAGAAGAAACATGAAGTTATTCCCAAATTCCTCCTAAGGGCTTCACGTATTTCTTGGAATAAAAAGGAAAAATAAAAAACAATGTGTAATATCCCGAAATGGGAATGCAGCAGTGCATAAGCACAATACTGGAATAGCAGGGTGAAATTAAGTCATAAAATTTGTTGAGAAACACATAGCCATCAAATGAATGAAACAGCAGCAAAAAGAAACACTTCTACACCTTCCCAAGTGGGGAAAATGCAGGAAATAGACCCTGAAAACATTATCTTTGAAGATTTACATTTTAACTGAGAGAAATAATGCTTGGTTCCCTTAGCATATGGTCGTAGGCCCTCACATAAAAAAATAGGAGCTGAAACAAATCACTTATGATAAGTTAAACAGACCTCCCGGCCTCAAAGCAACTTAAAAATAGCCAAATCCCATTACTTAAGCTATGCAAAATTTACTGAACCAAATTATAGCATTATTTTCTAAGTTTTTCTGCAATATAATGATATAAAAACATGGATTTGGAACTTTGTGGAACAATATGCCAAGAAAATGAAGACATGGCCTCCTTAATGCATTATAAAGACAACCCGGCAAGGGTTTCATGAAAGTACAAGTACAAAAAGAGGAGATCTGAATATTCATCTCTGAAAAACGTAGTATTACTATAGAATTACAGAAATATATCTGATTAATACAAATATAGATGAGAATCCCTTCCTCTATCTTTCCAGGAGAATGGTTGGCCCTTTCCCAAGGAAACTAGCTCAAAAACAAGGGTCTAAACCCTGCTGCAGCAGCTCTATGAAAAATGACACAGTTCTTGCAAGGGACTGCACTGTAGGAGATGAGGAATAATTTGGCCTACTTCCAAGATGTGAAATGAACCTATAAATATTCCTAGATGATCTCTCAAGAGAATGAAGGCACCCTCTACTAAGAAACGGACCCGAAAGTAGTGTTAACAAACCTCCACTGCAACACCCTACAACACAGCAATATTCTACTATAGAAAAACATTGAAGATGAAGAATGGTGCTTGGCCTCAAGCTTGGATGTGGATAAATATATAACAAAGCTCTCCCAAGAGGCCTCTCAAGGGAAGAGGTGGGATTCCCAGTCGAGAACACCTTGTGCTAAACAGCACTGCAACCTTGCTAAACAGCAAGAGGAAGCCAAATCAAAACAAACCAAGATCAAATGATCATATCAAAGCATGAATAAAAAATGCTCTCATCCTCTCCATAAATAGCAAGTGAACCTCTTCACATTGGGTCCCATCCATATGTGCCACCAAGCTCATGCAAGTTGTCCTCCACCAAAAATGCATTGTTCATCAAGGAGTTTCAATGTATCTAGACAGCTTTTTTGACTTGGTCAAAGTTGACTGAATCAACATGATCCCATCTCTGTTCACACATAAGGGTGCTTGAATTAGCTGCTTATTCTTCCTCCTTTCATATTATGAGTGTTATTGATCCTTCTAAAGAGGTTAAGGGCCTCCCTACCCATTTATTCACCTACCTAGTGATAAAACAACTCTAATATTCAATTTAGCTTGAAGGAAAATTTTTTGGAATATTAAAGTCCTCCCCTCCAAAATGTTGCTTGTCCTCAAGAAACTATATAAGGAGAGAAAAAGTCCTTCCCTCCTCTTCTTGTGGCCTCCTCATCAAAATTCCCCACCAGTACTCAAAAAGATCAACTCCAAATCTGCCCTCCAATGTTTCCTCCCAAACATGAAAAACCATATGGCTCACATCATAGAAAGGTGGAAGGTGTAATTGGAAACCTCCTTGCTATCCAATGGCCTCCTCAAGGTAGGAGTGATGAAAAACATGGGGAATCTTATTCCCAATGAGTGACTCCCACACCCATGATATCATCCAAATAAAATGAGCCAATCTAGTTAGCTCAAAAACATCCTCAACCCTCGGTTCATACAATGTGTTGGGCTGCATGGAGAGATTGGATCCTCCCATCTAAGTGGTTTCTCTTTCCATTTATGGTAAGTATGGGGCTACTGCTGATCTTGGGTTGAAATGTCTTGGCCTCCAAAAGTGGCCCAAGCTACCCCACCAAACAAATAAACCATGAAGTGCCTCCTCAAAAAACTCAAGTTCTTCAAATGGCTCATCCCACATGAAGGAAAGAGATGTAGTTTGGAAATCATGGGTTGCCCATTGCTTCCCCTGAAAAATGCATCATGTAAAGTAGGGAGAATCATACTCCCTGTTGTGAATCATATGCATATCTTTTTATTTTTCAAATATTTGAAAATATAAAAATAAGAAATTGTTGGAAAATATGTTAAAGTATCAAAATATTGTACTTTAGCATGAAAAATATGTATGTTCACTCATATCTGAGTTAAAGTTTAAACATTTAAACTTTATATTAATGGGTTTTTTATTTTATGTTTAAACATTGATTGATTTGTTGGGTAGAAAGCGCTAATAATTAAAGTTCCTATCAAAAGGCCCAACCCGCGGGCACAACTAGTGCACCGGATATCGAGACGAGTGCCTCCGAAGTTGATCAACTTGACTACAGGGACAACAGAGATGAACAATAGAGATTGAGTGTGGGGGCACCAGCCAAAATTTTCATCCATACCTCGAGAGCCCCCGCAGTGACGCAAGACGCTGATTTGGTCACAACTGCCTTCCACGTTGGGTAGAATCAACGGCTCGCTAGCACATCTTGTTAACATTTAGTTTAAAGGCCACACCACCTATTTAAAGAAGATTTTCACTTGTTTTCAAATTATTTGTAATTTTTCACGCTGCACACTGTTTCAGTTTTACATTACCTGCACAAATTTGACCACCCTGTTAATTATTCCTACAGAATTTTTCACCGATGGCTAAATGGTCGTCCCTATTAGGTTCAGCTAGCCATATACCTCTCATGGATACTGAGAAGGATATTCAAGATACCATGTGTTCTATAATTCACCTCTCTTTCTATCAGCAAGTTATCTTGAATGATAATGCTTCCCCTGTATATTCTGCCATGGTTAAGTCTGGAATTTTGTCTGCATGCATTCCAAAGACCCATATTTTCCCTGAATTTATCTATTGGTTGGTGTCAGTTATGTATCCTGGGAAGTGTTTTGTTATGAATTCCCAAGGAGAGAACATTCTTCAAGTGTCCACCTAGTTAATCCGCCAAGCCCTTTGTTATCCTGAGTCAGAGTCATCCATTCATTTTTCTGATGATTCGCTGGTACATTATTATCATAATCTTGTAGGTGAAGAGTTCAATCAGTTCATGTTTTATTTAAAACCAAACATAAAGCATTTTCAGCCAGACTGTAAAGAGTTTTCTATGGAGTTTTTTGACGCAGAGACTCGTCCTGTATCAAGTAGCATTGCAAAAATTATGGGTAAAGATGATGATAATATAGTTGATAAATCAGTCCTGGGGATGTTTTCCATGATGATGAAGCCAGGAATGGTGTTGGATATTCCATTATATTGGCAGGAAGCATTCAATTCACAACTAATGAGCCTTTCATTAACAAGTTCTTTCAAATTTCCTTCACTGATTGTATATTTGTTCTTATATTAGAATGTGAAGAACCAATCATGTCTAATAAGCAAAAAGGAATTAATAGAGCCATTTGGGCTAGAAGATTCATTGATTTTATTAACTCTAAATTAGATTAGGAATTAGAGGAGAATGACATGCAGGACAGAATGTTGTATGTAGTAGAAATTAATAAAATGATTGTCAGAAATGATCTCAGAAATGCTACAGAAAAGAAGCTAATGGAAATCAAGGAAGCAATAAGTCAGTTTGATAAGTCATTTGATAAAATGACAAGAGTAGGCTTGCCATCATGTTGGGGAGCTGAAGGAAATATTTTTCCATGGAATTCTTATGAGAAATTACTAGTATTGACAAAAAGAAAAGTTGATAACAGGCATGAAAAGACTCAGGTGCTTAAAGGAGAAACAATGGTCAACTTCTTGCAGAGACATTTTCAACTCTTATGGATGGTAAAGACTCTTTTCACAGAAAGGTCGTCCTATGATCGAATTATTGCATTCAAATTGGAATATCACAACCTGACACATTCATCCAGGACGAAGGTAGAAATATGGAAAAACTGTAGAGCTTGGACAATAGACCTGCCAAAAGGATCAGCATCAAATAAAGACAAATCAGTTGACCCAGAAAAAGAAGCCACATCATCAGCAATTCCTATAGATTAGGATATTTGTTTTATTTTCTGAAGACAATGTAATTGTAATAAGATATTTTCAAGGCATGTAATATACATCCTTCGAAGTCCTAAGTAGTTTTGGTAGTTAGGATTCGTTGCAGCAGTTCCAAACTGCTTTTTACTGTATTTAATGTAATTTTCAAGAGAAGGAAAGGTTCCGAGTTTTGGAACCTCAAACAATTATTTTTGTACTCAGAGCTTCAAAGATTAATGAATGAGTAAGCAAGTTTCTATCATTTTGTTTATGTTGATATGTATTCAAATTTACATTTTGTGTTTTCTATCTATGAATAAAACAAAGTTATGAGCAGCAGGTCTCTTTTTATTTCTGTATGTAAGAGTTAAAAAAATTAATTGGCGCTCCTTTGTTTTAACTATTTCTTTCATATATTTCTTTTGGGGTTTGAAATGATATTTTCTATATAAAAAAACATATCAGTTTGGGCTTCTTCTTTCATTTTCTTCTACTCACTTCATTCAACATCAACAAATGGTAGCATTGTGAAGGTTTCATCATATTTGATATTTAAGGGTTTGATCATAAATACTTGAGGGGTAATAAAACAGAGACATATATATTCGTGACATAATCATATAAATTTCTTAAGCATTGATTCCTTATCATAGCTAAGGGATTGTCTCTTAAGGTACAACACTAATTGGCGTCGTTGCCGGGGAACGAAGATTCAAAGTTTTCCCTGGGTTTTTTTCATATTTCCTCTGGTTGTTTAGAGAGGAGGAAATACTAAGTTGTGCTTTATTTTAAATAATTATGGCTCCTAAGAGGCCTCACACGAGGTGAAATACCTCTCAGCAAAAAGTCCCTATTCTGTCAGATCCAAAAAAGTTAGTTTCAAAGAAGGGCCAGAAAACAAAAATATTTTCTACACCTGATGCAACACTACTTGCACCAGGCAGTAGTTCTCATATCTTACCATCCAAGGATATTTCCCGAAAACTCATTTTCTCAGAAAAATAATCCTTACTCTCATCCATTCATTTCCAAGAACCAACATTAGAAGAACTATATTTTGAGTCTCTATCATTTCCATTCACAGAATATCAACCTAATTTAGTTTCCAGTTATTCTACTATTGTTCATCTACCCCTTCCCATATCAGTTGTTCCACCCCTTTTATCCCCAACTACAAATGGTATTCATTTTACTCCCGCTCAAGGAGAAGTCAATCAGGGCATAGACATGGCAGCGCCTGCTTTCTTGATGAATAGATATGCACCATTAAATCTACCCCAACCAATGAATGCAATGCTTCAGGAGTACCTTAAGTTGCTTCCTAGATTAACTGGTGAAGATGAAATAACTGCAGAACAACACTTGCCTTTGTTTTGCACTTTTGCTGAAAACTTTAATGTAGAGCATCTTGATGTTGTAATGAGACTTTTTGTGCAGTCTCTAAGCGGACAGGCAAGAAAATGGTTCAAAGGATTACCAAATGGTACAATCAAGGATTGGGATGAATTAGAAAGACAATTCATCCAAAGATTGGGTGAGAAAAAAGACCATGGTTATTCTTTAAAAAAGTTTAATGCTATAAAGAAAAAATCAAATGAAAGCATGAGTGATTTTATCAAAAGATTTAATAAGTTGTATAATAGTTTGCCTATGGAAATGAAACCCCCTCCTATTGGAGCAAGGGTTGTTTTTGCTGGGGCATTTGTATCAGATTTCAGTTTTACCTTGAGAGAAAGAAGAGCCTCCACTCTTGAACAGATTCAAACCAATGCCTTAGAGATTGAGGCAAACATGACTACTGGTGGAAAGGTTCAAGACAAAGGAAAAGCCAAAGAAGAAGAATCATCACAAGATCAAAGGATAGATGACATGACTAAGGTCATTAAAATTTTTTCAAACAAATTAGTAAAGATGAATTTAGATAACAAGAAACCTACACAATAAAACAGAGGGGTTTTCAACCGCCAATTCAGAAAATGGCCCCTACAGATTCTACAGAGAGACAGAAAAGATGAAGACCAAGTCTAAGCACCTTTATATATGGAGGCAACACCATCACATTCTATTTATAATGACTAGAAATAAGATGAAGATCAAATTTCTGTTGTGTATATGGAAGATGGTGAGACAGGAGAAGAAAGTGAGAAATAATATGCAGAGGAATGTAAAGAAGCTGATGTCTCATTTGATCAGGAAGAAATGGATGATTACTGCAAACAATTTATTGATTTTATGCAAGTAGAGTGGCATAAAAAATATGATTTGAGGTCAAAAAAGAGGTTGAGAACTCAGGATAATGAAGAATAGGAGTCATAATCAGTACTTACTCCAATGGTGACTCCACTACAGAAGAATCCAATTAAAAAATTATATAAGGGGAACCAGCCCATGAATCAAGAAAAAGAAAAAGAGAATCAACAATATTAGGCTTCTCAAATAAAGCCTAATGACCCTAATATGTTGGAAGATTGTTAATGTTACTGGTCAACATGAAAATTCAAACAAAAACCAAGAATAACTTGAAAAGTTGACAAAACAAAATCAAACTTTTAGTTTTTCGAAAGAGTTAGAAAAGGTAAATATTCAAGTACCACTTCTTGAATTGGTTAAAACACCTGGTTATAAGAAAGAGATTGCAAAATTTATTAATTTATCTCAGTCTGATGAGGTGGGTGATATAGTGAATCTGCAAGAAGAAAAACAGTGGTTACTTTTGGACCTCATGTTGAAGAGGTAGATTCTTCTATTCCACCTTTTTATATATCAGTTCTATTACATGATTTCATTTTACATAATTGTATGCTAGATTCTGGTGCATCTCATAATCTAATGCCACTGTCTGTAATGAAAGAGTTAAATTTACAAATTACCAAGCCATATAGAGACCTCTATTCCTTTAATTCAAAAAGGGTGAAGTGTGTAGGTCTTATCAAATATATGGTTGTTTCCTTGGCTCAAATTCTAGCTAAGAGTATTATGATGGATGTGGTAGTAGCAGATATTCCAGCCAGATTTGGTATGTTGTTTTCTAGATATTGGGGGGAAAAGCTTGGAGGAGTTTGAAATTGGATTTCACATATGCTATTATTCATATTTTTAATGGGGAGGAAAGGAGGTTATACAGAGAAACTAGATTTTTGAAAACTACTACGAAGAAAAATGCAGGTAATTCCCCCATTTATGGTCAAGAGAAGGAGGATCTCTCTTATTTCATGCTGCATGAAGATGCAGAATTTGCTGAAGATTCACAAGAGCAGCTCTTTTCAGCCAATGTACATAAAGAGATATGTTCAAATAAAATTTGGAAGTGTTATTTTGATGGTGCATTCTCAAAGGAGGGCACTGGAGCTGGATTCATATTTATATCTCCTGAAGGTAACTTTTTACCTTTTTCCTTCAAATTGGAATTTGAATCTACTAATAATGTAGTTGAATATGAAGCATTGATTCTAGGTCTGCAAACAACTAAACAGATGGGAATTCAGTCTGTCTCTATTTTTGGTGATTTTGAATTAATAATAAGGCAAATTAAGAATTGGTGTCAGACTAAACATCCCAGATTAAGGTCGGTGTGGGATCTAGTGTGTTGGGTGCTAAAAGGTGTCTTTAAAAACTCTTAATTGTCTCACATTAATTATCAACTAGGGTAAGTCCTTTTATCTCAAGTGTGTACATAATATGTGCAAGCTATTCATACAAAGAGTAACAGTAAAACCAATCATTGAATATAGATACAATCATAAATCTTGAAGCTTAAAAGGAAGTGATTCATCTATGCCTTAGAACACAAAACTGTAATTCATTCCTAATTCAACTAATTCAAGTGATAATCAACCAAGAGCACTAAAGCATTAACTGAGCTCTTTCAGCTGGATTTAAACAATCAAACAAAAGGAAAGTAGTGGAAATAACAGTCTATGCTTTAAGTAATCAAAGCCAATTCTTTTAACGAGCAACTAATAAATTGGAAATGCGCACTCAAGGGAATAAATACAAAAATATAAGTTATAAAAAGTAATTCACTGTAAAGCAAAAAAACATAATATACTTGTAGCAAATGGAAAATTATAGCACAAAGAACAAAATCGAGATTCACCAGAGACCGGGCCCTTAGCCGCCAGCAAACATTGCTTAGTTACTCCAGAACAATCGAATGAACAACAACACAAATTATATATTAATCATCACAGTCATTAAAATACAATCCTGTCCTTCAGAACTACGTTCTGTTCATTATAAAATGATACATAAATGAAAGAGACATGATACAATATGTGATACGATCTGATTTACCTTCTCCGCTTTCTCCTATGTCATCATTTCTGTCTTCGTATTCTTCTCGTTCCTTTATAGCTAAAGGAAAAGGTAAACGCAATCCCTCAAGATCAAGGGATCTTGAGGGATTCATAACAAATTTCTATCTTCGAACAATTGGTCGTTCTCACTTATTCATCTTCTGATTTGACTGCCTTTAACGTGCCTTATTTTCCCTTGATTAGATCCTGTTGTTCCTTTTTGGGAACAACTATTGTTTTATCTATTATTTTCATCATAAAAGAAATGGGAATTAATTTGGACGGTTAAACCATTTTAGGACTATTTCATTCATTTTTTATCAAAATCCATTCATGATATTATTATATTATGGCAAAAAAATGGATGAAGAAGAGGAAAAAGGACAGTATTTGAGAGTAAATACATACCTATTGCAAGGCTCAACATAGTGGAAAATTATTTTGAAGCTTTTAATTTACAGTTTATTTCAAGAGAAGAGAACAAAATGGCAGATTCATTGGTAGTTGCAACCAGTACATTTAAGCCACCAATTAGTCCAAGGTTGAGATATGAAATTGAATTGAGACACAAGCCTTCAATCCCTAATAATGTAAAACATTGGTAGGTTTTTGAGGATGATGATCAGATTAATAAATTTTTAACGATGATTGGAAATTTTGAAGATAGTCAAATTGATTTAGAAGCTTATGAAAGTGGTCCAAGTGATATGTCTAAAAACCTGAAACATTAAATTGGTGATCAAAAGATAATTCAGTTGAAGGATAATATATTTCCCAGAGGCTTGGTACCTCTTGAGGGATTGTTTGATGCTAATGATGTGGCACTGAACCAGAAAAATATATCCCAAGATGGAGAAATGGAGGATTGTAATTTAGGAACTCAACATGAGCCTAAAATAGTCAAATTGTTTAAACGAGTTCCTAAGGAGTACAAAGAAAGGTATATAGAACTTTTTAAACAATTCATGGATGTATTTTCATGGTCATATGAAGATTTAAAAACTTACGATCTAGATATTATTCAGCATAAAATACCACTAAAATATGGGGTTAAGCCACACAAGTAGAAGCTCATACAAATTAACCCACTATTACTGGCTCCAATTGAAAAAGAGGTAAAGAAACTTTTGCAAGAAAAAATCATAGTTCCACTAAGATATTCAAATTGGGTTTCCAATATGGTACCCGTCAGGAAGAAAAATGGAGAGATAATATTGTGTGTGGATTTCAAAAATTTGAATAGAGCTTCCCTAAAGGATAACTATCCTTTACCAAAGATGGATTTGTTCTGCAGAAAGTAACTGGAGCATTCAGGTTATCTATGGTTGATGGTTTTTTTGGGTATACTCAGGTGGCTGTGGAGAAGGAATACCAAAAGAAAACTGCTTTCACCATGTTAATCAACAGTATTTTTCACCTGTTGATGATGACTAGTTGTTAAAACCAAGTTTTCTAGCAGCTGATCTCCAATATGTCAAAATTGTCAGCTAGAAAACACCCATAAAAATTTTTGCCCTCCTACCTTTTCAATCAGCCCATGATGAGATAAAACCTCATTTTCAAGCCCTATCTAGCCTCAGCCATACAAACTTGTCCATCAGTTCCAAAGAGAATACTCAAAATCTGTCCAAAAAGTCTCCCCTAAGTTAGGTAGTGGCGCTTTAGGCGATTTTCCCTTGGAAAACTATCCTAAAGCCAAAAGAACCTCTATCTAATATCAACCAGTCCTAGATGACCTTCTTATTCTGAAAATAAAGCTTGATTACACCCTTAGGTCGCGCCACTAACAAGCCTTGATGTCTCAGCAATACATATGCCACATGTCAAATTGATGTTAGGTAGATTTACAAGTGTTTCAATGTCTCTTTCAAGAGCAGAAGTGTACCAGTGTTCCAGAAGACATTATTAAACTCAACATGAGAAGACAGCTGCTTCTCATGTGGTTTTGAGCCTGGGATGCAAGTATTGGACAGAGAGTTATTTCAATAAGCTCCTGCAAACACAGTCAAAGGTTAGTGACTTATGAATAACAAGAAATGCTTTGCAGATACTAGCCAGGCTGCCTCTGATTGTCTAAAGATGCATAAAGGTATTTTACAGCAGGATTATATGTCTCAGAGAAATTCCCTTCATCGCGTATTGTCAATTTTTCACTTTTATTTACCTAAGCATGAATAGGCAGTGAAAGGAAAGATAACACTATTTGAAAGCTAATAAAATGGCATCATTGAGAAAACCTCCTCCATACATGAGCAGAGGGTTGAAAGACTGAGAAAACCTCCTCCATACATGAGCAGATGGTTAGGTCATTGGTTGAAAACCTCCTTCATTTTACAAGCAGAGGTTTTGGCAACGTGATAAAGGCCTTCTTCATCTAATAAGAAGAGGGCCAAGAACAGAGGTATGGCCTCATTTAAAGGACACAAAGCTAACAATGATTGCAAACTGCCTGAAGAACTTGTTTAAAACCTTGTCTCCAATAGATGAAGACCACTAACATAACAGTGGTGTTTCAAAGATTCACTATAGGTTTCACTGATGGAAAAGTGGGTTTTAAGTACAGTGGGAAAACAACTGAAGGCTTATGGATAGAAAAATGGTGTTAAAAACAGAGGGAAAGAAGTGGTACTATAATAATCAAAGAGGTTTGACTTGTCTTCTATCAGATATTTCCTCCAAAGGAAATCTGAAGCCAAAATGAACAAACCCTACTGAGGTATGTAATTTCATTGAGAGTTTCCAAAGATCCTTCTCCTTGATCAACAGGCATGAAATCTAGCCATTGTTCCTTTAAAAAAATAGAGCTGAAATTAGTAGAAATCCATTAAAGGTTTATGAGTTGAGAACTGGGTTAAAAATAGGCCAAAGAGTGATGTTGATGTTCAAAGAAGCTTTGCTCCTCCTGTCCATGAAGATCTTTTTCAAAAAACTCATCAAAATGGACAAGAAGGTAACCTAAGCCTGGCTTCTAAGGAGGCTTTGCAAATAGACACATACATTCATCAATGTGTAAGAAAGGATATGGCATGTGTTTCAAGTTTAGGAACAACACTCAAAGCAAATTAAAAATGCCATTGTCACGAACAAAGGCCTTTTTCTTCATGAAAACATGTAAAATACCTTGTTGTTGCATTTGATTGTAGGAAGGGTTTTTAAAGGAGTTCCTTTTGATAAACAGATGATGGTAAAACCCAGGTAAATGCAACTAAGTTTCACTCACATTCAAAGAGAAATATCATGCAAAAGAGACATCTACAATCATTTATTTGGTTTTTAAGAAGCAGATTTAGGCCAACAGTGACATGGCCGCTGACTTCGTGAAATTTTTCCTTTAAAGGACAGAGATAGAAATAATGAAAAGGTAGTCAAAAGGAGCCATGACTATAGTTTCATTTAAAAGCATCCCCCACAGCACTTAAAATCGAAATATGGGCCATTGTAATGTTAAAGGTGATTTATGTTTTTTATATGACAAAGGGGGACCTTTTTAAACTCTAAACCCTCACAAAAGAAAAATACAAAGAGGTGTTGGCCTTGTCGACTTTAAAAGGGGTGGGGAGACTGTTGCAAAGCCCATTTGGAAAATTCAAAACTCAACAAGCATTCACAATCACTCTCATAGCTGCTCATTGGACCAAAATGAGATTTCAAAGAAAATTTGCAGAGTGTTTGAGGCTTGAAGCCTATGCAGCGTGCCTGGAAAAGCGAGCGGCGTGTTCAGCAGAGAAATTACAAAGGCTTTACACTGTGGCGCGACGTGCTGTAGTGGCACGCGGCGTGCCTATGAGCACTGGTCACCTTTGCCCGAAGTCTGACCTAACTCCTCTACACAGCGTGACGCTCTTCCATCTGAACATGCCACTCACTCCTAGGGCCCTTGAAAAGCATCTTTGGAGCTTCCAAATGATCAAAAATTGCCTGTGAAAATATTGCAAGGTATTCTCCATTGCTCCTTACTAGTTTTTGAAAATCTGAAAGGGGTAACAAGGTTATTTTCACAAGACAAAAATAGTGGTTGGAGAGTAAGATGTTTGAGCAAAATCCAAGGTTTTTTGTTGCCATGATTTCCCAAGATTAGTATAGTGAAAGGTGGTGTGTTTGTATCAGTTTCAAAAGGCCTAAAACTGCCTTCAAGAACAATGATAAACCATAACACTAATTGCAAGGAAAAAACACAGTGGTAGAGGTTTTCAAGTTGATGTAAGGTGTCCTAACAGTGATAAAACAAAATTAACCTCTGTCTACAAAATCTAAGGTGAAAGCAGTGTTTGTAAGGTGAACACAGTGTTAGTAAGGTGAAAACAGTGGTCCTAGTCTGAATGCTTTGTCACTTCAAAAGTGTCCACTTTGTATGGTGAAACAGTGAAACCATAGTGCAGCCTCCATTGATCCATAAAACAGAGTATTCTATGAAGATATTTTAAATCAATTTGAGGGTGTTTTTGTTTACCTTTGTAAGGAAACAGTGAATAGCAGAAGAGTGTTGTTTGAAGAAGGGTGATTTTGTTTTTGTCTAAATACAATATTGTTTTGTTTCTATCAAAACACAAAGGATCCTTGTTCTAACAAGAAAACACATATACCAATTTTCAATACCTTTCCCAAACACAGTAATGATAAGTTGACTTTGTTTCATTTTCACAAATACTTGTTGTTGGCATAAAGAAGACAAAACAGTGACTGATAAGGACAGAGGTGTGGTTGAGAAAAAAATTTCAAGGGCCATTTGAGACAGCTTGGTTTTGCAAAGAACATTCAAAACAAAATGCCTCCCAGGCAAGACAGTAGGAGTGGCCTTCATAGGAGGTTTGAGCCTGTTTCCACTGAAGAGGTAAATGCCCATCCATCAATCCTATTTAACTTTCATGAGGTTGGGTGTCTATATTTTTTTCAAAGAGTGCAGGAGGTGAAAAGCTTTTCCCCTTTGACACATCTTTGTACTTTGAGATTTCAAGAGAAGCATTTTCAGCTGGTAGGCTTGGATTTCAAATTCTCTCCAAGGTCCATTTCCAAGGCCACCAAAATCCCTTATGTCAGAGAGAAGTGGTTTAAACAAAGCCACCTAGTCTCAGAACAATACAAGCCTTTTTTGAAGCCTGAGCATAGAGATTCATGTCCATCCATTTTTCCCTTCTCATATCTATTAACTAGTTATGCCCCCCTCATGAAGATAATCATGAAATACTTCACTTGCGAGGGCAGATTCTCTCGAGTATATGCTTACCATGTCTGATTGCTCATGCATTTCACAAGAGCCAAATTTTTAAATCTCCCTTTCTTCCTACATAGAAGTATTGAGAAAATGGCCTCCACTGTTCAGAAAAAACCTCCTTCTCAGCAGACAGCCTGCCTCTTCCATCACTCCTTAATCAAGGTTATCATTCTTTATCAGCTTGAGAAGAAAGAAATCTCTTGGGATACTTTCATTACACATCCGGATTTTGCCACTATCCCTTCATTTCATACATCTCCTTCACCTTCCACTCACCATCCTTTGCCTTCTTCAAGCAAGCCCATTCCCAAGGAGCTCAAATTCCCCATTGAAAAAGAAGAAGAGCATGATGAGGAAGAAGAGCATGAGAAAGAGGAGGAAGATGATGATGAGCAGCATCATGATAAAATAGGGCAGCAAGGGGAAGAAGAGCATAGTGAGGCAGAGCAGCAAGGGGAAGAAGGGCATGATGAAGAGGAAGATGATGATGAGCAGCATGATGATGAACAGGTGCAGCACAGTGAGGTTGAGCAGCCTCATGAAGAAGAAGGGCAACATGATGAACAGGTGCAGCACAGTGAGGAAAGGCAGCCACATGATGATGAATAGTGGCAAGATAAAGGCAGAACATGATGAACGAGGTGCAACAAGGTGAGAGAAACGACCCTCAAAAAGAAATGCAAGAGGATATTCAAGGCATCCATGAAGAAACTCAAGACAGTGGCAAGAATGATGAGGAAAGTAACAAAGGCAAAGAGCCAATAGAGCATGTGCTAGCTGCCTCTCCTAGGCAAGGGGCCATGCTCTCTTCTCCAAAAGTGGCCAAGCCCCAAACATCAATGAAAAGGGTGCCTACAGTTGTAACTCCAAATGTTACTAGGGCCCTCTGAAGCAAGGGGAAATTTCCCAAGAAGCCCATTGTCAAATTTCCCAAGAGGAGGAAGACTAAAAGAGCCACCCAAAGCAAAGGAAAGGAGAAAGAAGAAAGCATCCATGAAAAGGAGAGGGACTTCGACATAATTCAAATTCAAAGTGATGATAGCGACAATGAATCCTGAATCCTTGAAACTCTCTTAATCAATAGAGAAAACCAAATTGATGCTTTGAGGACTGATCTTGAGAGGGCTAGAAACTTCAATCACTTTTTGTAAATTCAAAACAAACAGATGAGTGTCCATATGGCGGTATATGAGACACGGGCCATCAAATACAAAAAAGAGGCCTCCAAAGCACAAGTGAGATTGGAAGAACTCATGGGTGAGTTCGATGAGAGTGAAGATGAAGATCAGCCCAGGAGAAAGAGGCCAAGAACCATGGGGTTCAAAAGAGCCCTTGAGAAACAAAAGGAAGAAGAAGCTGCCCTTCTCCAATCTACCCCTCGCACTACATTGTTCGCACAAGAGATAGAGAACAATCGAGAAGCATGGCTTGAGAGGGTTAATAATCACTTGGAGAAGAAGTTGGATAAGGCAAATAGAGACTTGGACCTTCAACGAAGGATGATCGGGCATTATAAGAAACTCAATCAGTTTTCCTGGCGGAAAATGAAGGCCACTCAGGAAAAACTCAAGGAGGCTAAAAGGAAGTGCCCGACACCAAAATTGAGGAAAGACACTTCAAAGCTCCAAATTTTGGCCTCATATTCACAACATGTTTCTGAAAACCCTTGAGGGTCATGCTCGCCAAAATTGGGCGAAATTCGACAAATTTTGGTTTTTTGTCATTTTTGGGTTTTTGGCTAAAACTCATGGGCATTGCCATTTCAGTTTGGGGCATCCTCAAAGGATGAAAATGGTATTATTGGATGCCATAATTTAAGGGGCATATACTCAGAGATTTTCATATCAATTGAAGATCACTGTCTCCCCCAAAATGGCGAAAAACACTCGCTTTTTTCACACTCTGCCCCGTTTATCGGTAAGGCCTATTTTTTGGGTTTTTACATGCAGGTCAGTTTTTGGAGAAATTTCAATGGTCATTTTGGAGAAAAAAAAATAATTTTCAGAAAATAGACACTTATAGGTTTCCAACGAGCCATCACGGGCCTCATTTTGACATCGGGAAGGCCTCCAAAAGTTTCCGGCAATTCACATGACTTTCCGCTGATATATTTCTTGAGTATTTTTGTAAAAAATGAACCTTTCAAAAGTGACTTTTCCTCATGTGCGTTTAGCTATTTTTGTACATGATTAGTTATGAAAAGTCAATATATTTCCCTTTTTTAGCATTTTTGAGATATTTTATTAGATATTTTGTGCCTTGGGCTTTGCAAAGCCTCAAGGACAAAATCAAATATTTTGGATAGGCCAATGAGATTGCAAGTTGAACTAGGAGGTTTTCCTCACTTTGGCCTATATATTCCAAAGGCTTTCATTGTAAATAAGGCTGAAATTGATGAATAGAAGCAATATATGGTTATACAAGCTTGGAAGAAACACTTGTCTCATGCATTGGATAGTTTCTTGAGTGCTTTTGGATGATGAAAGAGGACTGTTGTTGGATTCCATGACTTGGTAGAATGGTATAGTGTCTCTCTCTCTATTTTGTTTCTTAGTTTTCATTCATAATTCCATGTTCTTGCTTGCTATAAGACAGTAGAGAATAGATTTGAGACATGCCCTCGGAGGCACCTCAAATTTCCTGTTTCTTTATAGCTTCTATGTTTTCTTCATTCTTAGTCATATTAAAGAATCCTTGATTTCTCTTTGATAACTGAAGAATATTGTTTTCTTGTTTCATTTATGGTTTTATGCATGCTAAGTTTGATTCACGATATGCCCTGCTTACTCATGGCTAGTCATAGCTCCACCTCTGAAACCTCTCTTTGATTGATTAGATTGTCATTTGTTGAACCAAGGAGGTCTTGTACTGATCTTGCCCTTTGCCTAAAACTATGAAATCTTGCTTCAAAGTGCCCAATAGCTTGAAATACTATGCTTAGGCATTCCTTCATAGTGATTTAAAGTTTTTTGTTTGTCTTAAATGTATTTCCCCAAAGTCTGATAGCCATTTCCTAAAGTTAGAGAGTCATATATCTCTATGCATGGCTTGAATGTTTATTTCTATGCATTGATCAGTTTATAGTTACATTTCTCATGATTAATGGTTAGCCCTACCATGTTTATGTCAGCTATTAAACTATTTATGTTTGAAATCCTTTTTTCTTCACAAGTTTAATGTCCATCTCACTCCATTTTACCCAAAGATCCATTTTACCTCGCTCAAATCGGCCCTTCAACAACCTTGTATCACCACCTGAAAGCTTTCTTGACCTTTTCGACCCCATAGCCCAGTTGATCTGACATATTTTTACCTATCTTATGTCTTTGATCAGTTCATCCCTCACAACCTAAAAACCAAAACCAAAAACCTACTTCATAACTAGCCTAAAATCATAGCACAATGACAGCTGCAGATATCCCTTGCAAATGGAGAGGCTATCTGAGTCCAGAAGGCTCAGTCCTTGGGCTCCAAAATTTGGTTTGATGTTAACTTGTCATTTGGCCCTTATTTTCCCAAATCACGGAACCTTAACAAACCAGATCTGTTGAATTGGCCCGAACTTAGCTATCACTCCTTCCTATTGCATAAACTTCTTATGTTGAGTAAACAAATTTAGGGGTTTTGTAGGCTCTCCTCTGACCCATAGGTCTAACCCATGTTATCTTTTCTAAAAGATATTGTAGGCAATAGCCCATCTATTCTAATTTTTAGAAAAGGAAAGAAAAGCTTAGAAATGAATGTCCCAAATGAATGGACTGGGGTTATTATCTCTATCCTCTTCTAAAAATAAATTGTGCAAATAAAATTCACATAGAAGGTGTTGGACCTATTCATCCTGATGATTACAACATTGGACAAATTCTTCAATGGTTTTAAATGTAGTAGGCTTCCCTAATCTGACAACTTTGATCTTCAACAACAGATAACTTTCTACTAAAAATAAGGCATAATTTGTGGCCAGTGCTCTCCAAGTCAATACATCCGATTAAACAGAACAAACAACACTGGTTTATTTCTTAGCCTGTTCCAATTGATCTTGTGCCCTTTTCAGTTTTACTCTTTCTTCCATAATTTGGGCAAAGGTTTCATCTTTAGTTGAATAAAGGTCTTTAAATTTTTTTTGCAATGCCTGATGTTCTTTGAAAGGCACTAATTCCTTCTTACGCTGGGCTAATTGATGCTGAACTTGAGCTAATTCATTGTGACACTTTTGATTGGCAAATTTTTCTACCAAAGGAGTATAAGCAGGTGTTTCCTCTGTTTCAGTTTCTTTGTCTTCTGTAGGTATAAAATTAGTCTACATAGAGAATTCAACAATATATACCATTTGAGTGACAAAATTTGTTTGGGTTCGCATGGTGTCGAATTAATTCTTAGGATTCTAGGCCTTGTCCACTTCTTTCAACCATTCCCTTAACGGTTTTACTGTTTTCCTTAATTTTCTGCATTTCCTGCTCATTTTTCTCAACTTAACCCAAGCTTATTTTTCTTTTGAAGGAGTTTTGGGAGGAGAAGGAACAAAAGTGGCTTCAAGTTTAGGAAAGGTTGTGCGAGTATTAGGGTTATCATTAAATGAAATAATGTTTTCTTTAGGCATCCAAGAGGTTATTCAAAGATTGATGTCCTAACTGGGTGGAGCAATATTTTCTTCAGCTGTAAGAGGGGTTGTCTCAATACTTGTGTCCTGTTCTAATAGAACAGTATCCCCTCACCGATTTCCAAACTAATATTCTCTCTTTATCTAGCCTTCCCTATTCACCCATCCATTATCAGCGGGATATAAAACCCTCAAATCCTGCAATTCATCATTGGAAGGTAGGATTTCAGTATGGCCAGAGCTACCAACAGAGGCAGACTTTTTTGAATGGTCCCTCTTTTACCCCGATTATTCAAATGGGTTCCTAATTTTGCAAGATGATCTCATTTTTTCTAATACTTGAGTCATTTCCTCATCATAGTCTTGTAAAGATGCATTTTGAGGGCTAAGAGGTGGTGTATAGGATGGACTTGTCCCATCTACCAATGCTGAGGTATTTTGTTGTAGTTGTAATATTTTAGACAGTCTCTCTTTTACTAATTATGGGGTCAAAACATGGGTTCTCTTCCCTCTAGCTTTCCTAGCCATGACTATTCTTGGGAGTTCAATTTCTTCTCTGTCAGGGTTTTCTTCAGGGGCAGGTAGGGTAGGATTGACAAAGCTATCCCTTGTTAACTGATGTTTTTTTAATTCATGAATAATAATCAATTTTATCAGGTCATGGTGGCTGACAACTTCTTTAGGTTTTTTAGCTTTCCTAATCTGAACAACAGTATCATGCAATATAGAATTCAAGAAAAAATGAAAAAAATATCCTCTGTTTGAGAATAGCTAATAGCTTGAGCTCATGGGAATTTACCACAACCTAGCATCTTCCAAAGGTGATATAATTTTGGATGAAGATAGCTAGTTCTTGCCAAGGCTGCTTCAAGGATGCAGGGTCAATACCTTTTCCTTTCTGTACCAGTTGCTCATCTAGATCCTGATACACTAAAATTGCTTCTTGTATGAAAACATATTTATCAGTCCATTTTTCCCCTTGTATTGGAAGTCTACAGACCTCAGCAATTACTTCTTCAGGGACTAGTACAATTCTGCCTTTAACTATGGTGGGCCCTTCCCGCAAGTTCTACAGGAATTCAATTGTTTTCTCTGTATTAAAACCTTGTAGTTGGTGTAGATATGGAGTCCAACTAGCTTTCTGGAGAATGGTGCGAGCTAATTATGATACTTGAAATATTGTGGGTTCATTGAGAAGAGAATTTCCGCCCATGGCTACTATGTTTTCGGAACTGGTTACTTGACCCTTCTGCATGCGCTTCTTTCAGTTCTGTTAGTTAAAAAAATATAAAAATTTCATGTGGATTTTATAAAATATATTATTATAAATGTGATTTCATGATTTTAATGGAATTATTCTATTGTCCAATCAGCATATCCGAATGGAGTCGCATGGTTAATTCACATGCCTATTTATTATGGATATTTGTACCCCCTCGAATGAGAGAAGGTCATCCACGATATTCAAGCTAAAGAAAAGAGGAAAGGTGGTAGAGATCATGAATGCACACGAATTAGAAGTCATAAGTTGGAAATCATTGTAAATGTACATCAGGTGGAAATGAAAAAAAAGGGAGAAAAGTAGAGTACCAATCATTATGAAAAGGATTTCCTATTTTGACGGCATAGTATGATGGAAGCATGAAATGTGACAGATTATGATTTATTATGCTATCACTCAATTTAGAATGATTAGATAATTCATATAAAATCATAGTTGATTATGCATATAGGTTTTGATAACGATAACACTAGTCAAATAGTGCATTCTTCTTAAGGAGTGGATCAATAGGAAATACGGTCATAAAAAAATAATTGGTTGTTATCAGAAAAATACTCCAATACCACAAGCAGAGCCACTGCTGCTAGCAGGTGTGCATAACCTCAACAAGGTTGCTGTTTTAACCCAGAAATGAGCGAGAATCCTCTATTTAAAAGTAGAAATTTTATTTTCTTTGTGGAAATACCACTATGCTAGTGTGGTGGCAAAATAGTCATAGTGCCATTAACGGGGATTTGAAAAAGTGACCAAGCTAGCTCGTGATGAGACCTCCTGTCCTTCAAGCAATTTTAGCTGTCAAGAAGGTCACTACCCTACTATGGTGGCCATTTTGGGAATGTCACCTGTTAGATCCTCATGATCATGGTAGGCTGGCTCGTAATGATACCCCCTATTCTCTCTTCTTTAAAAATTTTCACATAGAGATATACTTTATTTTTATTATCAATTAAGGGAGGCTCATTAATGCCTTAGGAGCTAGGGATGGTGTAATAAGTAAAAAGAATTCCAATAAAAGTAATGCTCTTATTCCTATATCCTCATACCGAAGATAATTACCACTTAAGAATGTAAAAAGATACACCAACACAATACTATGGTAATGAATTATGTGATAATATGTATGAATAGGAGATATTCAACCATTCATTATATACATAAACCATGTCAGGCTTCTAAGTAGATATGTCCATGATAATTTTAAAAGAACATAATATTAGTAATATCACTTCTTTTCTCTTCTTTAGGTGTAAATTTATTTCCTATAAAATGATTTGTATCGAAAGAATGTGTAAAGGAAGAGTGGATATTAAAAGGAAATCATCAAAAGACGAGACAAAAATTTTCTACTTTGAATAAAAAATTTGTTTAAAAAAAAAAAAAAGCATGCTAAAAAAACACAGTCGTTCAGTTGGATTAAACGATAACTTGTTCAATCAATTGAACAACAACTATTTAATGGATTGAACAACAAATATAAAAAACATGCTAAAAGACAGTCATTCAATTGGACTGAACGACAGTTATTCAATCTATTTAACAACAACTGTTCAATGGATTGAACAACAAAGATAAAAAAAAGACACTCTAAAAAACAACAGTCATTCAATTGGATTGAACAACAACTGTTCAATGGATTGAAAAACAAGAAAAAAAATACACTAAAAACACAGTCGTTCAATGGATTGAATAGCAAAAATAAAAACATGCTAAAATAAAAATCATTCAATTGGATTGAACGACATGTGTTCAATAAATTGAGCCGCAACTATTCAATGGATTGAACAACAAAATCAATCAAACACATAAAAAATAACGTGGCTGTGAACAACAAAACAATCAAAAAGAAATAAAATGGAATTATTTTATACAATGATGAATAGAACTGTACATGACCATTAAATGCAGGAAGCATATATAAACTATTTACAAGAGGAAGTAACACATTTTTATGAACTTGAAGCTGTCATGCCACTATTCCCTATAGCTAAAATTTGGATAGTGGGATCGTCATGCACCTACTAGCAGAAAGTCTCTTTCATGAGTGGTTTATGATAGACTTGCACCCAATGTCCATTGACTCAAAAGGCGGAGATAGATCCACCTATGGTGGTCAAGGTAATAGTACCATTGATGTGCACTTCTTTAATTTCATATGGCCAAAGCCACCTTGTTTGTAACTTACCCAGGAAGTCTTGGAATCTAGAGTCATACAGGAGTGCCTAATATCCTATCTGGAATGTCTTATTTTTTATGAGGATGTCATGCCACATAGCTCGTTGTTGCTGAATAATTGTTGTGCATTGTAGAGAAAGTAGCCATGCTTCATCTAATTCATTTATCTGTTGGAGTCTTCTAACTTGGGCCTCCACTTCCTAGGTTGTTCTAAGAGTCTTTTTCTCAAATTTTATGGGGAAAATTGGTTCCTTTCCAAATACCAGGTGGTACGGATAATATGCGGTGGTGTTTTTCCAAGCTGTTCGATAATCTTATAAGGCCTATGTAAGTCTAGTAGCCCAATCCTAGTGATGTGTTGAGACTATTTTTGTGAGAATTGCCTCAATGAATTTATTGGTGCTTTCAACTTACCTATTCTCCTACGGGTGGTAGGGAGAGGTGACTCTATAAGTGACATGGTGGTTTCATAGAGTGGTCGTAATTTTATGTCCCACAAACTGTGCCCCTCCATTAGTTATCACTTCCCTAGGTAAGCCATACCAGACAAAAACCTCAAAAATAAAATTAATCACAAACCATTATCTAGCTCTTGGCAAAGCCATTGTTTCTACCCACTTCATCACGTAGTGTGTGGCAACCAGTATGTAGGCCTTCTGATTCGATGGAAGTTTCAATGGGCCAAAAAATTCCAGTGCCCATTGTTTGAAAGGTTCTACTACCAACTGTGGCCAAAATGGCATCTCGTCGGATTGGAAAAGGTGGCCCATTCTTTGCAAACTATCGAAATATTGCACATATTTCTTTGCATCTTTAAAAATTGTGGGCCAATAGTAGCCCATTTGTAGTACTTTGTGCCCTGTCCTGTGATTTGAAAAATGTATGCCACATGGTTTGTCATGGAATGCCTTCAAGATGTCATGAATCTTCTCTTCTCTAGTGCATCTGCATATATGCTTATCAACTCTTATATGGAAAAGATATCCACTGATCTAGGAGAATATAGCACTACACAGAATAATCATCTTCCATTCCTTTGTTGTCAAGTGTCTTGGAAGGTTTCCTATTGCCAGATAATTCACTGCATATGCGTACCATGGTGCTTTTACTACCACAACAAACAAATGCTCATCAAGGAATTGATCATCTACTGCCAGTGGGTCATTTGTCTTGAGGACTCTATACAGGAAATCTACAACTACTTTCTCCTTCCCTGGACAGTACTTAATACTATATCAAACTCCTTTAAAAGCAACAACCAAATAGTCACTCTTCCATTTGTAATAGGTTTTTTAGCTAAATATCTAATGGTATAATGATCGGTATAAAGGAATATTTGATAGCGATTTATGTAATGTATAAATATATTTATAGCGTAAATGAGCACCAAGAATTCCTTTTCAGTCCCTCTATAATTTAGTTTAGAAGGAGTGAGATTCTTGCTGATATAGTAAATAGCATAGGTATTCTTCTCCTCCTCTTGACCGAGAACTGCTCCTATCGATGTATCTCATGCATCCGAAGAAATATGATAGGGTAGCACCAAATTGGGGCCACAGAAGACTGGTGCAGTCGAGACTAGGTTCTTCAAATATAAAAAAGCAGTGCCACATTTTTCAGAGCAATGGAATTCAACATTTCCAGCTAATGAATACAAAGGTGCAAAAATTTCTGAAAAAATATTTATAAACCTACGATAGTACCCTTCATATCCAAGGAAACTACATACGTCTTTTTGAATACAAGGTGTGGCCAATAAGAGAATTACCTCTATCATTGTTGGACTAGAATATTTGGCGTAGTTTAAAATGACCAATTAAGTCGTAATAGAGACATGAGTCGTCGCAAAACCTTGATTCGAGATGGGAAAAACGTGGTTTATACATCTTGTTGCAATTTCGACGCACTTAAAAAGTGTCGATAGTAAAAAGTGTCGATAGCGACACTTTTTATCACTTCCAAAAAGTGTTGCTCATCGGCCGTTTCCCAAACCGTCGCGCTTCCAACATTTTAAAGTTGTCACACTTCCACGATGAAATGTGGTCCAACATTTTGAATGTCACTTCTCCCGACGTTTGTAAGCTGTCGCAATTCCGAACGAATGTGGTCCAACGTTTTGAACGTCGCTCTTCCGACGTGTGTAAACTGTCGCAATTCCGATGCAATGTGGTCTGACGTTTTGGATGTCGCTATTCCGACG
This sequence comes from Pinus albicaulis, assembly GCA_034641835.2. Classification (NCBI taxonomy): domain Eukaryota; kingdom Viridiplantae; phylum Streptophyta; class Pinopsida; order Pinales; family Pinaceae; genus Pinus; species Pinus albicaulis. The sequence goes on along the minus strand of CM076573.1, from coordinate 806,967,203 downwards.
TTTGTAAGCTGTCACAATTCCGACGAAATGTGGTCCGACGTTTTCAACGTCGCTCTCCCGACGTTTTGAACGTCGCTCTCCCGACGTTTGTAAACTGTCGCAATTCCGACGAAATGTGGTTCGATGTTTTGAACGTCACTCGTCTGATGTTTTTATACTGTCTCTCTTCCGATTTTTTTAAGCTATCGCAATTCCGACGCTTACAAGGCGTCGGTATAGTGACGACGGGTTCAATTAAAAAAAAAAATGAAACTTTAAAAGAGAAAAAACGTTGTTTTGAATATATTATATGAAGTAAAACAGTCCATGAAGTCATTACATTTTCACATCTGAAGATTGGAACCCAAATATCCATCCAGAAAAGTGGAAGTCCCACCCCAGACAATGATAGAAAAATACCCTATGTCACATACAGGGACTTGATATAAAACCCAGTAACGGTCCACATGGAGATTATCGACAATCTGAGAAAGCATCCAAATATGCTCGAGGCATCTATAAGAAAGTGAAATAGCGGTATGTAGAATAGTAAAGCAACAGATAGAGTATCGACGTCCATTGTTCCAAATACAAATTAAAGTACCCAAAATCCTTGAACAGAGAAAAACGCTAATCATGTGAGGAGTGTGATATGTCGAAAATATAAAAAGACCATCAGACCATATCAATAAACCAGCAACATAGACCAGCATCGCTAGTTTTGAAGGCAGAGTGATAAACATTAATCATTTTTTTTTCACATGAGAAAAAACGTTGTTTTGAATATATTATATGAAGTAAAACAGTCCATGAAGTCATTACATTTTCACATCTGAAGATTGGAACCCAAATATCCATCCAGAAAAGTGGAAGTCCCACCCCAGACAGTGATAGAAAAATACCCCATGTCACATACGGGGACTTGATATAAAACCCAGTAACGGTCCACATGGAGATTATCGACAATCTGAGAAAGCATCCAAATATGCCCGAGGCATCTATAAGAAAGTGAAATAGCAGTATGTAGAATAGTAAAGCAACAGATAGAGTACGTACCGACGTCCATTGTTCAAAATACAAATTAAAGTACCCAAAATCCTTGAACAGAGAAAAACGCTAATCATGTGAGGAGTGTGATATGTCCAAAATATAAAAAGACCATAAGACCATATCAATAAACCAACAACATAGACCAGCATCGCTAGTTTTGAAGGCAGAGTGATAAACATTAATCATTTTTTTTTTCACAAGAGAAAAAACGTTGTTTTGAATATATTATATGAAGTAAAACAGTCCATGAAGTCATTACATTTTCACATCTGAAGATTGGAACCCAAATATCCATCGAGAAAAGTGGAAGTCCCACCCCAGACAATGATAGAAAAATACCCCATGTCACATACAGGGACATGATATAAAACCCAGTAACGGTCCACATGGAGATTATCGACAATCTGTGAAAGCATCCAAATATGCCCAAGGCATCTATAAGAAAGTGAAATAGCAGTATGTAGAATAGTAAAGCAACAGATAGAGTACCGACGTCCATTGTTCCAAATACAAATTAAAGTACCCAAAATCCTTGAACAGAGGAAAACGCTAATCATGTGAGGAGTGTGATATGTCCAAAATATAAAAAGACCATCAGACCATATCAATAAACCAGCAACATAGACCAGCATCGCTAGTTTTGAAGGTAGAGTGATAAAAATTAATCATTTTTTTTTCACAAGAGAAAAAACGTTGTTTTGAATATATTTTTGAATATATTATATTTTTGACATGATATAAAACCCGGTAACGGTCCACATGGAGATTATCGACAAATCTGAGAAAGCATCCAAATATGCCCGAGGCATCTATAAGAAAGTGAAATAGCAGTATGTAGAATAGTAAAACAACAGATAGAGTACAGACGTCCATTGTTCCAAATACAAATTAAAGTACCCAAAATCCTTGAACAGAGAAAAACGCTAATCATGTGAGGAGTGTGATATGTCCAAAATATAAAAAGACCATCAGACCATATCAATAAACTAGCATCGCTAGTTTTGAAGGTAGAGTGATAACCTGTCAACACATAAAATAGTATCATAAAGTGGATATAGGAAATGTGCAGAGACATGTACTCTTGATATAAACCTCACACAAAAAGCATCCATGATAGAGAAAAAATATGTATAAACCCAGGGTCGATTGTATGTTCTGGCTCGCTTGTTCTCGGAAATAAAAACCATCTGCAGAAACCCAGGCTCGCTTGATTCCAAAATTGGTAACCATCTGTTGCATCCGAGATGTAAGGTTCAGGCTCGCTTGTTTCCATTAGTAGCCCGCTACAACATCCCACCCCGTTGATAGCAAAAAGGTTCCGTAGATATACAAGGAAAGAGTATAATACATAGACCATATAAACATGGCTCGTATTTCCAAAAATTGTATTGAAAATAAGCAAGGCAACATTTATTTTCTAAGTAAAGTTAATCTATTAACAATGGGAATAAAATTACACCGAAGTCAAAAACATTGCCTGTAGTCATGGCAAATTTTCATGCCAAAAATCAAAAAATTAAGAAGACCGCCCTCATACTAGAAACCACTAACGTTTAATTTGGCGTAATTAAAAAATATTACAAAGGTCCACATAGTAAAATAATCTAAAAGCAAGACAATTAACTCTGTCAGCAAGAAAAACAAATTAACCAAACTACTCCTCCGACTCCTCGACGATTCAGCACCATCCTTTTGGAAGGTCCAAGATATCTAGGTGCTATCTCTCCATAGTCATGCCACCGCGCCCTCCCCGAAGGGCCCAAATGTCGGCCGGCTTTTTCGAGCTCAGACTCATTGGATCGGGTGCATTGTTCTTCCATTTGGGCTCTCATGGAAAACCATAATTGAAGCCGTGATTCGTGGGCGGTTTAGAGAGAAAATTAAAAGAGAAAAGCGTAGTGCGCATCGTGGGAGAAGGTGAAGCCGTGGGGAAATGAGGCGGGGGGAGCCCATACGATGGCTTTCTATCCTAGAATCCCATCCCTGCCTACCCCTAGTATCTCGGATAGCGACCGCATGATAATCACTAGAATGGGAAGTCAACTCAAGCCGAGGCCAGAGGGAGCGTGGGTTGACCCCAGTGATCCCCGCGGTCACATCCTTTGACGCGTGTGAGGCATGGGCATGGCCTCAAGAAGGCACATAAGAGGAGACTTATAGCGTTAATTCCAAGAAACAGAGGAAATACGTACAAGGACCGTACCGAGAGAAATGCAGATATGTAGCAAGGTCTACGCAATGAATACCTGCCACTTCTCCTTCTCATCATAGTGAGCAAAGTAAGTAGAACGGCAACAATCGGCTCGTCTAAAAAACCATAGCGAAATACCATTTTATTGACCCGACCGTAATGCAATTGAAGGATGCTCGTCATAATTAATCTCTGATCATTAATGAGAGTCGAAGGTCGATCATATTAGAGCATGCGGAATCGCTACAGGAGTGGAGGTCCGATCTTGAATATGTTAAAACCAATGCGATTAGATGTTAAAACCTTGAACTAATTGAACAAAGATTAAAACTTAATGCCATTTATATGAAATCACCACATCCATGTCCCATTGCCTTAAACGCCATCGAATGCACCCGCATCCAGAACAGAAAAATTTGATTCAGGACACACATGGCAGAAATTGATTGGAGCGGATCTTGTTTCTGTTTATCATAGTGGAAATCCGGACTCAAAAATTAGTGAATTTTTTGATAAGAAATTCAAGGTCACAACTCTCTCCTTCCGTATGTGAGCCAAACTGGACCGAAAAAAAGATTAGGCGGAATTAATTGTTTTCAGCGTCACAAATTGGGTCGACATCAGCAAGCTATTTTGGAATGCGAATTTGGTTTGAATTATGGTTTATCGCCATTTGAAGTCCGGGCATGTTCTCGACTTAAGAAAATTTTGTTTGGATCCCATCTTATAAAATTTGTGTCGGCTTTTCGATAATACATATTTATAATAAATTTCAGGGAATTACCACACTAAAACATGGGAAAGTTTACATAAATTATTGAGAACAATCATTTTATGTAAAAATATCCAACAAAAGCTAGAAATAAGAATTCATATTTGGCTCATATTGTTTTAAAGGAAATAGTGAAGTTGAGGCTCAAAAGATGCAAGCTATTACAAAATGACCTATTCCTAAGAAAATCAAGTTCTTAGAAGATTTTTTAGACTTACATGATATTATTGATAATTTGTTAAGAATTATGCATGCATCTCAAGTCCACTCACATATCTCTTGGAAGAAAGGCTATCATTTATATGTAATTATTGAGGCGCGCTCTTTGGCATTTCTCTTTTAATGGATGCCATGTCTTTGAAGCACCAAATACCTGCCATAACTCACTTTTGGCAAACATTCATAGTAGAGTGTGAGGTACCAGACAAGGAATTTACGTAACATTAATGACAATACGGGATATCATTGGCTTTTAAAAAGTAATGAATTCAAAGAAAATATTTGGTGAAATCTACGTATGAAAATAAATGGAAGCAATATTACATGCGGAGTAAAAATGGGGATAGAGTATCATTGGGAGGTACTTTTGGTGTCAAGATATACCATGATAGCATAAATTATTTTTTGAAGCTATGATTTTCATTAGAAGATTAAATTAAAAATGAGGAGAAAATGCAAAGTTTTAATTTTGAGATAATCTGGCAAAAGGTAAGGAAAATTTAGTACATGATGCTCTTTCTAAAATAGAAGAGTGCCTCAATTGACATCCAATTACATTTTCTATTCCTAGGTGGCTAGAAGAAGCTTGCCATAATGGAAAAATGACAATAGTACATCAAAAAAACTAAAATTTGTAAAGATGGGATGAACTCTATGGAGCATTGGAGTGAAAGAGAGATGTTAATTTCTTTGGTGCAAATGTAGAATATTTTTATGCATCGTTATGAAGCCCAACTTAGTGTTCCTAAAATTGAGGTCATAAATTATCAACCGGGGTTATTAAGCTGGCAGTGAGGTGCACTATATGTGCCTAGGTGTTTGTTTCTCACTACGTTATTGTTTTGTGGTTTTATGTTAAGAAGGAAAAGAACTAAATGTTGAAAAAGAACAGTTGTTGGTCACACTAAAAACAGAGCAAAACCTATACTAAAGAACAGAAAATGCAAAGTTTGATAATGACTCATAGAAAGAAAATAAATCACAACATGGACTCAATCTCTCATAACATAAACTCATCCATTCATTCATTAGAAATATGTTGGAATAGCTTGAGAAAAGGACAAGTTTAGTGCAAATGAGGTTCTCCTAAGTTAAACAACCATCTTACAATATTACAAAGAATCTCATCCATGGCTAAAAGTTTATTGGAACATAATTGGAAAAAAGATTATTTGTAGCACAATAAGATTTCTACTCTGAATTAACTTGTAATGCTAAGGTTAATCCATTCTGCAGCTCCACTTATCACTACTAAGCCTTATTCGAAAGTTAGAGATTTTCTAAAATAGTTTTTTTTGGGAAAAAGGCTTATTTGTGAAATTGCAAAAGATTGCAGAACCATCAAGGCCTTAAACTGATATCACTAATTCATTCCTGTCCATATGATGATGCATTAATAGAAAGTTGGAACAAGATTAGTTTGTAAACAATGAAGGTCGTGAAGTCTAACTTTGACAGTTAATACAACTTAAAGAACAATGGATAACACTGAACTAGAATGCAATTGATCAAACTTGAAACACAGTGATCACAACTAAACTAAAATGCTTTTAGCCTAACTTTGAAATACAGTGAACTGGAACTGAACTAGAATGTCACTAATCTAACTTAAAGTACAGTGAACAGAGTTAAACTAGAGTGCCATTATCAAACTTGAAACACAGTGACAGAATTAAACTAGAGTGACATCTACCTCCGGAGTATTTCAACTGAACTAAAATGCAACTAATTCTATGAAATGTTTCAGCTCTGTCTCATTCAGAGTTAGTGGTTTTTTGGAATAATTTATGGAACAGGACTAGCTACAACATGTTATGTAAATGAGCATAAAAGCATGAAATTCAACAAAACACAACAAAGCTCTAAAACACCACAGCTATGTCTCACCCAGGGTTAGTGATATTTTGGAAGAGTTTATAAGAACAAGACTAGCTGTAACAACTGATGTAATTGAGCATAAAATCATAAAGTTCAGAGAAATGCAACTAACTCCTAAAATACTACAGTTATATCCCATCCAATGTTAGTGGTATTTTGGAAGATTTTGTAAGGATAAGACTAACTGTGGCATCCACTGGAAGTAAGTATAAAAACAAAAAAGTTCAGAAAATTGATTAAACTAGGAATGAAACAAGGCTAAGTTACTTATCTAAACCATATGAACAAAGCTTCTCAGGTAGCAGGGGCCCTCTACCACCGGATTAGCATGCAAATCTACTCAAGATTGACTCAGCTCTTGCAATAAAGTGATGCTTCTTTCATTAAAGGAGAAATTCTTCAAAACAGAGTATTTACGGTCTTCTGAGATCTAGCAATAAAACATAAATCTAGCTAGTTGTTTCTCGGTCTCCCGAGCCATACTTATAACAAAATTACATAACTGTCTTTGAGATAAAATAGGAATAATTTTCTTTCCCAACTAAAATCAAACTAGGACTCTGGTGGTGGCCTCGTACTATGATTAAGGACATATGTACAGTCCTTGTCCTATTAGAAGTCTATCTCCTAGTTTTGGTTTCCCACGTGCATAACCACCTGTAGACTTGAGCTCAAACTTCGTGGAGAGCAAGAAATGATGGGGAAGTGATGTGGAATATGACCATATGTGTTTTTCCTTGAGGTGACACCTGGAACCTGCGTAAACATGAAGATAGCTGCGGAATAGGCAACTGGCTACAGAATGACTGCATTCTGTAGCCGAGTCTAGTAAAAAATTGCTACAATAACAAAATCATGAAAACATAGCAAGTTAGTCATTATATACATTCTTAAAGTAATCCTAATCAATCTTATTGATCATTTAAGCCTGTAATTGATGAGGGACAAAGAAAATGAAGTGAAATGTGGTGGAAAAGAAGGACATCTTTGGGGCTCAACATACCCCCACTGCAAGGCTTTTGCATGTCCTCATGCAACTATTCCATGTACTCTGAGACCTCTGCTAGGACATATAAGCCTCTTCTTCTACTTTTCCTGATAGTCAATAGTCTTCTGGGCTTCCTTATGACTAACTTGAATCTCAAATTTGTAAGTGCCCTGCTTAACCTTTTGTTTTTCTTCTTCAATATTTCACTGGCCTTGTGCAAATTTTTCATTTGTAGAGACAGAGTGGTATTCATATCACCTTTGAGCTTAACCTGCTCCCTTAAAATTTCATTCTCATTCTTGATATGCCTATTGAGTACTTCTAACTCATATTTATCTCTTCTTAGCATATCAATTGCAGATTTTGGTGGACTAGGAGTTCTGTCTCTACTTTCTGAAGCTCTCTTCTCTAGTGTCTCAACATAATTGCAAATTTCTTGTTGTGCTGGGTCTATTTTAGGAGCTCCTTCATCAAAATCCTTTTCATACTGATACTCAGGTGATCTAGCAGTAGGTGTTTCTTCATCCTCAATGTTTATGATTCCAGTTTGTCTAACCTCTGTTTTCTTTAGTATACCTCTAAGCCTGTGGCTCCATCTCGGTTGAGATGGCCCTTCTCCTCTGTCTTTGGCATATTTTCTTATTATTCTTTCCTTCTTAAGCTGCTTTTTAATTTGATCCAATTTCTCAGAAATCATCTCTTCATCATCCTCTTGTATTGATTTACTAGTTTTAGTTTCAACAGCCTTGGAAATTTCCTTTCTCCTGCTTCTTCTTATGGGTTTGCCTTCAGGTGGAGATTCCTTAGGTTCCTCAAAGTGATTCCTTACTAGAAACTCATCCCAATTATCTCCCATTTTTCCCAAATGATGTTCAATTAAGATTTTGACTAACCCATGGTGATACAAGGTTGTTTCCAGAAATTGAACCCTCTTTTGAACATTTGAGGCCATTCTCTTTAAGCTATGAAGTAGGAAAAAGGGAAAATTGATTTCTTCTTCTAAGAAATGCATCATTAACCGAATATGATAAACATAGAGGGTACCAAATATTCCTTCACAAGTTATAAATTTTTGCAAAATGAGCAACATGTTCCTCCATTTATTCTTCAGTGCAGAGCTAGGAATACCTTTCTTAAAAATGGAAACATCCATACCTGGTGTTTTGAGTATTTGCCTCCATGCCTCGTTATGAAATTCCCTATTTTTGAACCACTTTTCTCCTTGCCTGGGTAATTCTGTTGCTTCTGCAATGAAAGCCTCTGTAATGGTGAATTTAACATCTCCTATTTCAACCTCTGCTCCATTGAAGGACCATGCAAATTTTTTAGTCACCTCTTTGTGAAAACCATTGAATTTTTCTAAAAATTGCAACCACCTAGCCTGCTGTAGCATTTCTCTGATTTGTGGATAGCCTTCCAAGTACTTGGTTCCAACTGATTCAGTTCTTACTATGAGACCCATAACTTATCTTTTCAACTTTCAAATTACTGCTCATCTACTCACGGTGAAAATGGCTATTAAAGAGATGTTTTTACTCCACAGATTTTTCCTCTTTTTTACAGACCGGAATGGCTAAGAATTGGCTTCGGAACTCTGCTCAGGTGAAAATGGTTGTTAAAGAGATGTTTTTACTCCACAAATGTTTCCTCTATTTTACAGACCAGAATGGCTAAGAATTGGCTACAGAAAGAAATGATATGGAGTAGTTATGAAATGAGTATAATGCGGTGAGGGTGATTCACACGGATTAATGAGTTGAGAGTTATCACGGAAGAAAAGACCGCGGAGATATTTCATGAGAAATTCAAAATCATCATTAAATACTTTGGCCTAGTGACGTGACTGATTAAATCACTTCAGTACTTAACCGTTAAGTTTTAAATGATGATCGGATATGGAAAGATGGAGGGGATTTTGTCCAAATTTTTTATGATATGGTTGATAGGCATGATCAACACGACTAATTAAAATAACCTTTTTGAATCATACATGACTTAACTATGCTAAACTTTCATGATCTGTCACCATAATAATTTCATAACTTTTACCTTTGCCTTTCCTTTGATTTTTTTTCTTTTGGTTTTGATATGCCTTGTCCTCCTTTGGAAAATCATTGATCTTCAGTCCTCATAACTCCTTTGATTTTTCTTGTTGTCTTGGATATGCAGGATCAATTTGTTGCTCAATCAAGTGATTACTGGATAGTACCTTTAGGATCTCTGGCTGCAGAATGTCTGACTGGCTGTAGAATGTCTGCCTAGCTGCAGAATGTCTGATTGATTGCAGAATGTACCTGTATAAGTCTTAAAACATGAAATGGAAAGGTTTGAAGCATGAATGGAATGTTTGTATGAAATGAGTTAAAAATGGATAATGAAGTATGGTGTAATGGAGTATGGGTGAAGTGAATAATGGAATGAAATGAATCACAATTATGAAGTGGAGTGAAGTATGGAAAATGACTTGCAACTTATGATCTGTATTATTCAATTGCAGAAAGAAATCACTCTTAAAACTCTGAGATGAAAATGAGGTGGACCATGGAATGAAATGAATGAAGTATGGAATGAAGTGGAGTATGGATGAATGGAATGAAATGAATCATAAGTGAAATATGGGTTTGCACTTATGATTTTGTAATAGCTGCTTGCAGAAAAAGAACAAATTTGAAAAGCTAAAGTGTCAGAAAGATTCTGATTTTCACTCTATCTTTTCTGTATAAACATGCTAATCAGTGATTAGTTTTCATGTTTATACTTTTTTTTTTCTTTTTTCTTTTTTTCTTTTTTTTTTCTTTTTTTTTATGCTTTTGAATTCAAAAAATTCAACTAAGTTGATGAGGAAGAAAAATTCTTCTTTATTAACTTCACATCACTGTTTTCCTGAAATCTCTTGACAAATTCTTCTCTTGAAAGTGGCTTATGATACAGCTTCAATCTATGACCATTTACAAGAAAAGTGACCTCTTCTTCATCTATTGTCCTGATTTTTATTGCTCCATTGTCAAAAATTTTCACAATTTCATATGGTCCAAGCCAATGTGTTTGGAATTTACCTTGAAAATCTTTGAACTTTGAATCAAACAAGAGAGCCCAGTCACCTTCTTTGAACTTCTTTTCTTTGATGTACTTGTCATGCCATCTAGTCCTTTGCTGTTGGACTATACTTGTTTTCTGAACTGCATCTTGTCTGATCTCATCCAATTCATTAATTTGCTCCAATCTGTGCTTTTGTGCCTCTGATAGATCAAGTCCTAGCTGAACTGCCATTTTGAAATTTTGAATCTGGAACTCTATGGGAAACAAAAATTTCTTTCCATAAACAAGTTCATAAGGAGTATGGCCTGTTGTGCTTCTCCATGTAGTTCTATAGGCCCACAAGGCTTCAGGAAGCCTATCTGCCCAATCTCTTCTATGCAAATGAACAGTCTTCGTTAGGATCCCTTCAATGACCTTATTAGTAGATTCCACTTGACCATTTGCTTGTGGATGATAAGGAGTAGATTTTCTGTGCCTAATTTTGTACCTCTCCATCATTTGTTCCACTAGATTTGATGTAAATTGAGCTCCTTGATCTGTAACAATTTCCCTTGGGACACCAAAACGAGTAAAAATATCCTCAAAAAGAAAATTAACTACAGATGCTTCAGTAGCAGAAAGTAATGGCTTAGCCTCTACCCATTTGGTAACATAATCAGTGCAAACTAATATATATTTCTTTTGTCTTGATGGAGGACTAATAGGTCCTACAAAATCTAAAGCCCATTTTTCAAAAGGTTCAATATGTACCTGAGGCTGCAATGGCATCTCACCTGAAGGAGAAGGTCTCCCTACCCTTTGGCAACTGTCACACCTTTTGACATACTCTTTAGCATCTTTAAAAAGGGATGGCCAATAGTATCCTAAATGAAGGATCTTATAAGTTTTCCTCTTATCAGCAAAGTGTCCACCACAAAGTTCATCATGACATGCCTTGAGGATCTCAAGCATCTCATCTTCTCGAACACATCTCCTAATGATAAAATCTAGACCTATTTTGTATAACTCATTAGCAACCCATGAATATTTTGCACTATCATAAATGATATTTCTTTTGTTTCTTGCATTCATTATTGAAGGAAATTTCCCTGAAACTAAATAATTAGCAATGTCAGCAAACCAAGGAGTCTGAGTAGAAATTGCAAAAAGATATTCATCAGGGAATTGATCTTCAACTGGGGTATTGTCTTTGATGTTTTGGAGTCTATATAGGAAATCAGCTACTGTGTTTTGTTTTCCAGGCCTATCTAGAATGGTAATGTTGAATTCTTGTAAAAGAAATAACCATCTTATGACTCTGCCATTAGTAATTGATTTTTTCATTAGATATCTAATTGCAGAGTGATCTGTGTGAACAAAAGTTTCATAGCTTGTTATATAGTGTCTGAATTTGTTTATGGCATGAACAACAGCTAAAAACTCTTTTTCAGTTACAGTATAGTTTAACTCTGAAGGAGTCAAATTTTTACTGGTATAGTAGATGGCATAAGGAATCGGGTCTTTTTGTCCCAATACTGCTCCTAGAGCTGTATCTGAGGCATCTGTTGAAATATGAAAAGGTAGCTTGCAGTTAGGTCCCCTTAAAATAGGTGCTTCAGAGATTTTTGTTTTCAGGGTCTCAAAGGCTAACTGGAAATCAGGATTCCACTTGAATTCACAGTCTTTGGTAAGTAATTTGAAAAGTGGAGATGCTATCTTGGTGAAGTTTTCTATAAACCTTCGATAATATCCTGTGAATCCTAGAAAACTCCTAACATATTTTTGACAACTTGGAATAGATAAGTTAGAGATGACTTCAACTTTTGACTCATCAACTCTAATCCCATCCCCTAAAATGTGATGTCCTAAAACAATTCCTTTAGTAAACATCATAAAACACTTTTCATGACTAAGTGAAAGATTTTCTTCTTTACATCTCTTTAAAACTTTTTCCAGGTTTGTTAAGGCTTCTTCAAATGTGTTTCCATAAACTGTGAAATCATCCATATATACCTCTACACAATCATGTATTAGATCTGAAAAGATTCCTAGTACTGCCCTTTGAAATGTTGCGGGTGCATTGCATAGTCCAAATGGCAATACTTGGTAAGCATAGGTACCCCAGGGACAGGTAAATTTGGTTTTGTCTTGATCTTCAAGTGCTACTTGAATTTGGTTATAACCACTAAACCCATCTAGAAATGAAAAGTACTTTTTTCCAGCTAATGTATCTAACACCTGATCTATGAAAGGTAAGGGAAAATGATCTTTAAGAGTAGCTTTGTTTAATTCCTGGTAGTCAATACATACCCTCCATTTACCATTTTTCTTTTGCACAATTACCAAAGGAGAAACCCACTGACTATTTGAAATGGGATAGATAAAGTTAACATTTAACAATTTCTGCAATTCTTCCTTAACAATCTCCCTAAGATTTGGATTCATCCTTCTCTGAGGTTGTCTGATTGGTTTACAATTTTCCTCTATGTAGATGTGATGAGTGCAAGTCTTGGGGCTTATCCCTTTCATATTAGTGTACTCCCATGCATATGCAGAAGAATGTCTCTGTAATATCTTGACTAGATCTTCTTGTTGAGATTTCTCTAGGTTCTTGTTTATGTTTAAAGTTTTTCCTGGAAATATCTCAATTGTAGAGCTGCCAAATTTATCCATGGAATAGAGAGACATCTTCCTTGATGAAAAAAACTCAATGTTGGATTCTTCTTGAAATTGTTCATGTTTATATTCCAAAGAGGATTCAAATTTTTCCAAGGTATTCAGAATCTGGCTATCTTCACTAATTTCTGAAATTGTGAAGAGAGGTTGTAAGTCTTCTTCATCCTCTATCCATTGAGTATCATCTAATTCCGTAATTGTTTTTGCTGGAGGATACAAGGTAAATTTCTTGGTTGAACTACCATCAGAGATGTACATATCACCGAATCTACAACTAATGAAAGCATCAGCTGTAGCTAACCAAGGTCTTCCTAATATAATAAGATGCCCTCCTAGATTATTCTTAGGAGTTAGGATCATAAAATCCACAGGATATTCCCAAGAATCTAGGGACACTGGAATGTCTTCTATTACCCCATCAGGTTTGATCACAGATCTGTCTGCTAATTGTAATAATTTGGGTGTAAAAAGAAGATTAGGAAGTTTCAGTTTATCCATGATTTGTCTACTCATGATATTGATTGCTGCTCCTAAATCAATAAGTGTGTTTTGGATCTCAATTCCATTGATGTGAATTTTAACAACTGGATTTCCTGGGTCTAGATACTTTGGAATAGCCATCTTACCCATCATGATATCTGCTATTTTTCCTGCCAGTTGAATTTTCTTTATCTCTCTTATTCTTTTTCCTATTTTCTTCATGCTCAACTCCTTTATTTTCTTTGCTAAGATTGGAATTTCCTTGATAGCTTGCAATAATGGGATCTTAATACAAACATTTCTCAGCTCATCCAGGAAATCATAATTAGGCACCATAATTTGTTTTTCTATACCCCTATCAATTTGTAATATTTATGGAAAGGGAGGTGTAGAAGTGGATGTTGATGGCTGCTCTAATATAGGAGTTGAAATTATTGGTTCTTTTTGTTTTGATTTTTCAATGTTTGGGTCTTGGAAAGAGGTGTTCTCTTCAAGACTTTTATTTATCCGTAGAGAATCTTCCTCATAATTGTCTTGCTCTTGTATGATTACAGAAGGTTTCCTCTTCTCAAGTATTCTTCCAAACCAAAGTTGAACATCACTAAGGTCTAAAGTGATCAAATAAGTTGGAAGCTGTTGGCCTTCTATCATGTATGTGTTCTGAGGATTTTTATTATTGGGGTTTGGTATGTGTTAGGCAGGAAACTGATTTGTTTTCTGAGGAAATGGTAATGGAAGTGGTTGATTTTGATGTTGTGGATTTTGAGGATTTTTTTGAGGATTTTGTTGAAAATTTTGTTGAGGAGGGAAATGTGGATATGGTGGATAGGATGGTGGATATTGGTAATACTGAGAGTATCTTCCATAGGGATTTTGTGCTCCTTGTGCCCAAGTTTGTGATTGATTTTGAAATTGGGGCCAAGGTTGCTTCCAAGAATTCCAATTTGGTGGGGGTTGATTATACAACTGATCATGAAATCCTTGTGTTTGAGGTCCTTGCCAAGGCCTCCTGGAGACAAAATTGAGAGATTTTGTGGAAATTGTAGGAGTTTCTTCTTGAAAGACAGCTTTAAGACCAGGAAGTGAAGGAAAACTCTTGGTCTCATGTTTTTTTGAACAAATTACACAAGTCTCTACAACTTTTGCATCCAAAGGGCACTCTCTCAAGGCATGTTTCTTTCTACATTTGGGACAAAAGATTGCTAAGGCATCAGATTCATATTTTTGCTTGTTTTGTAACTTAAGGGTGTCTATTTGTTCACTAAGACTCCCTAAGATATCAAATTTGAATTCATCAAGCATATGTCCTATTTCTGCCCTACTTACTGTCCCAAAAGAAGACTTACTTGCCCTTGCAAGAGCAGGGTCTCTTGGTCCTTTTATAGTTTTAGATTTCCCTCTTGAAAGGTTGATACATAATTCAGCTATTTCAGGTAATGTAAGCTGAGATATATCCCCTTTTCCCATCATGTTAAGGATATCTAACCATTCATCCCTAATTGTCTTCAACAAGAGAGCTTTCAAGGTGTCTTGGTCTAAGTTTTCCATTTTTTCTCTTTTAATGTTGTAGTTAAATCTCTCCAACAAATATTCCAAATTTTCATCCTCTTTTTGTAGCATTTTAAACACTTCCTCCTTATGGTTGACTGGCATACAGTAATCCAAATACCTCTCTAGAAATGCTTGTTTCATGTCTTCCCATGTCCTAATAGAACTATTGATCAAACTCATAAACCACTTCAATGCTGCTCCTTTCAATTTTGAAGGAAATAGTTTAAGTTTTTGAGCATCTTGTAAGTAGTCATAGGTTCTACATAGGACTTCAAATTCAAATAGGAAGGTTTCAGGATCTTTAGTTTTAAGTCCATAAAATTTTGGAAGGACAGAGGGTGAAATGTTTTTCATAGTTGCATTGGTTTCTTCATCTACTATAAGAAACCCAAAAGAGCTTCCCATTTCTCTTCTACCTCTTCCTCTGCCTCCTTCTCCTTCTGCACCTATACCTCCTTCTCCTCTACCTCTACCTCTACCCCCTCCAAATAGTGTGTGTTCTCCATTAAAAACTCCTCCTCCCCCTTCTTCTGCCATAGTTGATTCTTCTGTGGAAGTTGAAAGGTTTAAGTCCCTAGCAGGGGTTCCTGAATCTTCTTCCAAGACAGGTTCAGTGGGTAAAGTGGAAGGTCTTTCTGATGGAATATCTAATCTTAAGTCCTCTGGAAGTCTAGGATCAGTAAAGGATGGAATGTGGGTTTGAGTTGGAGGTGTGATGGCTCTTGGTCTTGGTGAAACAAGTGGTGTTCTAGGAATCAAGCTTCTGCTTCTTATGAATCTACCCCTTGAGTCTCTTTCTCTACGCATGTCATTGTTTTTGGGAGGTAAGAAACAAGGCTACCTAGTTACACTTCCCCGGCAACGGCGCCAAAATGTAGTGCTCAACTTAGTGTTCCTAAATTGAGGTCATAAATTATCAACCAGGGTTAGTAAACTGCTGAAGTGAGGTGCACTATATGTGCCTAGGTATATGTTTCTCACTACATTGTGTTTAGTGTTTTTATGATGTTTTTGGTTTTGTGGTTTTATGTTAAGAAGGAAAAGAACTAAATGTTGAAAAAGAACAGTTGTTGGTCACACTAAAAACAGAGCAAAACCTATACTAAAGAACAAAAAATGCAAAGTTTGATAATGACTCATAGCAAGAAAATAAATCACAACATGGACTCAATCTCTCATAACATAAACTCATCCAATTCATTCATTATAAATATGTTGGAATAGCTTGAGAAAAGGACAAGTTTAGTGCAAATGAGGTTCTCCTAAGTAAACAACCATCTTACAATATTACAAAGAATCTCATCCATGGCTAAAAGTTTATTGGAACACAATTGGAAAAAGATTATTTGTAGCACAATAGGATTTCTACTCTGAATTAACTTGTAATGCGAAGGTTAATCCATTCTGTAGCCCCACTTGTCACTACTAAGCCTTATTCGAAAGTTAGAGATTTTCTAAAATAGTTTTTTTTTGGAAAAAAGGCCTATTTGTGAAATTGCAAAAGATTGCAAAACAATCAAGGCCTTAAACTGATATCACTAATTCATTCCTATCCATATGATGATGCATTGATAGAAAGTCGAAACAAGATTATTTTGTAAACAATGAAGGCTGTGAAGTCTAATTTTGATAGTTAACACAACTTAAAGAAAAATGGATAACACTGAACTAGAATGCAATTGATCAAACTTGAAACACAGTGATCACAACTAAACTAAAATGATGTTAGCCTAACTTTGAAATACAGTGAACTAGAACTGAACTAGAATTTCACTAATCTAACTTAAAGTATAGTGAACAGAGTTAAACTAGAGTGCCATTATCAAACTTGAAACACGGTGACAGACTTAAACTAGAGTGACATCTACCTCCAGAGTATTTCAACTCAACTAAAATGCAACTAATTCTATGAAATGTTTCAGCTCTGTCTCATTCGGAGCTAGTGGTTTTTTTTGGAATAATTTATAGAACAGGACTGGCTGTAACATGTTATGTAAATGAGCATAAAAGCATAAAATTCAACAAAACACAACAAAGCTCTAAAACACCACAGCTATGACTCACCCAAGGTTAGTGATATTTTGGAAGAGTTTATAAGAACAAGACTAGCTGTAACAACTGATGTAATTGAGCACAAGATCATAAAGTTCAGAGAAATGAAACTAACTCCTAAAATACTACAGTTATATCCCATCCAATGTTAGTGGTATTTTGGAAGAGTTTGTAAGGATAAGACTAACTATGGCATCCGCTGCAAGTAAGTATAAAAACACAAAGTTCAGAAAATTGATTAAACTAAGAATGAAACAAGGCTAAGTTACTTATCTAAACCATATGAACAAAGCTTCTCAGGTAGCAGGGGCCCTCTACCACCGGATTAGCACACAAATCTACTCAAGATTGACTCATCTCTTGCAATAAAGTGATGCTTCTTTCATTAAAGGAGAAATTCTTCAAAACAGAGTATTTACAGTCTTATGAGATCTAGCAATAAAACATAAATCTAGCTAGTTGTTTCTCGGT
Organism: Pinus albicaulis; assembly: GCA_034641835.2. Classification (NCBI taxonomy): domain Eukaryota; kingdom Viridiplantae; phylum Streptophyta; class Pinopsida; order Pinales; family Pinaceae; genus Pinus; species Pinus albicaulis. Next base: position 806,949,878 of record CM076573.1, on the reverse strand, counting down.
CTCCCAAGCCATACTTATAACAAAATTACATAACTGTCTTTGAGATAAAACAGGAATAATTGTCTTTCCCAACTAAAATCAAACTAGGACTCTGGTGGTGGCCTCGTACTATGATTAAGGACATCTGTACAGTCCTTGTCCTATTAGAAGTCTATCTCCCAGTTTTGGTTTCCCACGTGCATAACCACCTGTAGACTCGAGCTCAGACTTCGTGGATAGCAAGAAATGATGGGGGAGTGATGTGGAATATGACCATATGTGTTTTTCCTTGAGGTGACACCTGGAACCTACGTAAACATGAAGATAGTTTCGGAATAGGTGACTGGCTACAGAATGACTGCGTTATGTAGTCGAGTCCAGTCAAAAATTTCTACAATAAAAAAATCATGAAAACATAGCAAGTTAGTCATTATATACATTCTTAAAGTAATCCTAATCAATCCTATTGATCATTTAAGCCTGTAATTGATGAGGGACAAAGAAAATGAAGTGAAATGTGGTGGAAAAAGGAGGACATCTTTGGGGCTCAACACACGCACCCAACCACTTCCTTTAAAAGATAAATAAATCATTTATTTATTTATTTTTCACTAATCAAGGGATTTGACCCAAGTCAAACACCCTTTCCCTCCAACAAATAATAATAAAATATTCCATAGAGGTGGATCTAGATGTGATTAACATTATTTTAATCATGCACCAAGATCTAGAAAGACCCAATATTTTGTTATAAATGGGAGGGTTTTCCCCATCATTCTTCACCTTTTGTTGCATACTAGATCACTCTGGATCTATACACTTGGTCTCATTTTCTGCCATTTTTGCTCCCATTGAGCTCTACCTTCTACATTGGGTTTTCTACATCTACAAGAGAGAGAAAGCTTAGATCTGAAGTGCTGAGGACTACAAAGAACCCATCCCATTGAAGAGATCTGGATACACCTTCTTGTTTCCTCCCAGGTGCCCTGTAATATAAAAATTCATTCAAAAATCGTGTTCTTGTCTTGTCTGTTGGATGCATGGAGCAAACTCTTTACTTTACTGCTTAATGTCTTTCTATTTATAGATCTGTTTGTTGCAGCGCTTTAACTACTAATTGCGGATCTGAAGATGTTTTGCAGCCATTATTGTTGTTAGGGCTATTAGTTATGCGTAGCTAAAGTGGTTCTTTTTCGTACACTTCGACGAAGAATTCATACTAACAAATGGCGACTCCACACGGGTTTTAAATTACGGCCATAAAAAAAAAAAAACACATGTATGTATTTCTTTTTTTTCTTGTATATACACACACATCATATATATATAGGAGAAACCCCCCTAAAGAGAATATACACACACACACACACACATAAAAAAAAAAAAAAAAAAAAAAAAAAACCCTAAAAACCTAAAATTTCTAACTTCCGTGTGTTTCGGGCCCTATTGCGCAGGTAAGCGACACCAGCCGCACCTGAGACGGCAATTTTTCAGAAAATCTGCCGCCGAAACAGCCGGAACGGGGGGGTCGCACCTTTTGGCCCAAAACCTGCGACCTGGACGCACTTTTCAGCCTGTAACCTGCGACCTCAACCAAAATCAGGTCAGAACCTGCGAACTGCCTTTTTTCCAGCATTTTTTCTGTAATTTTTCTGGGTTCTGCTGCAGCCTCTGCCAGGGTTTTCCAGCCTCTGTCTCAGCCCGCCTTGACCAAGATCTGATCTATTTTTACTCATCTAAGTGGGAACCCAGCCCCTTAGGGCTTTAGTACCCTCCACTTTTGGTGGAAGAGTTTCAGCTGTTTCAGCCGTCGGTTTCAGAGCTTCAGCCCTTTCTTTTTCCAGATCTGTGACCTCACTTCCAGATCCATCGAAATCAGCCTCTTTTCCTTTCAAATCACCTCTTGTCGTTTTGTTTGGACCTCCCCTAAAGGCCTCTGCCTTGCCCCTCCCGACTTTTTGCTGTTTTCCCTTTTTTCCAGCCACCTTGCCCCTGTCTCTTGGCTGTGATCTGCACCCCTTATCTGCAGCTTTATCCTCCGGATCTCTGTCCCCTTTGACCCTAGATCTGTTGAGCTTCGTTTGTGTGTGTTTCCATAGTTTTCCCTTTCTTTTCAGCATAGTTTTGAGAGACCCACTTTCTTGGGTTTGATAGATGCATATGTAGCTGTTCTTTTTCTGTTATTTCAGCATTTTTATTCTGTTCTCTGTAGGTTTATTTTCAGCTACGTTGCACACTTTTTTGCTCTCAACAACGGAAAGGGTTTAAAAAATTAAAATTAACGCACACCACACACTGACCTTAAGTGAAGAAGCGCCTGGTTTACACCGCCTGGCAAAGACTCTAAAATCAATCGTCACTGCACCTTATCTGCCCTTGACCTTCTTGATTTTGCCCCTTTCTGCCCTTGTCGATTTCCTTCTTCCTGTCATCATTGCGCCCCCAAGGCGCCTTTCCCGGAGACTTCTTGGCCTTCATCCTCAGTTCCCGGTTGATCGACCTGCTCCGCACCGTCGTCGTCGAGCCAGTCCACCTTCGAGTCCGCACTCCGACTCCTCTCTTGATTCCTCAGGTCCCCCTTCTCCTCCCGGTTCTCCCCCTTTTACCTTCACCATGTCTGGATCAGGGCCCAATGCTAGCGGCCCCAATACCGGCCCTCCTTCTAGCGGAACCATCACAACCACTACTCCGGCCACCCCTGTGCTGCCGTACATTGCAGGCCTCAGCCTCCCCGATTTCCATCAGTTGATTAACGACCCCATTCACCATAATACTACTTGGCCCACTATGCCTACCAAGTTACCCTCCGATATCCCTAAGTTCGAGGGCCTTAATGGCGAAGACCCAACCAATCACGTCCGGTCTTTCCACATGTGGTGTTCCTCCAACTCCATTACCGATGACTCCATCCGTCTTCGTTTGTTCCAATGCACGCTTACCGGCGAAGCTTCTAAATGGTATGTCGAACAGGCCACTTCCTCCCATACCACGTTCGAGACTCTTGCCCAAGCCTTCTTGTCGTACTTCCAGCTCCCTCTCCGATACGACACTGGTACGGAGCTCTTGACTTCATTTAAGCAATCCTCTTCCACACGCCTTTCTGCCCATGTTCAGGAATGGCGACGAAGACGGAGCTTATGTCGAGCCCCTCCCTTTAAAGATCGGGTTTACATGGACTGGTTCCTTCGCACCCTCCCGTCTCCCATCGGCAAAGATGTCGCCTCTCACTTTCCTCAATCTGAAGAAGCCGCCCTCCAAATAGCTTTAAAATATGACCTGATCTACGCTCAATCTGGTTATGTTTATACGGTTCTTCCTGACATCCCCAGGCCCGGTGGCGCTAACGCCCCGGGGGCATCTCATTCCGCCGACGGTATTGTTGGATCTCTTTCCCACCCCTCTGCTCACCCTCCTATGAGCCATGGCCCTCCTCAGGGAGGGGCCAGCACCTCTAGCACTCTGCCCCCTCCCGGCAACATGTATCCAGGATACGGCATGCCTCCTCCTTTTTCCCAACCTCCTGCTTACCTCAATGCTGCCCAACCCAACCCTTACTTTTATCCGCAGCCTGGTGCGCCAGCTCCCCCGGCATATGCGTTTCCGCCTCCCTTGCCTCCTCACCACCTGCAACAGCCCTTACAACCCCCTCCAGGGCAAGTATTTGCGCAGCAGGGTGCGTTTAATCCCCCTTCCCAAAGAAGGCGGAGAGGCAACCAGAACCCATCTGCCCTTGGTAACCGAGGACCCAATTCTGGTCAGGACCCTAACACTAGCAACCAGCCTCAGGGCATTCCGCCCAGGCCGGACAGGCCGCTTCGCACAAACAAGCCCTGTTCGTGTTGCGGTGTTTACGGTCACTACACTCACGATTACCCTCTCTTACCCCAGATGCGACAGATGTGGGAGTCTCAAGCCACATTGCGCGGACAGCACACCTCCCCTCCCGCTCCTCCTAATGTGGCCACTACCCAGCCAGCTGTGTTCACTGATCCTTCCCCTCAACAGGGATTCGTGGCTACCCACCCCCCTGACAGCCATGCCGCCACACCCTCGTCCATTTCTGGTTCCTCTGACTACCAGATCCTCATGATGCACTCCGATCCGTCCCCTTCCGTCGACCTTCACCTTCAAACTCGGTCTCGCCAGTACACCAAGCCCCCTGCTCCGTCTGCTCCCGAGCCCCCATCTTCAGGTTCTACAGAGCCTCTTTCGACATCCAGTGGCCCCTTACACATCCCTCAACCCAAAGTTGAGGTTCACCCAAAGATTCCAAAGGGTCCATTACGCCGAAATGCTGCTTCCGGTCGAGCCGCTCAATCGTACAGTATAGTAGATGATTTGGCACAATCCCCCGCTGCCATTTCCACACTGGAACTCCTCCAGTCGTGCCCTTCTCAAAGGAAGGCTCTACTATCTGCCGTGGGCGCTGTTGATCCTGCTGATGACCAAATGATTGTTTTCGACGCCACTCAATCGGACCACCCTCCTCTTCCTCCTTCCGTTGCTTTCCAAATCCCAGTCAAAATCCGGAACGCCATTGTATCCCGGTGTATAATTGATGAGGGGGCATCCACCTGTGTGATGTCCGCTTCGGTTTGGAAGCAACTCGGATCCCCTGAGTTGGCCCCTTCCACGATCACCCTTCGAGCGTGGGATGGTCATGCCTCCCAGCCTATTGGCCTGTTTCGTAACTATCCCATCACCCTCGCCGGTAAGACTGTTTGCGTTGATGTCGAAGTCATTGACGCCCCTCTAGACTACAACATTCTATTGGGGCGAAGCTACACCTATGCCATGTCTGCTGTCCCATCCGCGGTCTTCCGTAAGATGTCTTTTCCACATAACGGGAAGATAGTCACCATTGACCGGCTATCGTATCATGAGTCATCGTCTCAGTCCTCCTCCGAGACGACCATCTCTTCTGTAGCCAACAAGCAAACTGTCGATTCCTTGACCAGTGTCTCCCCCGGCGTTTATAAAGATTCCACCTTGCTTGGTACTTTTCCTCACCTTCCTCCCCCTCCCGTTACTGATCCCAGCTTGTCGACTGTTTGCATGATGCAATCATCTCAGGTTGCCCATAAACGGCCTGCCTCAGCTAGCCCGCACCCTCCTCCCCGCCCTCCACAACCCGCTCCTAGCCATCCATCTCAGCCAGCCGGACCTCCCCTTTCTGGCCCTCCCCCTATAGCTGGCACCCCCGCACCTCTTTATCCTCCAGGATCGGTCCCTCCTAGCCTTAACCATCTTGGAGCCGTTCCTCCTAGTCATTACCCTGCTGGACAGATCCCCTTCTTGGCTCCCCCTCCCGGAGTATATTCCGTCCCCGTCATGGCCACCCTTTCTCTCCCTAACTTGACCTTGGGTATTCCGGTTTGGTACCTTGACCCCCCAGCCGCCACCCCCCCTGGTCACCCCAAACCTTACATGGCTTTGACACCGGTTCAACCGGTCCCCCTCACTTCCTCCATAGCCAACGTGCCCCCAGCACCTCCAGAGGACCCTTCTCCTGCTGAGTCGGCTCCCGGGAAGAAAGGCAAAGCCCGCAAGGGGGCAACCAAAGACCAAACCACCACAACCACCTCGGCTCCTCCCCCACCCTCGAAGCCTTGTGCCTTATGTGATGTCATCGGTCATGCCACTCATGCTTGTCCCGAGTTACCCCGTATTCGCCCCATGGTAAAAGTCGCGTTCCCCGGCACTACGGTCCCTGAAACTCCCACTCCTGCTTCGACCGTCTCCAAGAACCCCAAGACTCTCCGCACCAACAAGCCTTGTGCTTTGTGCGGTGTCCATGGCCACTACTCCCATCATTTTCCTCACCTGACGCATTACCGTGACTCCCTTGAGGTAATCCGCGAGTATGAGGTTGAACAAAATCAATCCGCCTCTCCCATTCTCGCGCAGTATGCTGCAGCCCAGCCTGAGGATTCCACTGATCCCATCCATATTCCCCCCCCTGATGTCCAGATGACGGAGTCTACAGTCACCATTCTTTACCTGTCCTCCTCTGCGCGACACTTGGAACCTAGCCCGTCTGCCGCCTCCCCCATTGTGTCCCTTGATACTCGAGATCACTCCACTGGTGTCTCTGTTGACCTTCGCAGCCCGAGTCCTCGCCATGTTTCCGATAGCCCTCATACATCACCCTGTTTGAGTTTTGCTCATCCTGCCCCTTCCCCCCGCCATTTCCGCTTGATGACTTCTGCCCCCTCACGCTGCCGTCCTTTCCTTTCATCCCCTCATGTATTGTCTTGTCACACCACCTTGCGCATCCCCCCGTCCACATCCTTTATCGGTTACGCCGATGGTGCAAGTCGCTACTCCAGGAATCTTGCCTCGGCGGGGTGGGCCATCTTCACCCCCTTGCATGACCTCGTTCTGTCTAACGGGGTATGCATTGGTTCTTCCACCAACAATCAGGCCGAATACGATGCAGTGCGTGGCCTACTAGCTGATGCTTTGCTGCATCGCATTCGCCACCTGCACGTTCGCTTGGATTCCTTGCTTCTTGTCATGCAACTAAATGGTGTTTATCGTGTGCATAACCCTGTGCTGTTTCGACGCTACTTACGAGTGAAAGTCTTAATACGTGCGTTTGAAACCTTCACTTTCAACCATGTACCCAGAGACCAGAATCACTACGTAGATAGTATTGCAAACCATGTTCTGGATTGGCATTTATCACACACAATTCATACAAGACAATAACATTAAATCAACCATCAAAAGACGATGCATATCCATAATATGTGTCGCAAACCATATATTGATGAGTCCATCTACTCTGATACATACGACATGCCCACCGCATGTTCCAAAAACTGGGGGCACCATACGCCCCCCATACATATACATACGACATGCCCATAGCATGTTACAAACCAAAAACAAACACTGGGGGCACCATATGCCCCTCCCTACACTATAGGAGGCACCCCCGCCCCTACATACATCAAAGGGGGCACCATATGTCCCTAATCACTATCTGGAGGCTCCCGGGCCAATGGCTCTGCCCCTGCAGCATGTAGATCACGCATAGTTTGCCCGGCCATCGCCATGCGCCGCATGATACCTCGCCACTCCGAGGGGAGACCAACACATGGCTCTATGTACTGGTCGTCTAAATCCTGCCACCCGCGCTCTGATACTCCGGTCAACAGCTACTCACATCTACGGCGGATGTCCTCCAGTAGGGCAGCTGCACCATCATTTTGCGCTGCCCTCGATCCACTCGGACCCGTAGCTCCAGACGCTGCCGGTCGTCCCATATATCCGGCCGGTTTTACCGGTGCTATATCTGCATACCAAAAGTCCATGAATCAGTATCATTATTTACTATTCAAAAAACTTTAAACATGCCCATATAAGAATAGCAATTTGTCACTTACCATCGGGCCCCCAGACTCGACCAGGCGGAAGTGGCAGATCCGGATCCCCACAGTAGCTCATCCCACTATAAGGGTAGTCATCTATGTACAACGGCATCTGATCCCAATGGGCAAAAAACTGCGGTCGAAATGTTCGCCCGACCGCCCCTCCTCCTCCTTTGCAGAGTAGTCGTCCCCAACGACGCATCCTGGGCTCTCTCGGGCCCCCATCTGGAAGCTGCACGCGAGGCCTCAAGGTCGGGATCTTCTCAAAGAAGAAGGCGCACAACAAAGTCCCATATGAGCAGTCATGATTCACCTGCCGCTTGCATAGCGACAACTGTCGCTTTAGCGACACCAACATCATTTGGGCCCACCCAAAGTAGGTCCCACTCAACACACTCTCCACTATCATCATATGCCCACCGGTGATGTGATGGAACGCCTGGGTGCCCAGGATTCGCAGCACAGCTGCGGCCACTGCACGGGTTTCTAGCCTCTCTAGATCCCCGATCGATATCTGAGTCCCCTTGACTTGGAACCCCGGTCGACAATGGCGTTCCACAAACTCCATGATATGCCGCCCCCGCGGCAACACTGGCTGCGTGTCTCCCACTATCCCCAATGGTGGGAGGCCGGTCAGGAAATACACATCCTGGACTGTCAGTTCGATCCTGTGCCCCTGCACTACAAAGATCTCCTGATCTGGATCCCAGTAACTGATAATCCGGGCCAGTAATGATTCCCCTGCTCTCATCAACGGGTTCTCCACAAACTTGAGAACCCCAAATCTGGCCAAGACACGACGGACGCCCTGATCCGCCTGGATCTCTGCCCGAAGTGTTCCCAAATCCCTCTCTCTCCAGTTGACTCGTAACTCTGCCATACCTGCAAAAACACATTCTTTTTGTCAGGGTACAGATCGGGCAACCCATAACCACACACAAAAACCCAACTCCCGGCCATCAAACAGCATCAAGCTCCCCTCCCCTCCCAGGTCGCAGCTTTCTGCCCTTTTCTGGACCAGGTCGCACCTTTTGCCCCAAAACCTGCATCCTGGGTCGCACCTTTTGCCCCAAAAGGTGCGACCCGGCCGTAGAGAGGAGGGAGGGGCTGTTTCTGGGGTGTTGGGCCCTAAACTGCAAATCTAATCCATCAAAATGCAAGAGCAAGGTTAGGCCTCTTACCTCCAACCGACAGATCTCGAATCCAACGGTCAGTTTGTCCGCTACGTTCGCCGCAAGATTTAGGGCCTTCTCTCCTCTCCACATTCACCACAGCAACAATAGCAAATGAATGATTTTGGAGGGAAAACGGCCTCATTAAAAGAGAACCCCTGTTTCTTCTTTCGACTGCTGCGACCACACCGTAGCCCCGTTCGACAAACCGTCAGCACCGCTGGATAGATCTCACCGAGCTCTCAAATGGGTTTTCCTTAGTTTTTGGTGATTTGATACTTCACCCGGACACATTTTTCCACGAAGGGTCACTTCACCGCTCCTCAAAATCGAATTTCCCGCGACTTTACGCTTGTTTAAGACCGAGTGCTGCTTTTGCCCAAAACCCCCAACGTCTGGGTCTTTCTTAAAAGGTGCGACCGGCCATCAAGAGGAGGGAGAGCCATTTACGAGGTGTTGGGCCTAAATTAAATCTAATCCATCAAATGCAGAAACAAGGTTAGGCCTCTTACCTCAGCGAAACGGATCTCAGAATCCAGCGGTGGAGTTTTTAAGCTCGTTGGCAAGATTTAAGGCCTTCTCTTTCTCTCCCATTACTGACAACAATAGCAAATGAAAGATTGGTTGGAGGAAACGACCTCTGATAAAAAACCTGTTTCTTCTTTGTTCTGCCGACCACAATAGCCCCCAGTTAAAATGACATTAATATAATGAATAGATCTCACCGAGCTCTCAAATGGGTTTTACTTAGTTTTTGGTGATTTGATACTTCACCGGGACACTTTTTTTCCACGAAGGGTCACTTCACCGCTCCTTAAAATCGAATTTCCTCACTTACGACACTTGTACTTGGGGCACCATATCGCCCCCTTACTTGTCCATGTTCGTGTTGATTTTCGTCATGAGTGCCCACCTTGTACTCATGCTTCTATGACCCCCATTGGGGCCTTTATTGTGTGGCAGCACTATCTAGTCGCCCTTGCTTAGAGCATCCGAGTTGAGTCATCATTGCATTCATGGAGTCTATCCTACATCCTTTTACACCCTACTATAGCCCTCCATTCTTTTTGCTTGGTTCCTCTCTTGTGTCGCATCTCATGACCTTCAGCCCCACTGTCCCCTGTCCCTTTCGATATTGTGTCAGTCGCTGCCATGTCATTTATGCCCTTTATGCTCTAACAAGGGAAGTTGTCCATTCGCCACTCCACCCTTCCCATTTCCGCCATCATCATTAGTGTCAGTCTGTCCATCGCTCTATTGCTATTCTCTCGTGCCTTAGTTGAGGATCTCTCATTACCTCACCTAAGGCGGGCCTCCTTCTGTCGACCTCAACACACTTATTCCAGAAGCAAGGTCTAGAGGGCGGTGTACCTTGGTTCCAGCTTCCACTTTTGTTCGGTGCCTCGGATCAGGCAGGGAGATTTCTTACCTCCCTTTGACTTGATTGCTTCTCCAGCTCCTTTCAGCATGATCGAGATTCGTATACTGGACAGTCCAGTGACCCAGCAGCAGCTCTTGATGATTCCCGGGCGTGTGTGAGATGTCTCAGCCCTCATGAGGGGGTGGCCCTGCAGGTAGCCCCCCACATGCCCGGATGACCTCTTCATTGCCGCCTTTGATGCCGCTCCAGATTCTGATGATGTTGGCCTTAGCCACTTGCAGCACCTCTATGATTTGCATGTATCAGTCAGATTTTGTGAGCCCTTCCCCATTTACAGGGGGCATTTGGGTTGTATTTATCTCATGTACTCAGATGATATTGTACTAGTCCTGGCTGTTATCCCAGGCACAGCATGTATGTGAGACTCTTCATTGTATTTTTATCTGGCTCTTGATTATGCCAGCTGTACTCTATGGTTCGGTCCCTGGTTTACTGGACACACTATTCTTTTGTACTTTGTCACGGCGGGCATAGGTATACCTCCCCCGCCGCCTTCAGCACAGGTACCCTCTCATAAAAGAGACTTGTTGCACCTGCGAGTCTCGTCTCCTCAGGGTCTAGTCCTTCAGCACACTATCTACCTCATATTTCTCTCTCTGACATACCCTTTTGTTGTCTAGTGATTGTCTTCTTGCAACGTACTTCGGTCATACGATTTGCTCCTGACACTCGCACGCTGGGGGGCAATCTGTTACACCATTTTTTGGTCATCTAACTCTTCATCATTAGATGAACCCAAGTACACCATGTAAGACCAGTTTTACCCCAAGTAAAACTGCTTTCACTATGTTAATTAGGAAACCCCAAAAGGAATAATTAATTAAACCACAATTTAATTATTATTCCCAGTCATGTTTAACCCAAAAAACAAAGAAATTAATGAGATAAACCCATAGTTATCTTATTATTTTCTAGGAATAATTATTTAAATAATATTCCTTGTTAAATATGACCAAATCAACCACCATTAATCAACTAAATCATTATTTATTTGATTATATCCCAACCACTTCCTTAAAAAGATAAATAAATCATTTATTTATTTATTCTTCACTAATCAAGGGATTTGACCCAAGTCAAACACCTTTCCCTCCAACAAATAATAATAAAATATTCCGTAGAGGTGGATCTAGATTTGATTAACATTATTTTAATCATGCACCAAGATCTAGAATGACCCAATATTTTGTTATAAATAGGAGGGTTTTCCCCATCATTCTTCACCTTTTGTTGCATACTAGATCACTCTGGATCTACACACTTGGTCTCATTTTTCTGCCATTTTGCTCCCATTGAGCTCTACCTTCCACATTGGGTTTTCTACATCTACAAGAGAGAGAAAGCTTAGATCTGAAGTGCTGAGGACTACAAAGAACCCATCCCATTGAGGAGATCTGGATACACCTTCTTGTTTCCTCCCAAGTGCCCTGTAATATAAAAATTCATTCAAAAATCGTGTTCTTGCCTTGTCTGTTGGATGCATGGAGCAAACTCTTTACTTTACTGCTTAATGTCTTTCTATTTATAGATCTGTTTGTTGCAGCGCTTTAACTACTAATTGCAGATTTGAAGATGTTTTGCAGCCATTATTGTTGTTAGGGCTATTAGTTATGCGTAGCTAAAGTGGTTCTTTTTCGTACGCTTCGACGAAGAATTCATACTAACATACATTCTTAAAGTAATCATAATCAATCCTATTGATCATTTAAGCCTGTAATTGATGAGGGACAAAGAAAATGAAGTTGAATGTGGTGGAAAAGAAGGACATCTTTGGGGCTCAACATACCCCCACTGCAAGGCTTTTGCATGTCCTCATGCAACTATTCCATGTACTCTGAGACCTCTGCTAGGACATCTAAGCCTCTTCTTCTGCTTTTCCTGACAGTCAATGGCCTTTTGGGCTTCCTTATGACTAACTTGAATCTCAAATTTTTAAGTTCCCTACTTAACTTTTTGTTTTTCTTCTTCAATCTTTCACTGGCCTTATGCAACTTTTTCATTTGTAGAGATAGAGTGGTCTTCATATCCCCTTTGAGCTTAACCTTCTCCCTTAAAATTTCATTCTCATTCTTGATATGCCTATTGAGTACTTCTAACTCATATTTATCTCTTCTTAGCATATCAATTGCAGATTTTGGTGGACTAGGAGTTATGTCTCTACTTTTTGAAGCTCTCTTCTCTAGTGTCTCAACATAACTGTAAATTTCTTGTTGTGCTGGGTCTATTTCAGGAGCTCCTTCATCAAAATCCTCCTCATACTAATACTCAGGTGATCTAGCAGTAGGTGTTTCTTCATCCTCAATGTTTATGATTCCAGTTTGTCTAACCTCTATTTTCTTTAGTATACCTCTAAGCCTGTGGCTCCGTCTCGGTTGAGATGGCCCTTCTCCTCTGTATTTGGCATATTTTCTTATTATTCTCTCCTTATTAAGCTACTTCTTAATTTGAGCCAATTTCTCAAAAATCATCTCTTCACTGTCCTCTTGTATTGATTTACCAGTTTTAGTTTCAACAGCTTTGGAAATTTCCTTTCTCCTGCTTCTTCTTGTAGGTTTTCCTTCAGGTGGAGATTCCTTGGGTTCTTCAAAGTGATTCCTCACTAGAAACTCATCCCAATTATCTCCCATTTTTCCCAAATGATGTTCAATTAATATTTTGACTAACCCATGGTGATACAAAGTGGTTTCTAGAAATTGAACCCTCTTTTGAACATTAGAGGCCATTCTTTCCAGACTATGAAGTAGGAAAAAGGGAAAATTGATTTCTTCTTCTAAGAAATGCATCATTAACTGAATATGATAAACATAGAGGGTACCAAATCTTCCTTCACAAGTTATAATTTTTTGCAAAATGAGCAACATGTTCCTCCATTTATTCTTCAGTGCCGAGCTAGGAATACCTTTCTTAAAAATGGAAACATCCATACCTGGTGCTTTGAGTATTTGCCTCCATGCCTCGTTATGAAATTCCCTATTTTTGAACCTATTTTCTCCTTGCCTGGGTAATTCCGTTGCTTCTGCAATGAAAGCCTCTGTAATGGTGAATTTAACATCTCCTATTTCGACCTCCACTCCATTGAAGGACCGTGCAAATGTTTTAGTTACCTCCTTATGAAAACCATTAAATTTTTCCAAGAATTTTAACCACCCAGCCTGCTATAGCATTTCTCTGATTTGTGGATAGCTTTCCAAGTACTTGGTTCCAACTGGTTCAGTTCTTACTATGAGACCCATAACTTATCTTTTCAACCTTCAAATCACTGCTCCTCTGCTCATAGTGAAAATGGATGTTAAAGAGATATTTTTACTCCAAAGATGTTTCCTCTGTTTTACAGAGCGGAATGGCTAAGAATTGGATACGGAAAGAAATGATATTGAGTGGTTATGAAATGAGTATAATGCGGTGAGGGTGATTCACATGGATTAATGAGTTGAGAGTTATCACAGAAGAAAAGACCGCAGAAAAAATTCTCATGTAATTTCAAAATCATCACTTAAATGCTTCGGGCTAGTGACGTGACTGCTTAGGTCACTTCAGTACTTAATTGTTTAAGTTTTAAATGATGATTTGGAATGGCGGAGTGAAAGGGATTTTGTCCAAAGTTTTTATGATAGGTTTGATAAGCATGATCAATACGACTAATTAAAACATATTTTTTGAATCATACATGACTCAACTATGCTAAAACTTTCATGATCTGTCAATATAATAATTTCATAACTTTTGCCTTTGCCCTTCCTTTGATTTTTTTTTTGTGGTTTTGATATGCCTTGTCCTCCTTTGAAAATCATTGATCTTCGGTCCTCATAACTCCTTTTATTTTTTCTTGTTGTCTTGGATATGCAGGATCAATTTTCTGCTAAATCAGATGATTACTGGATAGTGCCTTTAGGATCTTTGGCTGTAGAATGTCTAACTGGCTACAGAATGTCTGACTGGCTGTAGAATGTCTGAATGATTGCAGAATGTACGTGTAGAAGCCTTGAAACATGAAATGGAATGGTTTGAAGCATGAAGGGAATGTTGTATGAAATGAGTTAAAAATGGATAATGAAGTATGGTGTAATGGAGTATGAGTGAAGTGAATAATGGAATGAAATGAATCACAATTATGAAGTGGAGTGAAGTATGGAAAATGACTTGCAACTTATGATCTGTATTATTCAATTGCAGAAAGAAATCAATCTTAAAACTCTGAGATGGAAATGAGGTGGACCATGGAATGAAATGAATGAAGTATGGAATGAAGTGGAGTATGGATGAATGGAATGAAATGAAGTATGGATGAATGGAATGAAATGAATCATAAGTGAAATATGGGTTTGCACTTATGATTTTGTAATAGCTGCTTGCAGAAAAAGAACAAATTTGAAAAGTTAAAGTGTCAGAAAGATTCTGATTTTCACTCTATATTTTCTGTATAAACATGCTAATCAATGATTAGTTTTCATGTTTATACTTTTATTTTATTTTATTTTTTATTTTTTATTTTTTTTTATGCTTTTGAATTCAGAAAATTCAACTAAGTTGATGAAGAAGGAAAATTCTTCTTCATTAACTTCACATCACTGTTTTCCTGAAATCTCTTGAAAAATTCTTCTCTTGAAAGTGGCTTGTGATACAGCTTCAATCTATGACCATTTACAAGAAAAGTGACCTTCTCTTCATCTATTGTCCTGATTTTTATTGCTCCATTATCAAAAATTCTTATAATTTCATATGGCCCAAGCCAATGTGTTTGGAATTTACCTTGAAAATCCTTGAACTTTGAATCAAACAAGAGAGCCCAGTCACCTTCTTTGAACTTCTTTTCCTTGATGTACTTATCATGCCATCTAGTCCTTTGCTGTTGGAATATACTTGTTTTCTGAACTGCATCTTGTCTGATCTCATCCAATTCATTAATCTGCTCCAATCTGTGCTTTTGTGCCTCTGTTAGATCAAGTCCTAGCTGAACTGCCATTTTAAAAGTTTGAATCTGGAACTCTATGGGAAACAAAACTTTCTTTCCATAAACAATTTCATAAGGAGTATGGCCTTTTGTGCTCCTCCATGTAGTTCTATAGGCCCACAAGGCTTCAGGAAGCCTGTCTACCCAATCTCTTTTATGTAAATGGACAATCTTTGTTAGGATCCCCTCAATGACTTTATTGGTAGATTCCACTTGACCATTTGCTGGTGGATGATATGGAGTAGATTTTTTGTGTCTGATTTTGTACCTCTCCATCATTTGTTCCACTAGCTTTGATGTAAATTGAGCTCCTTGATTTGTAACAATTTCCCTTGGGACACCAAAACGAGTAAAAATATCCTCAAAAAGAAAATTAACTACAGATGCTTCAGTAGCAGAAAGTAATGGCTTGGCCTCTACAAATTTGGTAACATAATCAGTGCAAACTAATATATATTTCTTTTGTCTTGATGGAGGACTAATAGGTCCTACAAAATCTAAAGCCCATTTTTCAAAAGGTTCAATATGTACCTGAGGCTGCAATGGCATCTCACCTGCAGGAGAAGGTTTCCCTACCCTTTGGCAACTGTCACACCCTTTGACATACTCTTTAACATATTTAAAAAGGGATGGCCAATAATATCCTAAAGGAAGGATCCTATAAGCTGTTCTTTTATCAGCAAAGTGTTTGCCGCAAGGTTCATCATGACATGCCTTGAGGATCTTAGGCATTTCATCTTCCCGAACACATCTCCTAATGATAAAATATGGACCTGTTTTGTATAACTCATTAGAAATCCATGAATATTTTTCACTGTCATAAATGATATTTCTTTTGTCTCTTGCATTCATTATTGAAGGAAATTTCCCTGAAACTAAATAATTAGCAATGTCAGCAAACCAAGGAGTCTGAGTAGAAATTGCAAAAAGATATTCATCGGGAAATTGATCTTCAACTGGAGTGTCATCTTTGATGTTTTGGAGTCTAGATAGGAAATCAGCTACTGTGTTTTGTTTTCCAGGCCTATCTAGAATGGTAATGTTGAATTCTTGTAAAAGCAATAACCATCTTATGACTCTGCCATTAGTAATTGATTTTTTCATTAGATATCTAATTGCAGAGTGATCTGTGTGAACAAAAGTTTCATAGCCTGTTATATAGTGTCTAAATTTGTTTATGGCATGAACAACAGCTAAAAACTCTTTTTCAGTTACAGTATAGTTTAACTCTGAAGGAGTCAAATTTTTACTGGTATAGTAGATGGCATAAGGAATCAAGTCTTTTTTTCCCAATACTGCTCCTAGAGCTATATCTAAGGCATCTGTTGAAATATGAAAAGGTAACTTCCAGTTAGGTCCCCTTAAAATAGGTGCTTCAGAGATTTTTGTTTTCAGGGCCTTAAAGGCTAACTGGAAATCAAGATTTCACTTGAATTCACAGTCCTTGGTAAGTAATTTGAAAAGTGGAGATGTTATCTTGGTGAAGTTTTCTATAAAACTTCGATAATATCCTGTGAATCCTAGAAAACTCCTAACATTTTTTTGACAACTTGGAATAGATAAGTTAGAGATGACTTCAACTTTTGACTCATCAACTCTAATCCCATCCCCTGAAATGTGATGTCCTAAAACAATTCCTTCGGTAAACATCATAAAACACTTCTCATGACTAAGTGAAAGATTTGCTTCTTTACATCTATTTAAAACTTTCTCCAATTTTTTTAAGGCTTCTTCAAATGTGTTTCCATAAACTATGAAATCGTCCATATATACCTTTACACAATCATGTATTAGATCTGAAAATATTCCTAGTACTGCCCTTTGAAATGTTGCGGGTGCATTGCATAGTCCAAATGGCAATACTCGGTAAGCATAGGTACCCCAAGGACAGGTAAATGTGGTTTTGTCTTGATCTTCAAGTGCTACTTGAATTTGGTTATAACCACTAAACCCATCTAGAAATGAAAAGTACTTTTTGCCAGCTAATGTATCTAACACTTGATCTATGAAAGGTAACGGAAAATGATCTTTAAGAGTAGCTTTGTTTAATTCCTGGTAGTCAATACATACCCTCCATTTACCGTTTTTATTTAGCACAATTACCAAAGGAGAAACCCACTGGATATCTGAAATGGGATAGATAAAGTTAACATTTAACAATTTCTGCAATTCTTTCTTAACAATCTCCCTAAGATTTGGATTCATCCTTCTTTGAGGTTGTCTGATTGGTTTACAATTTTCCTCTATATAGATGTGATGAGTGCAAGTCTTGGGGCTTATCCCTTTCATATTAGTGTACTCCCATGCATATGCAGAAGAATGTCTCTGTAATGTCTTGACTAGCTCTTCTTGTTGAGATTTCTCTAGGTTCTTGTTTATGTTTAAAGTTTTGCCTGGAAATATCTCAATTGTAGAGCTGCCAAATTTATCCATGGAGTAAAGAGACATCTGCCTTGATGATAAAAACTCAATGTTGGATTCTTCTTGAAATTGTTCATGCTTATATTTCGAAGAGGATTCAAAGTTTTCTAAGGTATTCAAAATCTGGCTATCTTCACTAATTTCTGAAATTGTGAAGAGAGGTTGTAAGTCTTCTTCATCCTCTATCCATTGAGTATCATCTAATTCTGTAATTGTTTTTGTTGGAGGATACAAGGTAAATTTCTTGGTTGAACTACCATCAGAGATGTACATATCACCGGATCTACAACTAATGAAAGCATCAGCTGTAGCTAACCAAGGTCTTCCTAATATAACATGATGCCCCCCTAGATTATTCTTAGGAGTTAGGATCATAAAATCCATAGGATATTCCCAAGAATCTAGAGACACTGGAATGTCTTCTATTACCCCATCAGGTTTGATCACAGATCTGTCTGCTAATTGTAATAATGTGGGTGTAAAAAGAAGATTAGGAAGTTTCATTTTATCCATGATTTGTCTACTCATGATATTGATTGCTGCTCCTAAATCAATAAGTGTGTTTTGTATCTCAATTCCATTGATGTGAATTTTAACAACTGGATTTCCTGGGTCTAGATACTTTGGAATAGCAATCTTACCCATCATGATATCTGCTATTTTTCCTGCCAGTTGAATTTTCTTTATCTTTCTTATTCTTTTTCCTGTTTTCTTCATGCTCAACTCCTTTATTGTCTTTGCTAAGATTGGAATTTCCTTGATGGCTTGTAATAATGGGATCTTAATACAAACATTTCTCAGCTCATCTAAGAAATCATAATTAGGCACCATAATTTGTTTTTCTACACCCTTATCAATTTGTAATCTTTCTGGAAAGGGAGGTGTAGAAGTGGATGTTGATGGCTGCTCTAATATAGGAGTTGAAATTATTGGTTCTTTTTGTTTTTATTTTTCAATGTTTGAGTCTTGGAAAGTTGTGTTCTCTTCAAGACTTTTATTTACCTGTAGAGAATCTTCCTCAGAATTGTCTTGCTCTTGTATGATTACAGAAGGTTTCCTCTTTTCAAGTATTCTTCCAGACCTAAGTTGAACATCACTAAGGTATAAAGGAGTGATCAAATAAGTTGGAAACTGTTGGCCTTCTATCATGTATGTGTTCTGAGGATTTTTATTGTTGGGGTTTGGTATGGGTTGGGCGGGCAACTGATTTGTTTTCTGAGGAAATGGTAATGGAAGTGGTTGATTTTGATGTTGTGGATTTTGAGGATTTTGTTGAAAATTTTGTTGAGGAGGGAAATGTGGATATGGTGGATAGGATGGTGGATATTGATAATACTGAGGGTATCTTCCATAGGGATTTTGTGCTCCTTGTGCCCAAGTTTGTGATTGATTTTGAAATTGGGGCCAAGGTTGCTACCAAGAATTCCAATTTGGTGGGGGTTGATTATACAACTGATCATGAAATCCTTGTGTTTGAGGTCCTTGCCAAGGCCTCCTGGAGACAAAATTGAGAGATTCTGTGGAACTTGTAGGAGTATCTTCTTGAAAGACAACTTTAAGACTAGGAAGTGAAGGAAAACTCTTGGTCTCATGTTTTTCTAAAAAAATTACACAAGTCTCCACAACTTTGGCATCCAAAGGGCACTCTCTCAAGGCATGTTTCTTTCTACATTTGGGACAAAAGATTGCTAAGGCATCAGATTCAGCTTTTTGCTTGTTTTGTAACTTAAGGGTGTCTATTTGTTCACTAATACTCCCCAAGATATCAGATTTGAACTCATCAAGCATATGTCCTATTTCTGCCCTACTTACTGTCCCAGAAGCAGACTTACTTGCCCTTGCAAGAGCAAGGTCTCTTGGTCCTTTTACAGTTTTAGATTTCCCTCTTGAAAGGTTGATACATAATTCAACTATTTCAAGTAATGTGAGTTGAGATATATCCCCTTTTCCCATCATGTTAAGGATATCTAACCATTCATCCCTAATTTTCTTCAACAAGAGAGCTTTCAAGGTGTCTTGGTCTAAGTTTTCCATTTTTGCTCTTTTGATGTTGTAGTTAAATCTCTCCAACAAATCTTCCAGATTTTCATCTTCTTTTTGTAGCATTTTAAACACTTCCTCCTTATGGTTGACTGGCATACAGTAATCCAAATACCTCTCTAGAAATGCTTGTTTCATGTCTTCCCATGTCCTAATAGAACTGTTGATAAAACTCATAAACCACTTCAATGCTGCTCCTTTCAATGTTGAAGGAAATAGTTTAAGTTTTTGAGCATCTTGTAAGTAGTCATAAGTTCTACATAGGAATTCAAATTCAAATAGGAAGGTTTCAGGATATTCAGTTTTAAGTCCATAGAAGTTTGGAAGGACAGAGGGTGAAATGTTTTTCATAGTTGTATTGGTTTCTTCATCTACTATAGGAAACCCAAAAGAGCTTCCCATTTCTCTTCTACCTCTTCCTCTGCCTCCTTCTCCTTCTGCACCTCTACCTCCTTCTCCTCTGCCTCTACCTCTACCCCCTCCAAATAGTGTGTGTTCTCCATTAAAGACTCCTCCTCCCCCTTCTTCTGCCATAGTTGATTCTTCTATGGAAGTGGAAGAGTTTGTGCCTCTAGCAGGGATCCTTAAATCTTCTTCTAAGACAGGTTCAGTGGTTAAAGTGGAAGGTCTTTCTAATGGAATATATGATCTTAAGTCCTCTGGGAGTCTATTAAAGGATGGAGTGTGGGTTTGAGTTGGAGGTGTGTTGGCTCTTGGTCTTGATGAAACAAGTGGTGTCCTAGGAATCAAGCTTCTGCTTCTTATGAATCTACCCCTAGAGTCTCTTTCTCTATGCATGTCATTGTTTTTGGGAGGTAATAAAAAAAACTACCTATTTTTCACTTCCCCGGCAATGGCGCCAAAATGTAGTGCTCAACTTAGTGTTCCTAAATTGAGGTCATAAATTTTCAACCAGGGCTAGTAAAATGTTGAAGTGAGGTGCACTATATGTGCCTAGGTATCTGTTTCTCACTACGTTGTGTTTAGTGTTTTTCTGATGTTTTTGGTTTTATGGTTTTATGTTAAAATGGAAAAGAACTAAGTGTTAGTAAAGAGAAGTGGATGGTTACACTAAAACAGAGCAAAACCTATTCTAAACTGTGTATGGCACTAAAGAACAGAAAATGCAAAGCTTGATAATGACTCATAGCAAGGAAATAAATCACAACATGAACTTGATAACTCATAACATGAACTCATCCAATTCATTCATTAGAAATATGTTGGAATAGCTTGAGAAAAGGACAAGTTTAGTGCAAATGAGGTTCTCCTAAGTAAACAATCATCTTACAATATTACAAAGAATCTCATCCATGGCTAGAAGTTTATTGGAACACAATTGGAAAATATTATTTGTAGCACAATAAGATTTCTACTCTGAATTAACTTGTAATTCTAAGATTAATCCATTATGCAACTCAACTTGTCACTACTAAGCCTCATTCGAAAGTTAGAGATTTTCTAGATTAGTTTTGGGAAAAAGCTTAATTGTGAAATTGCAAAAGATTGCAGAACAATCAAGGCCTTAAATTGATATCACTAATTCCTGTTCATATGATGATGCATTAATAGAAAGTCAGAACAAGAGTAGTTGGTAAACAATGAAGGCCGTGAAGTCTAATTTTGACAGTTAATACAACCTAAAGAACAATGGATAACACTGAACTAGAATGCAATTGATCAAACTTGAAACACAGTGACCACAACTAAACTAAAATGCCATTAACCTAGCTTGAAATACAGTGAACAGAGTTGAACTCGAGTGCCATTATCAAACTTGAAATATAGTGACAGAATTAAACTAGAGTGACATCTACCTCCAGAGTACTACAACTAGACTAAAGATGCAACTAATCACTGAAATGTTTCAGCTCTGTCTCATTCGGAGTTAGTGGTATTTTGGAATAATTTATAGAATAGGACTGGCTGCAACATGTTATGTAAATGAGCATGAAAGCATAAAATTCAACAAAACACAACAAAGCTCTAAAACACCACAACTATGTCTCATCCGGAGTTAGTGATATTTTGGAAGAGATTAATAAGAACAAGACTAGTTGTAACAACTGATGTCATTGAGCACAAAAAAATGTAAAGTTCAAGGAAATGCAACTAACTCCTAAAATACTACAGTCATATCCCATCCAATGTTAGTGGTATTTTGGAAGAGTTTGTAAGGATAAGACTAACTGTGGCATCTGCTGCAAGTAAGTATAAAAACACACAGTTCAAAAAATTGATTAAACTAAGAATGAAACAAGGCTAAGTTACTTATCTAAACCATATGAACAAAGCTTCTCAGGTAGAAGGGGCCCTCTACCACCGGATTAGCACGCAAATCTCCTCACGATTGACTCATCTCTTGCAATAAAGTGATGCTTCTTTCATTAAAGGAGAAATTCTTCAAAACAAAGTATTACGGTCTTATGAGATCTAGCAATAAAAAATAAATCTAGCTAACTATTTCTCGGTCTCCCGAGCCATACTTATAAAAAAATTACATAACTGTCTTTGAGATATAACAGGAATAATTGTCTTTCCCAACTAAAATCAAACTAGGACTCTGGTGGTGGCCTTGTAGTATGATTAAGGAAATCTGTACAGTCCTGGTCCTATTAGAAGTCTATCTCCCAGTTTTGGTTTCCCACGTGCATAACCACCTAGAGACTCGAGCTCAGACTTCCTGGAGAGCAAGAAATGATGGGGGAGTGATGTGGAATACGACCATATGTGTTTTTCCTTGAGGTGACACCTGGAACCTGCGTAAAAATGAAGATAGCTGCGGAATAGGCGACTGGCTACAGAATGACTGCGTTCTGTAGCTGAGTCCAGTCAAAAATTGCTACAATAACAAAATCATAAAAACATAGCAATTTAGTCATTATATGCATTCTTAAAGTAATCCTAATCAATCCTATTGATCATTTAATCCTGTAATTGTTGAGGGACAAAGAAAATGAAGTGGAATGTGGTGGAAAAGAAGGACATCTTTGGGGCTCAACAGAACCAAACCCCCGTTGGCCCCTTATTATTATTTTTAGTGTAGCCCCCTTATTTTTATTGTTGTGCCCTTACATTATTATTGTTATGTAGGCTCTGATTATATTGTGACCCCTTAGACTCCTATATATTTTTTCATTTGAATCATCCAAGAATTGTTCATTTATGTAATGTAAAGGAGGTTTCCCCCTCTAAGAGGCTAATCTTTAAATCGTTGATCTATCTTTTCTTCTATTTTGTGAATTGGTTACATAACATTTGGTATCAGAGCTTTGGATTCTAGGGTTTCGCTTCTTCAAACATGTCATCTTGGAATTTTCACTATAAAAATTTTTATACGAGCCTTGAGAAGATGAAATTTTGACCACATGGAGATGTAATCATGGTGAACTTCATGTAAAAATTTCATATATTGTTTGACTATATCTTTAGGTTTATGATCTAAGGAAGTTAGGGTTTTTGCAGGCTCCAAAATTCAGTCTCAAACAAGAGACCTAGGGAAAATCGTCATAAATTTTGTTTCCAACATCGTATTTGAATTATGTAAAAAGTATATGAAATTTAATGGACATTAGTTTTTCTTATAGAAATTTCAGAGCCGAAGGTCAAAATAGTGACAGGTGGCACTCTGTACAAGTTCACTCTACTAAACTACTATATAATCAGGTCATTGTGGGAGATCAGGCCTAAGTCTTTTTTGAAGACTCCAATATCGGTTTTCCTTATGAGGTTGGAAATAAGACTCATAGGGCTACCTTAGGAAACAATTTTAGACCTCGGAGATCCAAAATTACAAATATAGAAAAAATTCAATATCGAGCTCCTCCAAAGCAAGAACAATGTATGTATTTTCTTAAAATTTGCAAAATTTTTGTTTGAAAAATAAGCTTCAAGCGATTCAAGGGGCATAATGAAGCATAAATATCATTTTTTGATTCCAAAATGACTTGAAGCAATTAAGTAGAAACACCTAGTAAGAAACCAGAAAGCTCTACTATGATGCATGAAGAAGAGGAAGAAATGCAACATGATATATGAAAATTACGAGACCAAGTGCAACAAATTTCACTCTCGCAAAGAGTAACAAAAAATGAAATGGAAAATATGATGGACGGTTTTAAAAAGTTTTAAAATCAGACATGGAAGATTTTAAGAATGGTTTAAAAGCAGACATGGAAAGTTTGAAGGAAGGTTTGACAAAGTTGCTACAAGAAATGCTTCCTATTAATGGCGAAAAGGTATTATATGAAACTCATGATGAGAGAAAAATAAATGTTAATCATGATTTCATAGACTCTAACATTAGATTGAAGACCCACCATATTCCAAAGATCGATATGATAATTTTTATGGCAAGAATTCAGTAACATGGATACTACAGATGGAGCAATATTTTGATATCCATAATGTGCAACACACACAATAGGTACGCATTGCAACTTTATATTTATAACCCAATCAATTTTTATGGTATCGATGGCTTTGTTATCATAAACCACTTATTAAGATGATAAAAATAAAAAAACCTTCTTTAGCCAATTCATAAATATCAAACAAAAGGGTTCAATGGAGGAGCACATTGAGGACTTCTAGAAATTGAATATAAGGGTAAATTATGTTCTAGAGGTGTTATAGGTCAATTTGGGCACCATTCCCAATGACCTGGTTAACTGGGAAGCATCTCCAGGACCGATGATCAAAGGGTCTATCATTCCCTATCATCTCAGTTGCTATATGCTCTAAGACAGGAAACATTCATGAATCAAACAAGATTTTCATCAAAGCAAGAATTTTCCATGGTTTGAAGCTTATTATTAAACATGTGGGAGCTCACAAACACAGGCTCTAAAGGGCCTAAGTGTGTTGCATATGCAGGTAGCTCCATTCTAGGTTGCTTTGTAAAGCACTTCCCGACATTCAAAGGTGTGTTGGTCACATTGGGAGCGAAATTCTCATTGTTCCGGAATCTCCACTTGGCCAGTGTCATCTAGAAGGGATCACATGTGTCATGCTTTGAATCCAAGTGCCCATTGACATATACATGACTGGAAAACATGTCTTGCCTATTTTTGGAATGAAATTTATTGCAAAACAACCTACATTTCATCTATAAATAGAACACAAAGCTAAGTGTTCAAGGAGGAAGATTTTGAGTAGAGAAATGCTAGAGAATTTTCAATAGAGAGTTTGATTTGTGGATCTGGTGGTGGAGAGGCTTATGATGTGATGAGACTAAGGAAATCTGCTGGAAGGTCACGATGAATCAGTCACTTGGTTGTGACCTCTCCTTCTATCATCAATAAAGAGTACTTCTTGTTTTTCCCTACATGCATCCATGTTTACTTTGATTTTCAATGTTGCAAAATCTTTGTTGATGAATGTAGTTTATGCTTAACTGATTTGGCTAATTAACTTGAATAGATATCTATATTCTTGTATCTTCTGTTGTTTCAGTGCTCTTTCTTGCAGGAAGCATTTAGCTATTTGAAACCACTTGAAGTTGAGGTTGTAGTGGAAGTGACAAAAAGGATCCATTTGGAAGCAACTGAAACAAGTAAGCATCCAATCCTCTCTGTATATCTGTTCTGAGTTAGGAAAAAGGGTAGTGTAGTCTTTCACCTGTTGTTCTAGACTAGACACTAGTCTAGGGAAGCGTAGTCTATCCGTAGATTACAATTCTGGCCCAACAAACTGGCGACTCCACTGGGGAGAATTTCTCTTGAATCTTGGTGTTTTAGTCTCTGATCTACTTTCTATATCCACCCAGTAGTTATCTCACATAAAGATTAGACATTTTCAAAGGTTAAATTGCAAAGTTAGTGAGCCAAAAGGTATATTTTTCTTTGTTTACTATGCTCAACGAACCCTTGGTCAGGGCACAGTGCTTTGTAGAGCACTGTCTCCTTTGTCAGCCTGCGTTGCAGAGCACTGTCTCCCTTTGGAGACTACGTTGGCTCCTGAAAGGAAAAAATCCCCTTGAATCTGAATTTGTATTTTGCTTCAGTTATGTTTGTGACTTGTTCTGAAAAGTTTAATGCTCTATTTGACCATTAGCTCTATATATTTCTTCTCCTTTGACTGAAAATTTGTTTAATGTTGTTTTAAAAAGTTTTTCATTATCATTGACAAGTTGATTTCAAAGTACTTTTTATGGTTGCATTAAGAATCATTTTCTTTCGAAATAGGAAATTGTCGTAAAGTCTTCATTTCCTTGATAGGAGAAATTGTTGTTGAAATCTTCATTTTTCCTTCAAAAGAGAAATTTTTGTTTGTATTCTTCGTTTCTCGAAAGTAAAAAACATTTCGATTATTGATCTAGTGCACCTAGTTTTATTTCTGCATTCATAACATTAAGAAAACTGAAAAGCAAAACTTGCATTTGCATGTAGGATTGTGTGTTTTTTGCAAAAGAAACATTAGGAAATTTGCGTTTAGCTTGAGATCCATTGATTTTGTTTGTGTTCATTGATTTGTTTGCTCTCAAATTACTTTCTATCTTCCCTTAGTAGCTAGGTATTTCATTGAAAAAGATGAAAGTGAAAGTTTGTTTATCATTTTTAGCTTGCATTTTAGGAATTTCATATACATCATCATGGTGAACCTGAAAGGAAAACTGTTAAGCAAGATCAACATAAAATAAATCTCAATTTACTTATTAACGATAACATTTAGAGGTTTAGGCTAGAGACGTGTTCCAGCATCATAAAACATAGCAGTTGTCCTTAACTTGTCTGTGATACATTCCGAGTGTGATACCTCACTCCACGTACGTAAGTATATCGTAGCTCGTCCGCATACTCTCGCGTATATCAGGCGGTGTTACAGTATGATAAGTATAAAGGGGTGCTCTCACTGTGCGGTTTCGCATCAAACAGCGCTAATACGGACTTGGGCCTCCAAGTACCTTCGGGTATATTTGGGAGGACAAATTTTAGGTGCTATCCATCCATAGTGAACCGATTCGGCTGCCTTGAAATTGTGATACACCGAACACATCATTCAGGGAGATTACCTACCTGTACTTTTTGGTTCGCCAAGAGGTATTCTGTAGTTCATAGTTTCCTGGTAAACCTTTTTGCCTAGCATTACCCTCTTTTTTTTACTTTTTTTTTCGATAAAATAAATCAGTAATTGTGGAAGAACATAATCCTACCCCCCGACGTTCGCGTAGATTAGCTTTAAAACCACCTTTACTACCAGAAGTTATTTCTGGTAGGTGAAGGCGATCACAATCTACCGAATCAAGTACAATTTGTACCTCTGGCGAAACATCATTTTTTAATCCAGAGTTAGCTCAAATTGTTTCCACACATCCCAGTTAGTTTATTGTTTTCGAAATGGAGTCTTCACAGTTACCCGTGGTCATGATCCATTTAGTCACTGAGACCATACCTCCTGGACCCGACGTTGTTCAATAACATATTGATCCAGATCTTGTGTCTTCTTTGCTAGAATATCTGAATCCTGAATCTGAACAGTCGGAAGTTGTTCCTACCTTGGTCATCCCACAAATTTCTGTAACGACTGAAACTCCTATTTCACACAGTCAACTGTCTGAAATATATTTTGCGCCTGACGGTGAAGTTCTTCCTCCTGGTTTAATCACTACTGAAGAAATCCCTCAACCTGATACACCTTTAAGTCAAACCCACTTTGGGGGAGACCTTTACATGTACCAGTCATTTCCTCAATCATTTCCATCTGCTTTTGTTGATCCTATTTCCATTCAATCACCCGTCGATTTTCAAGGGTATACACTTGATCAAACTACCATGTCTGAACCGACATCTTTGGTTGAGTCTACTGTTCCAATTACGTCAGCTTCTACCCTCACTACTTCGTCGATGTTCACAACATCACTAGAGTCATATTTTCACGGTGGCCCTTCGGTCCCAACAGGTTAAAAATCATTATCTGGCATTTTCTCTGGTGCACCTTCACGTTCATGGTCTTTGCCAATGTCATCATCTGGTGTTTTAACTGGTAGTCCTATAGTTAGTACTGAACGACTTGATTCATTTTATCCATTATCAGGGCAATCTCAAGTCGGTCATTATGCGTCAAATCCTTTATCAATTGGACTCCCAGCATTCGGTGAAAAATATTTTTCATCTTATTATCCTCCTTATGCTAGGGGGCAACCTTTGGTTACCCAATATGACAGTACTCAGTCACATTTTGGTCAGACTAATGTTGATTTAAATGTTTGTTAAGGGCAACCCACTCTTCCTATCCAACCACAAATGGTTGTCCAATCGCATCAACCAATTCAACCTGTTACACTAACTTCAATACCACTTGTTAATACATCTATACCCATGCTACAACATCAAAATATTGTTCATCAACTTTATCAGGCGATTTCTTCAACTCAATATCATCAAATGTTGGGTCCACCAACTCAAAATCCTTTGGTTAATTTACAACAACCTGTATCAGGGATCATTTATTCACAAGCTAGTCCACCATTTTATGGGGTGTCATAAACAAAATCTGGTTATACATATCAACTGAATTCAACTTATACAAATTTGGGTTATAATCTTGGTGGACAGACCCCTTGGTAGCCATAGGCGCAAATTCCACAAACTTCATTTCAACAAGTAACATATCCATGTTTTGGTCAACAACACTCTCAAGCGTTTGCCATGCAAAACAACCCCTATCTGGGTTACCAACAACAAATCCCATATGTCGGTGCTCAAAGACCTATTCCCCAAGCAATTCCATCTTATCTTAGCTATGCTCAACCTGACCTTAATAGACAATTGCCTTTTGTTGCAACCTTGGAATTACCAGATTTAAACAGGTTAACTAATGATCCTATCAATTATGCTCCTTGGTGGCCAGTGATACCACATAAATTACCCTCCGACATTCCTAAATTCAATGGAAACCTTGGAGAAGACCCATCAACTCATGTTATGACTTATCATTTATGGTGCTCATCGAATTCCCTAAATGATGATTCTGTTCGATTACGTCTTTTCCAGAGAACGCTCATAGGTCCGACAGCTAAATGGTACATTGAATTACCTAGAGCTTCATTTGAAAATTTTACTGCTTTGGCTACTTTATTTTTGACCCATTTCCAGTTACCGATTAGATACGAAACTGGAACAGAAATCTTGACCAACTTCAAACAAAGTAATGCTACTTACATTTCACATCATATTCATGAGTGGCATCACCGTTGACAAATGGTTAAGACATTTGTTCCTGACCTTGCTGAATGGTTCATTAAATCCTTGTTATCATCTATAACAGAGGATGTGGCTAAAGGTGGTGTCGTCACAGAAGAGCAAGTCATCGCTCGTTCCCAGTATTTAGGCTTGATTTATACTCAGTCTGGCATGCTCTATGAGAAAATACCAAATGTGCCGCGATCTAATTTCAATGTTCCTCCTCAAATAAAATACTCTCATGCCGGAGACAGCTTGATAGGCACTATGAACACACACAACACTACTGCATCTGATCCTACTCCTACTTCTAAATTCAACGTCATCTCATTTGATAAAGGCAAAAATGATAAGCAACCGGGAAGTAAGAAAAAGGGGAAATCAAAGAAAAATCAAACTTCTAACCCGCAGGAACGATCATCTGATCAACCGTTAGGACCACGGAAACCTTGTTATCCATATATGATCTGTAACGAGGAACACTTTTTTAGGGATTGTCCTCACCGTGCTGAAGTCTCAAAAATCATCAACACTTCAAATGCATCAGCTGTGTTGACAGACCCATTTCCAAATCTAGATGCAAATTTTGTTGCTACGGATCCAACTTCTAGTTCCCAAGTGTTAATGTTATCCAGTTCAAAACCTTCACAAGATATTTTGGTGTTAATGCGGAATAAAGAATATGGTAGTCCGATTGATCAACCTACTACCTCGACAATGAATCCATCTACTGAAACAGTACCACCTCCAGTTATTCCTGAATTGATGATTAAGCCACTTAAGGGAGTAATTCATAAATCGACATATAATCCTCGAGCAAGAGCTGTACAAAATTATAATATAGTTGAAGATTTGGCTCAATTCCCTTTAGCTATGTCTACTCTTGAGGTATTACAAAATTGTCCCTCCCAGAAGCAGGCTTTATTGTCGGCCATTGGTGGAATTGATCTGACTGATTCTAATCTTGTCGTCTTTAATCATATGAGCTATGTGTCGCAACTACCAGCAGAATTGGCATTCTCCATCCAAGTAAATGTTCTCAATCACCTTTTTCATCGCACTGTTATTGATGAGGGAGCATCTACGTGCATTATGTCTCTAAACTGTTTGAAGTCACTTGGATCGCCGCGTTTATCACAATCATCAACGACGTTGAAGGATTTTGATGGAAGAACGTATAAACCTTATGGTAATATCAATAACCTACAAGTTGAATTAGGGGAAAAAACAGTAATTATTGATGTTGAGGTTGTTGACGGACCCCTTGAATATAATATTTTACTCAGAAGACCATGGGTATATGCGATGAATGCAATTTTTTCTACATATTTTAGAATGGTTTCCTTTCCTCATAAAGGTGTTATTACAGTCATCAATCAGTTATCCTTTTTTGCCTCCACTTCGCAGGTAACTGGAAGTGTTCCGTATGTTCACTTACCCCAACTAGAAATCTAGAACATTGTTGTAGGACTCTTAAAGGATTCCACTCTTATGGGAACCTTTTCATTACTGCCGCCAATGACGTCAGCAGAAATTTCAAGTATAGAGACCTGCTACGTGATATCTTCTACTCCATGTGGCTTAAGGAAGAGTACGTGTGATTCTGATACTTCTAAGTTGGATGATGTTTTACCACTCAGCCCTATTGAGCTATAATAGAAATCAATCTATTTGGTTTGGGCAGCAAATCCGAAATCAGCGTCGCCGAGTGTTTGGGTTGATCGTTCATTAGATTTTGGTACTCCATCTGATCCATTTTCCTCAAAATTTTTGACAGATGAAAATATTTTGGAAGCTATGATGGCAGAAAGAGAACCATGGGAAGATTATCATCATCATTCCCATCTTCCAGATTATGAAGAAAATAATCTTAGTGAACTATATCACCCATCCATTCAAAATTTATTTCGAATTCTTTTCCAATTAATGCAATTGAATCTGAGCGAAATTTATCAAATATTGAAGAAACGATTTCTATCAATATTTTGACTAAACCTAGAGTTGTAGAAAATATTCATGTCAGTGTATCTTGTTCTCCATCAGAACTTGATTCATATCGCTCTCTTTTTCGTGAATTTCGTGACATATTCGCTTGGTCTTACGAGGAAATGTCAGGCATAGATACTAGTATAGTTGAACACACTATTAATATGTATCCTGATGTCAAACCGGTGCATCAACGATTTCGTCCTGTTCATCAGAAGAAAGCCGTTGCCATCAAAGAAGAAGTTGAAAAACTTTTGCATGCTGGTTTCATTTACCCTATTCCGCTAACTGAGTGGGTTTCCAATATCATTCCTGTTATGAAAAAACAAGGAACCATTCGAGTGTGCATCGATTATCGTGATGTTAATCAGGCTTGTCCAAAAGACAACTATCCTACACCCTTTATCGACCAGATTATTGACGATTGTGCTGGATGTGAAATATTTTCTTTCATGAATGGATTTTTTGGCTACAATCAAATCAATATCCACCTAGATGACCAACATAAGACAACATTCGTCTGTCCCTGGGGCACATTCGCATATTGGAAACTTCCATTTGGTTTAAAGAACGTTGGGGAAACTTTTCAGAGAGCAATGGATTATGCTTTCAATGACATCAAGCACATTTTTCAACCATATCTAGATGATTTACCAGTGCATTCACGAAAACAGACTGATCACTTGATGCATTTGAGAGCCATTTTCTTACGCTGCCGACACTACAATATACTCCTCAATCCGCACAAATGTGTGTTTTGTGTTGGTTCTGGTCAATTGCTTGGATTCGTAGTCTCAAAAGAAGGAATTCAAATAGACCCACTGAAGGTACATGCCATTCTTGATTTTCCTGTGCCCTCAAACTTACTTCAGATACAAAAACTTCAAGGAAAGGCTAACTTTTTGAGAAGGGTCATTCCAAACTATGCCAAATGGCTAAAGGATTTACTCGATTATTGAAAAAGGGGGTTCCCTTCCATTGGGATCAAGTTGCGCAAGCTTCTTTTGATGTTATCAAGGACCATCTTGTCCGAGCGTCATTAATGTATCCTCCAAATTATCAAAATGATTATTTCCTATATATCGCCGCGGCTGAAATGACCATCGCTATGGTTTTGGTCCAAGTAGAAGATGGAATTGAACATCTGATCTATTATTTGAGTCGTAATCTCAATGATACGGAAGTTAAGTACTCGTATGTAGAAAAGCTTGCCTTGGCAGCTGTTCAAGTTGTCCAAATATTTCTCCATTATATCCTGATCCAAAAAACAACAATAGTTTCAGATTGCAACCCAATGACTTACATCTTATCACGTCAATTTCTAGGGGGGAAATATTCAAAATGGATCATCATTTTGCAGGAATTTGATTTGGAATTTATCAAATCCAAGTCAAAGAAGTCTTTAGTTTTGGCTGAGCTTCTCGGTGACCTTCCTGTGATGGTACTGAAACTACGTCGGAACCATCTATTCCAGATGAGTCTCTATTTCTGATCGGATCATCTGATCCTTGGTATGGGGATTTCATCATTTATCTCCAAACCCAAAATTTTCAACCTAATACCTCTCGCGCTGATCAGTGACGTATTCGATACCAAGCAAAATATTATCTGATCGTCGGCGATACACTATATCGTTGTGGTGTCGATACCATTTTAAGGAGGTGCCTCACTGATGAGGAGGTCGAAAAAGTGTTAAATGATTACATGTTGGGGCTTGCGGTGGACATTTATCTGGTTATGATACCGCGCAGAAGATACTCCGCGCCGGTTACTTTTTGCCTACTATTTTTTGAGATTGTATCCTCGCAGTCAGAAGTTCTCATGCATGTCAGATTATGACCGTAAAATCCGCAAACCGCCAGCGCCAATGCATCATGTTGTCCATGCTGGACCATTTACGAAATGGGGTATCGATTTCATGACCTGTAACCCTCCTTCGTCTGGGGGGCACGGTTATATTATTGTCATAGTCAACTATTTTACCAAATGGGCCGAAGCGATGCCTATATTCAACAACATAGGACAAACAGCTGCATTGTTTTTCTTCAACCACATTATTGCACTGTTTGGGGTCCCACAGGCTATAGTTACAGATCATGGGAAGCATTTTTGCAACCATATGATGTCTGAATTGATAGCCAAGTTAGGATTTTCGCATGGTAATTCTACTCCTTATTATCCACAATCGAATGGACAAGTTGAGGCTATTAACAAAATTCTTAAACGAATGCTTCAACGAATGATAGGAGTCCATAAAAGGAACTGGCACTTGATCCTGTACTCCGCCTTGTGGGAATATCGAACCTCGGTGAGAAATGCTACCAGATTTACTCCTTTTCAATTGGTGTATGGTCTGGAAGCTATCTTACCAATCCAATGCGAAATATCATCGTTAAAACTCGCGATAGACTTGTTACCTGACACCTCTGAAGAAGAAGCGCGTCTCCTTAATCTCATACATCTAGATGAAATGCGTCTTGAAGCCCAATTGGCCAATGAAGTGCATAAGAGATTTATAAGGGCACAATATGACAAAAATGTCCAGCCTCGCATCTATTCAGAGGGCGACTTGGTCCTTCTTTACGACCAGGAAGCTAATAAATTAGGTACACGGAAATTCCAGCCATTATGGCATGGCCCCTACATTGTCAAAAGAGTTATTGCTAAAGGTGCCTACGAGTTAGTTGATTACGATGGGATTCCATTGGCGCAGCCTAGAAATGGGTTGTATCTTAAACATTATTATGCTTAATCATGAGCATAGTAATTTTTTGTATTATATTGTTTATATGCTGTTGATTTTCATTCACTATCTTAATTTGTTTTTTAGAGTTTTCTTGACGTTAGTAATCCGATTTACATTTTATGGCAGATGTCTGAATCTTCAGAACCATTTGTTGGATATGCTAATGGTGCTAGTCATAGTATGCAGAATCTATCCTCTACAGCGTGGGCCATTTTCGCTCTGAACGGCAACTTAGTGAGTTTTCAAGGGATTTGTATTGGTAGATTGACAAACAATATCGTTGAGTATAACGCGTTGATCGAACTTCTCTCTGACGTCATTTCATTTGGTATTAACCACATAATCATCAGGTTAGACTCATAACTTGTGGTACTACAACTTACTAGTGTTTATACTGTTAGAAATCCAACACTTCTTAGATTGTTCCTAAGAGTTCGACTTTTGGAGAGACATTTTCATTCAATATTAACACATTTATAGAAATCTGAACACTTTAACTGATTCATTAGCTAATCAAGTTTTAGATAGACATTTGTGACATAGGTAAAGAAAAAATTCACATCATTGAATAGGATTGTGCATTAAACATAGGAAAAACTCTGAAAAAATATAGATAGATAGTTATAGGTTTTTAAAAAAATTTGTGCCCAAGACACATTGGTCATCTGACCTCAAAATGTATGCAAAAAGTCATAAGTAAACTAGTGGTGCTCATGATAGCACGCTATAGATCTAGCAATCCTACAGAGCAACCACATCCAACGGTTAGGAACCCCAATTGTGTGTCACTACAGTCGCATGGGAAGCTATTCGATCTGGCAATCTAGAATTCCAAAGGTCAATCCCTCTATGTTCTACTGGAGCTCAGCAAGAGTCTCAGCCATATCAAGGTCCTGAGGGGCTGCTCTCCCGACAACCCTCTCTGCTGGCGCATCCACTTCGCGCTCTCGTTCCTCTACTGGTTGAACGCAACCGATATCTACATTACATTAAAACATTTTGTTTATTCTTGGAAAGAAATAAAAACACAAAAAAAAATGTATAAACCTTATAAAAATTAAAAACATGGTCAAATCAATCTTACCTATTGCACCCCACTGAGCTTCTTCTGGTAAAACTAGATCTGGATCTCCTCGGAAGTCGACACCTACATATGCATACTCATTTATGGCGACGATTTGTCACCTGAACCAGGCGAAGAATGCAGTCAAGAACATGACGGTTGATTGGCCTGAATTTCGACCCATGAGTTCTACCTATCTCTGCATTCGAGGATCTCTAGGACTAGATATATCCAATGTTACATGTTGTGGTTGCATCAGGGGATTCTGTTCCAAAGTGAAGGAGATAAGGATAGAAACATAACTGAAAATTTTCTTCCTTCCTCCCTTTTCTTTATTCAGTTGTTCCTTTATCTGAGATAGAATAGCTTCATACTAGTTGAAAACTATTGGCTCTAAGCATTCCAACGCATACTGCATATATGATCTGTTTTCCACATGGAGTGTAACGGTGCCAGCTAGTTTAGCAATCGTGAATAGGATGGTTCTCAGAGGCAAATAACTGACATCACGGATGTTTATTTTTCCATATTTGCTAGGTTCTGACCCCGGATAGCAATACTGCATAACATAATCCCTCACTAATTCTCCTCCAATGGTAGATCTTTTGAGTGAAATTGGAAAACCTCTCCTCGACAAACCTGTGAGGAAATACACATCCTCAACTGTTATGGACAACACTTGATTTTATATGTGAAATTAATCTATCACTGGATCCCATTCTCGACCAAGGAACTCCAAGAGTTCTATCTATTGCCTCATTCCCGACAATTTAAAGTACTTAAGTAGCCCACAATCTCTTAAAGCTCTTACAGTACCCATATCATTCAAGGAAATCATATCTTGTTCTTCATGTTATCTTTCTTTCCATGTAATCGTCATTATTATCTAATGGAAACTTGAAAATAAACCACAAGTTCATTAGATACCCTTCATTGCAAAAAAATAGGCAAATTTTAAGCACATCTTGAAAATCAAAAACATGAACTGCGCCCAACGCACTCCCTAGGTGAAGACAGTGAGTTGCACATGCAGGTACCATTCACTGTACCTGCTATGAAATGCAGGTTTCGATGTACAAGGGTGCGTTGCCCTCATTTTGGGAAAAATTTACCTTAGGGACCTCAAAACCCTAAAAATTTGTAAAGAATGGAAACGAAATGACTATTGAAAGAAAGAGGAGGTTTTTACTACTAACCTGGATTAGACGGAGATGAAATCCGTCCACAGAAACGACCGCAATCAATGACTAAAGTTCGGGGGAAAAATCAGGTTCAAAGCTCCAAAATACAAATGGTAAGTATGGAATGGTAAAATGAATAGTGAAACTGCTTTATATAGTCATTTAATTGCTTGCAAGTTAAATCTATTGCTATGACTATGGTTTTGTTATGTTTTTATCATGAAACAGGTATTTTTAATCCATTTGCTATTTTTCTAAATAGGAAATACAACTGACCAACATATTAGTCGTGCAGATTTATTTCAAGGAAGGACTTGACCACAAAGCATACTTTTTCTCCTTATTTTTCGACCTTTGATAAAAACGAAAAAGGATTTGAAGCGCATTTTTATCTCTTTTTCGAGCTTCAATAACAACAAAAAAGGAACCCCTGGAGTCTTCTTTCAACTCTTTTCAGACTCCGATAATGTGAAAATATTGTCGAGCACTTGTCATTTCGAGCTCGTTAAAGTAAATGAATTGATATCTACTCAGTATAAGTTTAACCCTTTTCCGAACTGAGATGGATTATTTACAAAAAAGGAATACCTTGGTTAAACATGACCAAAGAGGTTCTTTCAGATATCATTTTACACTTTTTCGGATCTGAGAGACAAATTTACAAAAATTACTTTTGGAGTCCTCTTTCGTCCTCTTTTTTAGACTCTCTAAACATGAAAAAGCATCGAGATGTCACTGTCATTAATCTCGTTAAAACATAAAATAGCAACGGGCTTATCAATCATGGAAAGAATCGAGTTTCATTCATCACTAGACTCATTAAATTATTAAATAGAGATACTTCATTCTTTATTTGACCAAAGGGTTGAATTATAGATCAAGAAAATGTTATCCTCCTCAAGCTTGTTAAAAAATAAAGAGGTACTTGTCGACAAATGACCGGGGAAATTTTGGGAAAAGTAAGCAAAGTTTCTTTTTGTTAGCAAGTCGCTCTTGAACATGACACTTCTTTCACTTCATGTCCGTGACTGTTTGGGTTGAATAATCATCTTGACGGTTCATTCACACCTATGGTTCATCATACCTTCACTTCGGTTTTGGGTCAATACTTCCAACTCATCACAGTGTTGTCGATATGTTCAAGAGAAGTCATCTAGTGATTTAGAACTCATCCATCTGCAATACTCATAAACCTTCATTTTCATGACCGTCATCCCTGACAATTGCTATATCAAGTCATACCCTTGTCTCTGAAATCAGTAACTCCAGTTTTGCAATAAGGTGACTTCTTTTCGACTACAAATCAATATCCAGGAAGTTCACTTAGAAACATCAAGTTCTAGTACCATGATGCTTGTTACAGCATCGAAAAGATCCTTGCTTCTAGACTTTTGACCAAAAGATTTTGTTTGGCGTTCGACATCAAATCATCTATTCATGCCTTACGAAATGTACTAAAGTACGTTGAGGGCCATTTTCATTAATGGTGGTTCTCTCGCGTTTGTTAATAGCTTTAATTATTGGCTGGTAATCAAACGATGTCTTTCCATGTTCGACAACAAATCATATATTCACATGGCTAGACTTGTACCCGAATGATCGAGTGAATGAGATAAGAAGATCCCGGATCTAGTTTCAGCCATCCGGGCTGCGATTTTAGGTATTGTTGTACACATCATCTGTACAATGACCTTACATACAGATTTCCATCCAAACATGGGCCTATATCTGTAGGTGATGTCTGCATCTGGGCAAGATTCCAATGTAGACGACTTTCAAAATTATGTACATGTTATTAGATTGTTTTATGTGCTGACTATGGGAATGCCTACCCTCAGCAATTATGATCAATAGAGGATTTATCATGATGTAATTTATTATAATATTGATGCAGGTGACCGTTCTGCTTTGTTTCCAGTCTCATCACAGTGTAAAGCATCTCAATCAAATGTTCTTATTATTTGGATCTCATGCTTTAGAGGGAAATTGTTGTAGGTCAATTTGGGCACCATTCCCAATGACCTGGTTAACTGGGAAGCATCTCCAAGACCGATGATCAAAGGGTCTATCATTCCCTATCATCTCATTTGCTATATGCTCTAAGACAGGAAACATTCATGAATCAAACAATATTTTCATCAAAGCAAGGGCTTTCCATGGTTTTAATCTTATTATTAAACATGTGGGAGCTCACCAACGCAGGATCTAAAGAGCCTATGTGCATTGCATATGCAGGTAGCTCCATTCTGGGCTGCTTTTCAAAGCACTTCCTGACATTCAAAGGTGCGTTGGTCACATTGGGAGCGAAATTCTCATTGTTCAGGAATCTCCACTTGGCCAGTGTCTTCTAGAAGGGTTCACATGTGTCATGCTTCAGATCCAAGTGTCCATTGACATCTACATGAATGGAAAACATGTCTTGCCTATTTTTGGAATGAAATTTATTGCAAAAAAACCTACAGTTCATATATAAATTGAACACAAAGCTAAGTGTTCAAGGAGGAAGATTTTGAGTAGAGAAATGCTAGAGAATTTTCAATAGAGAGTTTGATTTGTGGAGCTGGTGGTGGAGAGGCTTATGCTGTGATGAGACTAAGGAACTCTGTTGGAAGGTCATGATGAATCAGTCACTAGGTTGTAACCTCAACTTCTATCATCAATAAAGAGTACTTCTTGTTTTTCCCTACATGCATCCATGTTTACTTTGATTTTCCATGTTGTAAAATCTTTGTTGATGAATGTAGTTTATGCTTAACTGATTTGGATAATTAAATTGAATAGATATCTATATTATTATATCTTCTGTTGTTTCAGTGCTCTTTCTTGTAGGAAGCATTCAACTATTTGAAACCGCTTGAAGTTGAGGCTGTAGTGGAAGCGACAAAAAGGAGCCATTTGGAAGCGACTGAAACAAGTAAGCATCCAATCCTCTCTGTATATCTATTCTGAGTTAGGAAAAAGGGTAGTGTAGTCTTTCATCTATTGTTCTAGACTAGACACCAGTCTAAGGAAGCATAGTTTATCCATAGATTACAATTCTGGCCCAACAAGAGGAGAATAGGATTGATGTCTTCATAGGGACTTTAAAGTATAAAATCCAACATGAGGTTCTCCTTTCGAAACCTGATTCACTGGAGAAGGAATTCAGAGCAAGAAAATTTGAAAGAAAAATAATGGAAACAAGGAAGCCTACCACTCACAACTAAAAATATGGAAGTGCTACTACTCATAGCCTTCCAAAACCTACAAGGTTGACACGACAACAGTTGGAAGAAAAGGGAGAAAACGAGCTTTGTTACAGTTGTGATATAAAAGACACTGAAGGTCATAAGTGTGTTGAGAAGAAATTATTTAACATAGATTGTGAAGAGGAGGAAGAAAAGGAATAATAAATTTCAAAAGAAGAGGATATACACAAGGAGCCAACCCTATAGAAAGAAGAAATGAATCCGAACATATCTTGCAATGCAATGGCATGAAATACCACTCCTTAAACTCTCAAGATATAAGGACATATCAAGAAGAAAAATGTGATATTGTTGATTATTTTGGTAGTACCCATAATTGTATTCATTGTAAGATAGCCAAGAAATTTAATTTCTTCCTATATCCAACACCTGAGTGTCAAGTGATGGTTGAAAATGGAGGAACTATAAATTCATATGGAAGAAGCCATAATATCAAGCTAACCATGGGGGAATATGCATTTAATAGTAAAATGTTTTCCATTCTAATGGGTGGTGTTGATGTTGTACTAGGATTCCAATGGTTACAATCTTTGGGTACGATAGATTTTAATTTTCAAGAACTTTTATTGAATTTTTTTTGGAAAGGAAAGGAAGTTGAATTAAGGGGTATCGTAGGGAAACTAGGAAATATAATCAGCTCTAATGGCATGAAAAATATTATAAATAAATAACAACATGGCATAATTTCACAATTATGCTCACTAGAGGTTCAAACATCAAAACCATCTACTTCTCTAGATCTCCAAAAAGTCCTGGAAAATCATTCCAAGGTATTTGAGACTCCAAAGGCCTTCCACCTATTCGTGATCATGATAATTTTATTCATTTTATTCCAAGAAATTTTCCTTATAACATCATGCATTACATATATCCCTATTCCCAAAAGAGTTAAATTGAACATATGGTTATATAAATTATAGAGGTAGGTATAATTCACTGCTAGTCAAAGTTCTTTCTCTCCTCCAGTAGTGTTGGTGCAAAATAAGGATGGATCATGAAACATGTGTCTAGACTATTAGGAGCTCAACAAGCTCAATTTTAAAGATAAATTTACCATCCCTGTAATTTATGAATTATTGGATGAATTTCATGTATAAATTTACTTCACCAAGTTGGATGTTCATTCAGGATATCATCAAATTAGAATGACGATTGAAGACATTCTGAAGACAACATTTAGAACTCATGAGGGTAATTATGAATTTTTGGCCATGCCTATTGGCCTTACCAATGCACCTTATACATTTCAAGGTTTGATGAATTCCATTTTCAAACCCTTCCATAGAAAATTTGTGTTAGTATTTTTTGATGATATACTAATCTACATCAAGTCTTGGAAGGATCATGTTCAACACATTGACAGGGTGCTCAAAATATTGGAGGAGAAACAATTATATGTAAAAACCAACAAATGTTTCTTTGGAGTACAAGAGGTGGAATATATGGGTCATATTGTATCTTATGAGGGTGTTGAGGTAGACCCTAACAAAATTAAATCCATTAAGGAATGGAAAATACCCACAAACATAAAGCATCTGCGAGTATTTATTGGGTTGACAAGGTATTATCGAAAATTTCTTAATAATTATGGAAGAATAGCAGCAACTCTAACAACATTATTGAAGAAATATGCATTTTCTTGGACTTCGGAAGCAACTAAGTCCTTTGAACATCTTAAAGAGGAAATGTGCTGAGAACCGGTCTTAGCTACGCCAGACTTCACAAAAAAATGTTAATGTGGAATGTGATGCCTATGGAAATAGAACTGGTTTTGTTTTAATGCAAGAATGAAGACCCATTACTTTTGAAATTCATCCAATCAAAGGAAAGTATTTAGAAAAACCTATTTATGAGAAGGAAATGTTGGCAATAGTACATGCACTAAACTAAAGGCAACCTTACATAATGGAAATGCACTTCAAGGTAAAAACAGATCGTGATAGTCTAAAATACTTTTTGGAACAAATATTATCTTCAGAAGAGCAGCAAAAAAGGGTTCAAAAAGATGTTGGATTATGACTTTGAAATCATATAAAAAAAGGGAAATAAAATGTTGTTGCAAATGCACTCTCAAGAAAGGATGAGGACGTGGAAGCATTGCTTTGTTCCATTTCTATTATCCAACCAGATTGCTTTGATAGACTTACCAAGTATGCACATTTTTTTGCATTATCTCATCCATTTAAAGCCAGTACAATTTCTATTGCATTTATGGAAACAATTCAAAATCTACATGGAAACCCAAAGCTTATTGTAAGAAACAAAGATCCCATTTTCATTGGAAATTTTTGGATGAAATTATTTTATTTTCTCAGTACTCAATTATCTCATAGCTCAGTTCTTATCATCCTCAATCTGATGGGAAAACGGAGATAGTGAACAAATGTTTGGAAGTATATCTTCGTTTATTTGTATCTAATAAACAAACACAATGGGTCAAGTGGTTACCTATGGATGAATAGTGGTATAACACTTCCTTCCATACTGGAACAAAAATGACCCCATTTATGGAAATTTCTGGATATCATCCATCGTCCATCACATTATTTTTAAGAGAAAATTCTAAGGTTCCAGTAGTGGAAGATCACATCTAGCATCAACATGAAGTTATCCAACTCTTAAAGGATAGCCTCACTTTGGCACATAATCGAATGAAACAATAGGCAGATCATCATCGCAGGGAAAGAATTTTGATGTAGGCAAATGTGTATTTTTACAACTACAACCATACAAATAAATGTGACTGAAGCAAGTTAATAAGGATAATAAATTATCACCAAAGTACTATGGTCCTTACAAGGTGTTGTGAAATATTAGTAATATGGCATACAAATTGGAGCTTCCTGCATCTTCTTGAGTGCACCCAGTTTTCCATGTTTCATGCTTAAATAAGGTTATAGGTGAAAAGATCTTGGTTCAGATAATATTGCTAGAACTTGATGAGGAATTAAAAATCAAATTGGAACCTGAAGCAATCATGGAAGCAAGAAATCGAAAACTATGTAATCGATTAATTTTAAAGTATCTCATCAACTGGAATAACTTACGCGCAGAATATTCCACATGGGAGGATAATAATTTTATACAAAAGCATCCATAAATACTCAAGCATTGAGGAAAACACATGTTTGAAGGAGAGGGGCATGTTAGGCCCCTATAATACTAGTGTAACCCCTTATTATTATTTTTAGTGTAACCCCCTTATTATTATTATTGTGCCCTTACATTATTATTGTTATGTAGGCTCTTATTATATTGTGACCCCTTAGACTCCTATATATAGAAATGAGGCTTTTTCATTTGAATCATCCAAGAATTGTTTAAAAGAGTTTACCCCCTCGAAGAGGCTAATTTTTAAGTCGTTGATCTATTTTTTATTCTATTTTGTGAGATAGTTGCATAACAATGATCAACAAGCTTCAATTATCAAATATGGTTAGAATGGTTTACCATGGTAAATCATTGTCAACTGTCCATGGTCAACCATGGTTGATTATATTCAACCATAGTGAACCATAATGGTTAACAATGTAAAGCATGGTCAACCATGGTGAACCATCATCAACCACGAGCAACTGCGTTATATGATGTTAAACCATGGTAAACCAAGGTAATCCAAAATATTCATGGTTAAAATGGTAAACCAAGCTCATCTAAGTTCATCCATGGTCAACCATTATCAACCATGGTCAACCATATTAAACCAAGATAATCATGGTTAAAATGGTTAGACATGTTCAACCTTGTTCAAGCATGGTTAATCGTGATCAATGATAATGGTCAACCATGATCAATCATAAACAAACATAATGGTTAATCAAGACCATGGTCAGCCAAGGTAATCAAATATCAGCATGGTTAGAATGCTCAATTGAGATGAATTATGGTCAACCATGGTCTACCGAGCTCAACTAAGATTAACCATGGTCAAACATGATTAATCATGGATTTGTTTGTGTTTTTATCTAAAATGTTTGTTTCAATTAGTGATTTACCATGATTAACCAAGATCAACCAAGATCATCCATGGTTAATCATGGTTAACCATGGTCCAATGTCACATTGTGACAAAGATTGTCTCAATATGAAAAACAACCATGGTAAACCATGTTTATTTTAGGTTTATAATTTTTATCTTAGAGTGTATATACCTTTGGTTTATAATATTAATCCCTTGGATTAAATATTATTTTCTTGGGTTTATAATACCTTCCAGTTTTAGAATTAATCCATT
Source organism: Pinus albicaulis (assembly GCA_034641835.2). Lineage (NCBI taxonomy): Eukaryota > Viridiplantae > Streptophyta > Pinopsida > Pinales > Pinaceae > Pinus > Pinus albicaulis. The sequence continues at coordinate 806,906,858 of CM076573.1, read as the reverse complement.
GGGTTTTTAGTATTAATCCCTTGGGTTTATAATATTAATAATTGGGTTTAATATAAATCCCTTTGGTTTATAATCATGGTCAACCATGGTAAACCATAGTCCAACATAACATTATGACTAATATTGTCTCAATATGAAAATTGAAGATGAGCAGCCATGGTCAGTCGTGGTCCAACGTTGAATTGTGACAAATATTGTCTCAATATGTAAATAAACCATGGTGAAGCATGATCAACCATGTTTATTTTATGGTTTATAATCTTTCTCTTAGTGTTTATATACCTTGGGTTTATAATATTAATCCCTTGGGTTTAATACTATTCCCTTGGGTTTATTATTCCTTTGGGCGTGTAATATCAATCCCTTAGGCTTATTAATCTAAGGGTTAATATTCCTAGGGTATAATATTATTCATAACATTTAAAATATTAATCCTAGGGTTTAATATAAATCCCTTGGGTTTATAATCATGTTCAACCATGGTAAACCATGGTCTAGCGCCACATTGTGACTAATATTGTCTCAATATTAAAATCAAAGATGGTCAACCATGGTATAATGTCAAATTGTGACAAATATTGTCTTAATATGTAGATAAACCATGGTAAACCATTTTTATTTTATGGTTTATAATATTTCTCTTAGGGTTTATAATCCCTTGGGTTTTTAGTATCAACCCCTTGGGTTTAGAATATCAATCTCTTGGATTTATTGATCTATGTGTTCACATTAATATGGTATAATATTATTCACAAGGTTTACAATATTAATCCTAGGGTTTAATATAAATCCCTTGGGTTTATAATAATGTTCAACCATGCTCTAATGTAGAATTGTGACAAATATTGTCTCAATATGAAAATCAACCATGGTCAACCATGTTTATTTTAGGGTTTATAACATTTTTCTAAGGGTTTATATACCTTGTGATTATAATATTAACCTCTCTGGTTTAATATTATTCCCTTGGGTTTATAATCCCTTAGGTTTTTAGTAATAATCCGTTGGGATTATTATTCCCTTAGGTTTATAATATCAATCCGTTGGGTTTATTAATCTGAGGGTTCATATTACTTGGGTATAATATTATTCATAGGGTTTATAATATCAATCCTTGGGTTTAATATAAATCTCTTAGGTTTATAACTATGATTAACCATGGTCCAATTTCACATTGTGAGAAATATTGTCTCAATATGAAAATCAACCATCTTCAACTATCGTCAACCATTGTCAACCATGGTCCAACGTCACATTTTGAAAAATATTGTCTCAATATGAAAATGAACAATGGTAAACCATGGTGGACCATGTTTATTTTAGGTTTTATAATATTTATCTTGAGGTTTATATAGCTTGCATTTATAATTTTAATCCTAGGGTTTAATATAAATACCTTAGGTTTATAACCATGGTTAACCATGGTCCAATTTCACATTGTGAGAAATGTAGTCTCAATATGAAAATCAACCATCTTCAACTATCGTCAACCATCGTCAACCATGGTCCAACATCAAATTTTGACAAAGGTTGTCTCAATATGAAAATAAAAAATGGTATACCATGGTGGAACATGTTTATTTTAGGGTTTATAATATTTATCTTGAGGTTTATATAGGTTGCGTTTATAATATTAATCCTTTGGGTTTGATATTATTCTATTGGTTTATAATACCTTACGGTTTTGGAATAATCCCTTGGGTTTAATATAAATCCCTTTGGTTTATAATCATGGTAAATGATGGTCATGTCAAATTATGGCAAATATTGTCTCAATATGAAAATAAACCATGGTCAACATGGTGTAACGTTCAATTGTGACAAATATTGTCTCACTATGAAAATCAACCATGGTAAACTGTGTTTATTTTAAGGTTTATAATATCAATCCCTTAGGCTTCTTAATCTAAGAGTTCATATTCATATGGTATAGTATTATTAATAAGGTTTATAATATTAATCCTCTGGTGTAATGTAAATCCCTTGGGTTTGTAATGATGGTAAATTGTTGTCAACCATGGTCCAACATCACGTTGTGACAAATATTTTCTCAATATGAAAATCAACCATGGTTAACCATGTTCCAATGTCACATTTTGACAGATATTGTCTAAATGTGAAAATCAACCATGTTCAATCATGGTCAACCATGGTCCAACATCACATTGTGACAACTATTTTTTCAATATGAAAATAAACCATGGTCCAACGTCGCATTGCGACAGATATTGTATCAATATGAAAATAAATGATAGTTAACCATATTCCAACGTCGCATTGTGACAAATATTGTGTCAATATTAAAATCAACCATGGTAAACCATGACAAACCATACTTATTTTAGGGCGTACAAAATTTGTCTTAGGTTTTATATACCTTTGGTTTATAATATTAATCCCTTGGGTTTAATATTATTCCCTTGGAATACCTTGGGTTTTTAGAATTAATTCCTTGTGTTTATTATTCTCTTGTGTTTATAATATCAATCCCTTGGGTTTATTAATCTAAGGGTTCATATTTATATGGTAAAATATTATTCATAGGGTTTATAATATTAATATTTGGGTGTAATTTAAATCCATTGGGTTTATAATCATGGTCAACCATGGTCCAACATCACACTTTGACAAATATCTTCTCAATATGAAATAAACCATGGTCAACCTTGTTCCAACGTCATATTGTGACAAAGAATATCTCAATATGAAAATAAACTATGGTCAACCATAGTCTAATGTCACATTGTGACAAAGAGTTTCTCAATATGAAAATCAACCATGGTCCAACGTCGCATTGCAACAAATATTGTCTTGATATGAAAATAAATCATGGTTAAACATGGTCAACCATATTCCAATGTCACACTGTGACAAAGACTCAATATTAAAATAAACCATGTTCAGCCATGGTAAACCATGTTTATTTTAGGGCTTATAAAATTTATCTTAGGGTTTATATACCTTGGTTTTATAATATTAATCCCTTGGGTTTAATATTATTCCCTTGGATTTATAATACCTTGGGGTTTTAGAATTAATTCCTTGGGTTTATTAATCTAAGGGTTCATATTCCTAGGGTATAATATTATTCATAGGGTTTATAATATTAATCCTTGGGTTTAATATAAATCTATTGGGTTTATAATAATGGTCAACCATGGACAACCATGGTCCAACGTCACATTGTGAAAAAGATTATCTCAATACGAAAATAAATCATGTTCAACTATATTCAATCATTGTCAACCATGGTGAATCATGGTACACCGTCACATTGTAATAAATATTGTCTCAATATGAAAATTAACCATGGTATTTACCATAGTCAACTATGCTTATTTTAGAGTTTATAATATTTATCTTAGAGTTTATATTCTTGGGTTTATAATAATGTATTAATACTTTGGGTTAATATTATTCCCTTGGGTTTATAATACCTTGGGTTTTTAGTATTAATCCCTTGGGCTTATTAATCGAAGGGTTCATTTTCTAGGGTATAATATCATTCATAGGGTTTACAATATTAATCTTTGGGTTTGATATATATTACTTGGAGGTTTATAATCAGGTCGACCATGGTTTATAATATTTATCTTAGAGTTTATCAAATAATTTTCTCGATATGAAAATCAACCATGGTCAATGATGGTCAATCATGGTAAACATTGGTTAAACATGGCCAATTATGGTTAATCATGGTTAACCATGGTCAACAATGGTCCAACATCACATTGTGACAAATATTGTCTCAATATGAAAATCAACCATGGTGAACCATGATCCAATGTCACATTGTGACAAATATTGTCTCAATATGAAAGTCAGCAATGGTCAACCACGGTCAATCATGGTGAACTATGGTGAACCATGGTCACTTCGTGAAAAATATTATCTTCTGGTCAATATGAAAATCAATCATGCTCAACCATGGTCCAACATCATATTGTGACAAAGACTATCTTAATATCAAATGAACCATGGTCAACCATGTTTATTTTTGGGTTTATAATATTTATCTTAGGGTTTATGTAGCTTGGGTTTATAATATTTATCCCTTGGTTTTAATATTATTCCCTTTGGTTTATAATATCAATCCCTAAACTATATTGATTTAAGGCTTCATATTACTAAGATATAATATTATTAATTGGGTTTATAATCATGGTCAACTCTGATCTAACATCACATTGTGACAAAGATTTTCTCGATGTGAAATAAACCATGGTCTAACATCACATTGTGACAAAGATTGTATCCATATGAAAATCAATCATGGTCAATAATGGTTCAATGTCGTATTTTGACAAAGAATGTCTCAATATCAAAAATAAACCATAGTAAACCATGGTCAACAATTTTTATTTTAGGGTTTATAATATTTATCTTAGGGTTTATATACCTTGGGTTTTATAATATTAATCCCTTGTGTTTAATACTATTTCCTTAGGTTTATAATCTTGGTCAAACATGGCCCAACTCACTTTGTGACAAATATTATCTCAATATGAAAAATCAACCATGTTGTAACGTCGAATTGTGAAAAAGTTTTTCTCAATATGAAAATCAACCATGGTCGAACGTCGCATTGTGACAAAGATTGTTTTAATATGAAAATGAACCATGGTAAACCATGCTGAACCATGTTTATTTTAGGGTTTATGATATTTATCTTATGGTTTATATACCTTGTGTTTATATCATTAATCCCTTGGGTTTAATATTATTCCCTTAGGTTTATAATCCCTTGGGTTTTTAGTATTAATCATTAGGTTTATAATATTAATCCTTGGATTTAATAAAAAACCTTCAGTTTATAATATTGGTCAAGCGTGGTCCAACATCACATTGTGAAAAATATTTTCTCAATATAAAAATCAAACATGGTCCAATGTCACATTGTGACACATATTTTCTCAATATGAAAATCAACCATGGTCCAAAGTCACATTGTGGTAAAGATTATCTCAGTATGAAAATGAACCATGGTCAATCATGGTCAATTGTGCTTATTTTTGGGTTAATAATATTTATCTTAGGGTTTATATACCTTAGGTTTATAATATTAATATCTTGGGTTTAATATTATTCCCTTGGGTTTATAATACCTTGGGGTTTAAGAATTTATCCATTTATTTATTATTCCCTTAGGTTTATAATATAAATCCCTTGCATTTATTAATCTAAGGGTTCATATTCCTAAGGTATAATATTATTCATAGGGTTTATAATATTAATCGTTGGGTTCAATATAAATCCCTTGGGTTTATATTCATGGTCAACCATTATCCAATGTTACATTGTAACAAATATTTTCTCAATATGAAAATAAACAATGGTCCAACGCTGCATTGTGAGAAATATTGTCTCCATATGAAAATCAATCAATGATGGTCAACCATGGCCCAATGTTGCATTGTGGAAATGATTGTTTCAATATGAAAATAAACCATGGAAATCCATGTTTATCTAAGGGTTTCTAATATTTATATTTGGGTTTAGATACCTTGGGTTTGTTGAAAATGCAGCAAGAAAATCTAATTTTGACTTTTCCATAGTCAAACTAGATTAAAATTTCAATTTCAATTTCAGCGGAATACTCAGAGGTAGTTAAATAAGGTGACATGAATTTTTCACTCAGTTAAATTATTTAATTTGAGTTGTATACACTTGATTTCAGTTTAGTATGATTGACTTCTAAATTATAGCATTCTATTTCAGTTAAGTTGAGTTATTGTCAGTTAAACTATTTCTAACTCTTGGAGAAACTAGTGGAGGGTCAAGTTGTGCAGTGTAACTTCAGTCACACTTAGTGGTAATCCAGTTAACTAATAAATCAACCCAAAATAGCTAATGCATGCATAGAATTCGAGTTACCCAATTGAGATTGGATTTCAAGGGCAGTGTAATATAAGTTGTAAACTAGTCCAAGTTGTACAGGTGGTGGATGTAGTCAAAGGATCGACCTACAAAAATTGCACAATTCAATTGAATAATTTCCCTTAAAAATAGGGGTTAATTCCTCAATGAAAAACACAAGGAAATAAGATCTTTTAGGCTTGAAAATTTGGCTATGTGTTGGTCAGGTTCATTTAGTGAAGGAGAGGATAGAAGATATAGGTGCAGGTTGTGCTCAAGCTTGAGAAAGCATATTGTATTTGTCTAGATTATTTTATTAATGAAATAAAGATATTAAGGGGTTTTGAAAAAATTATTTATCCTAGATAAATATCTATGTATGTGTGTTTAATATCGATTCATGTTATTGATTTATGTTCTCGATTGTGGATTTTCTTCCGTAGATGAATACAGTAGCTTCTAGTCTTGTGATTTAGTAAATTTAAAGAGAAGTTTAGAATATACACATTCATTTATACATTGTATCAAAGATAGATTCAAAGTAGAGAAGAGATTTCAAAGTTTTATTTGTAGGATATTCAAATTTGAAGATCATTGTTACAGGTTTTCTCCATGAATAATAAGATGGATTTCAATGGACGTAGGCTCGAGTATGCTTTGGAATTCACCAACAAATTTGTGGCATGGAAGGACCGCATGGAGACAGTATTAGATGGCAATGGGTTTCTATAATAGATCAGTCATATGTAGAAAAATCCAAAGCATTTGATTCCCATAATCTTGCTGAGTGGATGAAGGATGTGGCCAAAGCAAGGAGAATATCATTGGAGGGAGTACATGATCATATTTTCTTGAATCTCCATGAGAAATAGACTTTTTTCACGATGTGGAAAACACTGACAGAGTTTTTTGAGAACAATAAGCTAGCACTTAAGGAAAAGCTTCGAATTATCAAGATTAAAAATAATGACACAATTCCACAGTAACTGAGCAGGTTTACACTATGTCATGATGAACCTAGAGGGATCAGTGTTAATATCCCTTAAGAATACTTGGTTTCTCTATACATTTTTTTCCTTCCTAAGAGTTGGCATAGTTATCAAGATTATGTAAATGGTCGAGAGAAACTACCAATATGGGAGCGATTATGGTTTGATCTAGTGCAGGAAGAAATAAGGTGGAATACCAGAGACGAGACTTCATCCAAGGGTGAGGATGAGGAGAAATGTGCCTTGGATGAAAATGAAAATAAAGGGAAAGGGAATAAATCCCAATCCAAAGAAGAATATAGTCAAGGGGTCAAGAAGAAAGACTTGTCCTGAATCCAGTGCTTTCACCATCATGAATTCAAGCACTATGCCAAAAAATATCCAAACAATAATAAAAGAAGGAGGAGCAGTAGGTTAAGCTCTAGATTCACATTTAGAGCTTGATTTTACCCTCATTGCATGCATGTCAAGCACATTTATGGGAAGTGTGTGGTATCTAGACAACAGTGCCTTGTTTTATATGACAGGGAATAGATATTTATTCAGTGACTTGGAGAAGAAATATCTCCAGATGCACATTAGGATGGGAGATGATGGAAGATACAATGCGAACATGATCGATACCATCACCTTTTAGAGGGATTCAGGCTCCCCTCTCAAGCTTAAGGATGTGATGTTTGTACTAGGTCTAAATAAGAATCTGGTTTTGGAAGATCATGGATAATATTTGATATTCAAAAAAGGAAAGGAATTCCTAAGACACATTTCCATAGGACAAGTGAAGAAGATCGAGGTTCAAGTGAAGAACCTATACAAGGTAGATGTGGAAGATTGTGTTTCTTTGAGTACAAAGGCGGAGAAGGTGCAGACCTGATGTTGAGGCGGTAAATCCCCTCTGCGGACAGAGACAATCCCACTAGCCCTAGGGTGGGTCTAGCAACAATCAAATCACGCAAAGATGTTGGTTCCTAGTTACAAGAAAGACAAAGATCGTGATAAGTGACTTACCTCAAATCCCACGCTATTTTTGTCGAAGAAGAAGCGAAGCTCTTCGTCCTTTGCCTGACAGATCACAGTCCTTCTGTTTGCTTCGTCCGGACACCTGTACACACAGAAAGAGATGATGAAATACAACGTGATACTTAAATCATGTAGTTATATATCAATCAGAGAGGATATAATTCATCGCATTTCATAAAAGAGTAAACACATGAATGGAACCAAAATCAGAGTCACTTATATTAATGATGACAAAAGGGAGATTACGACCAAATTCTCTAACGCTATGATCTTCCTTCGGTGGGGCTTGTAGCGGAGTGCATCTCAACGAAGCCTGTCGATAATTTGGACAAAGCTCTCTCTCACGGGGTTCTTCTCGGCTCTGTTTTCAATGGTTGCCTAGCTATAGTTTTCCTCCTACAAGTTCAGCTAGCTTGCTAATGGAAAGGGCAAGCTTTTATAGATGGATGAAGGGAAGTTGGGATCCCTATAATCATGGGATAGGCCCTATCTCTTAAGAAGGTTCCATTAGAGGTGGAAAACCACTTCCTATACATGGAGATCCGGAGCCAAACCACTCAACTTCCTTTGATGATTTATTCTGGAGTTTGTTAGAACCAAACTTCCACCATTTATTTTAAAAAAAAATTCCTTAATGGGCTTGGTATGAGTGAGACACAGGGACAGTGCGCCAATTGGCATGCCCTTTAGTGTGGATTCCCCCCATTGGCGTGAGGGATTAACTGACTAGTCTTGCCAAGGCTAAAACACCTATTTTTAGGGTTTTCCAGAGGAAATGTTCTTCAAGAGAATTTTTATCCTTAGGCAAGAGGATGTTATGAAGGTGTTTTCAGGACATGTTACTGCTCACAGGTCATGGGAATAGTCCTCCAATTTATGGGACGAGGGATTGCAGGGACGGTGACAAAATACTGTGTAACACTCGAGATGTCGGTGAATTATGGCATAAAAGACTTGGCCATTTTCATCATGGAGCTTTGAAGATCATGTAATAGATCACCACAGGCCTCCCAAAAGGAGCACTAGAGTAGCAGAATACATGCAAAGGGTGTACCTTGGGGAAGTACAACAAAGCCACCTTCAATGATTGGGAAATAAGGGCGCATGCAATCCTTGAAAGGTTCCACTCTAATGCCTGTGGAACTTTCTCGATAGCCTACTGCCAAGAATAGGTATTATGTTATTTTTGTAGATGATTTATCACAAAAGTGATGGATTTTATTCATGTAGAATAAAGACTAGAAATTCTCCAAGTTTATTTAATTTAAAGCACTTGTTGAGAAAGAAATTGGAAATAAAGCGAAGGCCCCAAGGGGTGATAACAAAGGTGAGTATGTGTTGAATGAGTTTAAAAATTTTTGTGCAAAGGAAAGAGTTTGATGGTAGTTAACAACACCTGACAACCCACAATAGAATGGGGTGGCTAAGAGGAAAAAAAAAGTATAATGTGAGTAGCAAGGGTGATGTTGCATGACCAAGGCCTACCTCTACACTTGTGGGCCGAAGCATGCAACACAATGGTATATTTGCATAATACGACTCCTCATCGGATTCTTTGGATTAGTAACAGAAAGAAGATTTTTCAGGGAAGAAACCAGATGTGTCACACTAGAGGATATTTGGAGCATCAATATATTTCCATGTCTCCATGGAAGCAAGGAAAAAGTTAGAGCTAACAACAAAGTTAGGGATATTTGTTGGGTAAACTTATGCACCACAAAACTATCGTGTATACTTTCCATATCTCAGGATGATAGTTGTTTATAGAGATGTGAAGTTTGATGAGGAGAAGGCAATTAAGTGTTCCCTTGAGAGGGAGCTTCAGTTGCATGCATATCAAGAGATTTTGACTCCAAAGGAACAACCTCAAGAATTTGTGGAGAATCCACAAGCAGAGGAGTAAAGAGTAGAGACAACCACTCAAGAAGAGACATCCAGATAAGGAAGGAAACAAACTAGGGAAGCTGACATATTATTGCAGGATGATAGAGAGAATGTGGGAGCATGCACATCACAACAAAGGCAGAGGAGGTCACAAGATCAATGCACTAGCTACATGGCTCTGATGACTAAGCTAGTAGAGATAGAAACAACCTCATTCAAGGAAGTAGTAGAGAAGCCTATATGGTTGATGTTATCGTAGAGGAATATTATTCCATTTTCAGAAATAATGTTTGGGAAGTGGTCCCAATATAATTATACGAATCAGTGGTAGGTTCGAGATGGATTTATAAGGTAAATCATGTAGAAGACGAAAGCATAGAGAAGCACAAAGCCAAATTTGTGACCAATTGGTACTCTCAGGTTGGAGGGATTGATTATTAGGATACCTTTGCTCCTATATCAAGGTACTCTTCCATCAGAAAAATTCTTGCTCTGACTGCACAAATGGGGTGGAAGATCTACCAAATGGAGGTGAATACAACATTCCTCAATGGAGTTATTGAGGAGGAGCTATACATTGAACAACTTGAAGGTTTTGAGACCTTTGACAGAGAGTCACATGTGTGAAGACTCAAGTGAGTGTTGTATGGGTTGAAGAAAGCACCCCGTGCTTGGTACACCAGGATTGATAACTACCTCACTAGGTTGGGCTTCACCAAAATGCAAACCTTTACCACATTTTGGTAGAAGGTAAATTGTTGATTACTGTCTTATATGTTGATGAGTTTATTTTGACTGGTGATGAAAAATTTATCTTATCTTGCAAGGAGGACCTTGCAAGAGATTTCGAAATAAAGGAAATGGGTCCCATGCGTTATTTCCTCAGTTTGGAAGTATTCCAAAGAGAAGGGGAATTGTTTGTACATCGTGGAAATTATGTCAACGAGACACTTCAGAAGTTATGCATGGAAAAATTCCAACCCATGGAGACTCCTCTAACGACCAACTGGAAGAAGGATGATACAACTTTAGGTGAGGAAGTGGATTCTACTGTGTACAATAATTTGGTGGGTTCATTCATGTATCTTGTGAACAAAAAACCATACATGAGTTATGTAGTCAACCAGTTGAGCTAAGCCATTGTTCTACGTTTCTAAACATGTTCTACATTACCTCAGAGGCACTAGTGAGTTTGGACTTTGGAACAGACAAACAAAGGGAGTAAATCTATGTGGCTTCACAGATGTAGATTGGGCGGGGATTCCATCAAACTGGAAAATCACATCAAGAGGAATTTTTCAGTGTTGGGTCTACGATGATTTCTTGGTACAACAAAAAGCAAAGATTTGTGGCACTCAGCTCAGCAAAATCAAAGTACATGGCTTATAGTCAAGAAACTTGGGAGGCAATATAGATGAGAAATATTATTTTTGGGTTATTTGGTCAGATCACAAATCCGACAGTGATAGAGTTGTATCAAACTCTTTGAGAATCCAATATTTCATGATCAATACACACACATAGATATACGATTCCACCATCTACGCGATTGTGTGCAGAGGTAGATCATGTTGTTGAAGTACATTCCGACAAAGGAACAAGATGCATACATTTTGACAAAAGCCTTGTCAAGAGGTAAATTTGAGTTCCATGTAGGCATGATTGGGGTGGAAGATAATCCATTTCTTACTAAGATGGAGTGTTGAAAATGCAACAAGAAATTCTAGTTTTGACTTTTCCTTAGTCAAACTAGATTAAAATTCGAATTTCAATTTCAGCAGAATACTTGAAGGTAGTTAACTGAGGTGACATGGATTTTTTCACTCAGTTAAATCAGCTAGTTAGAGTTTGAGACACTTGATATTAGTTCAATATGATTGATAGCTAAATTCTAGCAATCTATTTAAGTTAAGTTGAGTTATTATTAGTTAAACTAGTTTCAACTGTTGGAGAAATTAGTGGAGGGTCTAGTTGGGTAGTGTAACTTCAGTCACACTAAGTGGTCATCCATTTAACTGATCAACATCCCAAAATAATTGATGAAATTCGAGTTACCTAGTTGAGATTGGAGTTCAAGGGCAGTGTATTATCAGTTGTAAACTAGTCCAAGTTGTAGATGTGGTGCATGCAGTCAAAGGATGGGCCTACAAGAATTGCGCAATAAAATTTAGGAATTTCCCTAAAAATAGGGTTTAATTACTCAATGAACAACACAAGGAAATATGAGCTCGGATGCCTGAAAATCTGGCTAAGTATTGGTCTGGTTTAGTCAGCCAAGCAAAGGATAGAAGATACAGGTGCAGGTTGTGCTCAAGCTTGAGAAAACATATTGTATTCATCCATATTCTTTGATTAATGCAATACACATAGTAAGGGGTTTTGAGAAATTTCTTTCCCATAGATAAATATCTGTGTACATGTGTTTAATCTTCATGCATGTTATTGATTTTTGTTCTCAATCGTGAATTTTCTTCCGTAGATCAGTAGAGTAGCTTCTAGTATTGTGATTTAGTAAATTTCATGAGCAGTTTAGAATCTACACTTAAATTTCTACAAGGTTTATAATATTAATCCCTTGTGTTTAATAATATTCCCTTGGGTTTATAATATCAATCCATTAGTTTTATTAAGCTATGGGTTCATATTCCTAGGGTATAATATAATTCAAAATATTTATAATATTAATCCTTGGGTTTAATGTAAATCCCTTGGGTTTGTTATTCCCTTATGTTTATAATATAAATCCATAGGGTTTATAAATAGAAGAGTTAATATCCCCAAGGTATAATATTATTCACAGGGTTTATAATATTATTCCTTGGGTAACTTATAATGATGGTCAACCATGGTCCAACGTCACATTGTGACAAATATTTTCTCAATATGAAAATCAACCATGCTCCAACATCACTTTAGGAAAATTATTTTCTTAACGTGAAAATCAACCATGGTCCAACGTTGCATTGTGACAAAGATTGTCTCGATATGAAAATCAAGCATGCTCAACCATGGTCAAACATGGTCCAACATCGCATTGTGACAAAGATTGTCCCAATATAAAAATAAACTATGGTCAACGATGTTTATTTTAGGGTTTAAAATATTTAGCTTAGGGTTTTTATACCTTGAATTCATAATATTAATCCCCTTGAGTTTAATATTGTTCCCTTGAGTTTATAATACATAGGGGTTTTAGATTTTATCCCTTGGGTTTATAAAATAATAATATTATTTAATAAAACAAATAATAATAATAATAATAATAATAATAATAATAAAATTATTTTAAATTAATTAATTAACAAAAATTAATTAACTATGTTAATTTAATTTAATTAATTAATTATCTATATTAATTATTTAATTAACTATATTAAAAATGAATGAATGAATTATTATTAATTAATATGAATTTATTATTACTATTTAGTATTGATTTTAAATTTAATTAACAATAAAAATAATTGTTAAAAAATGCTTTCGGTAATAATCACATATGATCATAATTGTTGATGTGTTTCAAACCAACCAGTGTGGTTCATCTTGTCCTGAAGGTGAACCCCACTAGATGGTTCAAAACGCGTCGACAATTCATGATCATATGTGATTATTACTGAAAACAATTTTTAACAAATTATGGATCACACAAGCCAAATTCCAAAATAAAAAATACTAATATTTATTAAAAATACAAGTAATATTAATTAATAATAATAGCCATCATAATAGTAATTAATGAGTAATAACAATAATTAATTTAATTTAAGTCACACTAGCACAATCGGTTGAGGATGGGTCTCGTTAGCAAGGTGACCCAGGATCAAACGTCACGGGGGGTGGTTGTGTCTTTTTCTAGGGGGAGAAGCCGGGTGCGATCCTCACGTGACTTTGACAGATTAAACGCCCTTGGGTTGCGACTCTTCAAGCCACAGGTCAACCCTAAGGGATCATAGACAACTTAACAAACAAAAACACAATAATTAACTTTAAATAATTATAACAATAATTAATATTAATTATAATAATATAAATATTATTATTATTAGTATACCATTAACACTTATCGACATTTTCTAACCACATTTACTAATGTAATTGTGCATGTGATTAATGTACGTCTATCGATGTATATCAAATACATTTATTAGTGTAACTGTGTGTGTGTGTGTATATATATATATATATATATATATATATATATATATATATATATAAACTTATTATTATTATTTAAAATTATCAATTTTTTTTGCATAGCATAGAAATACTAAACAACAATGTTACATACAATAATTACTTAAGTATCACTATACACTGATTTTAAAATAATAATAAAAAATAATTTTTTAAATTATATGTTTAAATAAAAAAACAAATCTAATAACTTAAAAATCATAAAAGCAGTAAAATGATGTAAGATTAAACAATTTAAATTACTATTTTTCTCATTAAATTTTAAATAAAATTCTCACCATCTAACCAAATAAACACCAAAAATCACCTCATTAAATTACATAGATTAATAAACTCCAAAAAAATGTCGGACCATTGGGCCTTTAAAATTCCTGTCATATAGTTTGTTCGTACTTTGTCACAAGTATTGATCGTGACATATGTCTTGTTGACATTTTGTCACATGTTTTATTGTGTATCTGTCTTGGTGCATCACCTTTAAATTGGTCGAATTGTGTCTTTTGCAAGTGTCAAATCTATACGGGGAATAGGGAAAATTTTAGGGGCTAATATTTGTAGGTGGGCTAATATTCCATGCTTTTTACAAAAAAATATTTACCAATTTCTATTTTTCTAAAAATGGATTCGCCCAAATGTTATAGTGTAAAATTATTTTACCTTAAAAAATCGCCAATATTATATATTGTAAAATACAAAATAATTATAAATCTAAACATTTTTACAAAATTATCATCGAATATTTTAAAATTTGGATATTAGGGACTAGTAAGATTCACCAAGGTTGCTAAAATTTAATACAAACTTCCATCCTTAAAATATTTCCTGATAGGGAATCCATTCACACAAATTTTAATATGTCATCCAACGAATTTCGTACTAGATTATAAAATCCCACAAAACATATATTTTTATCCTCACCAACTAATCATCATTTTTTTTGGGTGTTACATCTTTGTTTTTTTGGGTGTTATAGTGCTACATCATTTTTTTGGAGGGAATCCATTCACACAAAATTTAATATGTCCTCAAACGAATTTCGTACTAAATTATAAAATCCCACCAAACATATATCCTTATCCTCACCAACTATTCATCATTTTTTTTGGGTGTTACTTCTTTTTTTTTTTTTTGGTATTATAGTGTTATATCATTTTTTTGGGGGAGGAAATCCATTCACACAAAATTTAATATGTCCTCCAACGAATTTCGTACTAGACTATAAAATCCCACAAAACATATATCCTTACCTTTACCAACTATTCATCATTTTTTTGGTGTTACATCTTTGTTTTTTTGAGTGTTATAGTGTTACATAATTTTTATTTTTATTTTGGAGGGAATCCATTCACACAAAATTTAATATATCCTCCAACAAAAATCCCACAAAACATATATCCTTATCCTCACCTACTATTCATAATTTTTTTTTGCTTTGATTTATCTTGTCTTATTACATTGAGAAAGAATTATTGTTTCTTATTATTTTTATCTCTAGTATGTATTACACATTTGGTTTTGGGTTGACTTTCTATTATTTTGGTTAAATTTATTAAAAGAGAGTAAAATTTTATGATTTATTTTTTATATTATTCTCTAACATTTTTCAAATATTATAGAGGTAGACATCGTAACTTGTGACATGATGGTAAGTCGTAGTACAATAATATGATTTGAATATTAATGTATGCTATCACCATTGCACTACAATTATCAGATGACATAAATACTCATATCTCATTTTCTCTTTATGAATTTTGAACCACAAACGTGCAAAGTTGATGAGACGATTGTCGACGGTATAATGTACGATTCTCTCGAAATTATATATTTTTCCTACATATGTTTTTGGTGAAGCTTATTTTTCAGTTCATCGACCCATAAATGCGTTGAGGCAGGAAATGCCTATCGTAGGATTAAAGAAGGTACATCATCCTGCGGTGGGCATTTCCTGCCTTGGCGCATTTATGGGTCGATAGACTGGAAAATAAGCTTCGTCTATGTTTTATTCCCTCATATCTAATTTTGGCCTAGTTTTTTCTTCCATCATATCTCATTTTGGATTTTTTCCACTTCGAATCATTCGTTTTTTTATCTGAAAACATAAGAAAAATGATTTTTCCTTTACGAAAAAAGTATTTTATTTTATGATAAATATGAAACAATGTTAGACTAATTTAGAATATTTAATTTCTTAATTATAGTTATAATAGTTTTATATAAATAAATTAGTATTATAGTAAAAAGTTATTTTTCTTCATGATAAATTCAAAAAAAATTTCAAAAAAAATTACCCATAATACATTTCCACTATAATTTAAGTTTAGTACATAATAAAATAATAGTTTTACAAATTTTAAATAAATTTAAATTATTAAAATTTCAATCAATATAAAAATTCTAAACATTTTACCACTAACAACATTTTATTAATAAAACTATGAATGGAACAATAACACCTTAATACACTCATTAATGTTAACCCTTTCTCTAAGTTTATAGGTGAAGATAAAAACCATAAATAATTTACAAAAAATATTACTCATTATGTGAAAAAGTCACCAATCCAAAGTACCTATATTACCATATCAACCATAAAACTTTATTTTCCCTTTAGAGTTGGGTCACTAGTTGTATTACTTAGTTGGCCATGTAAGTCTACCACCTTACCTATCTAAATTAGCTATAGTATATAATACTTCTACAAAGTTAAGTTTTTCTTAAATTATGTAGAGGAGAAGAAAAGCCACAAAAAATTTCATAATAATAATAATGGTAATAATAATACCATGAATATTCCACAAGAATTCTATAAAATTTAATAATAAAATGAGCTTAATGATTGTTTAGTTTCACCATTACATAGTATTTTTTAGCTATGCATGACACAAACTTGGTTAATCTTAATAATCATTTGGTGAAATAATACTTTTACCCTTCTTCATCAACACTTATAGCTAAAGTTATTTTGATGGCTACATTTATGAACATAAATATGGGCATAAGCCTCTCATTTCCATAATTTGTGACTTAGGCATTTCTCAATTACACCTTAAATGGAATCAACCCAATGGCCTAGAACCTCTTAACATAATAAAAATATGGGTTGTAGACCATTTTTCCTATAACCCTAGGTACTCCTTTCGTGTAATTAATTCGTATAAAATTCCATTTTCTCTCTAAAAGCTAGATACATCGTCAACTAAAATCTTAATTTCTATTATATATATATATATTTTTGTAATTAATTTGTTTATATATACAAAATTGACTTTATTGTGGTTGGGTAGGATTTACTGAATTACAAATTACTACATACCTTAAGAGAATCTAAAAAACATTTTTATTTTCATTTGTATAAAATTATTACAAATTATATAAATGTTTATATTAAATTTGTATTTTATTATTAAATTTTACACATTTTACATATTTTTTTGGATTTGAATTTGTACTAGTAAAGAAATACATATTTCCCATCATTAAACTCGTTCAAATTATATATTAAATCTTACTTATACAAAATCATATATATATATATATATAAAACAAGTGTTACATTGTAGCTAGTTTCTCAGGCTTAGTTTAAATATAGCTAAATTAAAATAAAATTATTGATTTCAAGAATATGGTCAATTTAAATTTTATTAATTGGTAAATTAAGATAATTGGTTAATTGTAATTATGCATTATGCATTGTAATTAAGTTTTATTAATCAATAAATTGAGGTAATTTGTTAACTGTAAATATGCATTGTAATTATCCCCAAATAAATTTTAATAGCAAATTTATATCTATTTAGATTTTATTCAAATTTATTTGTTTGAAGAGAATATTTTTAAAGACTTTGACATAAATTCCTTCTAGTTAAATTTTAATTCCTACATTCATTATAATTAGATTTTGTTTGAAATTATTTATAAATCTCTTAAATATTTTTTTATTTTAGTCTTAAATCTGTAAGATTTTTAAATTGTATTCATTTTCTCTCGATTCATTAAATACACAATGAATTAGGTTTTATTTAAATTTGGTTAATTTTCTCTCCATTCATTATCCTTTACTTGTACGTTACATCATTACTATATGCACACTCTATTTATGTCATTCATAGGTTATTAATAGTTGCTTGTCAAATTCGTTGGCATGTGTGCTATTGTTAGTGTGCCTTGACTATGGGCTAAACCTATTTTGTTTAGTAATTAGTGTGCCTTGACTATGGGCTAGACCTGTTTTGTTTAGTTATTAAAATAACTCAGCTAGTACTGATATAATGTCATTAAAGTGAGTAAGATATCATTGGGTGTCACTCAAATCAGAAGGTCATTATTATTTAATTTATGAACCATGTAGGGTGGATTTGTGAAAATCTAGGCATTTTCCAATAACAAGTGAAGTTTTTAGCCAATTTAGTGAGAGATAATTGTGAATTAAATAATTCTAACAAAATAAAAAAATCATTTCCTAATGTTATACTTTGATACAATAAAAAAATATATAAAATATCAACTATTTACCCATTGCAATATCCCATCCTACGACAATAATATTATGAAATTACAATAGAGTGCACAAAGATAACTTATACAACACAACATTGATAACAACCCCAAAGTAAATAATAACTTGTAAGATACCAACTAAAACCACCACTCAAAACTAAAAAAAATTACTAACCAAGCAATGCTAGATCATAATATAAAAAGTGAAAAAGAGTATATATATATATATATATATATATATATATATATATATGATAAAAATGAGAATTCAAAACCCTAATTTATATAAATATAGATTCTTGATATTAGATTTTTAATTATTGTAGAAATAATAATATATTAATAAAAATAGGTTTGTAATTATATACCATTACCATTTTTATTTTATGTAATTTGTTTAGGTTTATTTTAATTTTATATTTATCTATTACATTAAGAGAGGATCAAAATTTTAAATATGTAAAATTTTATTCAATTTAAAAATAACTTTCACATGAAGGTATTGATCAATTGATCTCACTGAGGATATGATAGATCCAGAATTATAACACTTTTATTATATTATATTTATTATATTTATCAAATCCATAGTAAACATGGAAACAATTATAATCAATATATCTAAATTTATATATAAATAAAATTGATACAAAATAATATTTTCCTAAACTAAAATTTATTATATATGGTTTATATTGAAATAAATTTTTATAATAAATAAGTCTCAATTTTAAAAAATTAAATATCTCTCATAAAAAAAATACTAAACATAATAAATTCTCTTTGAATTAAAATAAAAAAAAATTATATTTAAATATTAATCTAACACATGTTATTATTATTATTTATTACACATATTATATAATATTGATTGGATTTAACCAATTACATCACTATTTTAAAAATGATATACCAGTGTCTTAGACAAAGAAGCTGATTTCTTCTAGATCATGGTGGCGTAAAAATCCGGAGGATTAAACAGTTTGGTCATACATGTTTGGAACTACATATATAGCTTCCAAATTTACAAGTTACCACCTGTGTTTTTATAAAAAAAAAACGTTGATCTCTACTACATGAAGGTGGTCCCAAAACTCTAGTGGATTTAGCAGTTACACATAGCTCTCAAATGTACGAGTTACTATCGGTAACACTTAGAGATTTGTAGCATTTAAAACATTTTGACCATATTTATACTCTAGTTTAGTTTAAAGTAAGAATTTTGAATCTGAGACGCTAGATAAATTTAACCCATTCTGTAATTTTAATAACCATTTAAATTATTTTAACAAAGAACAATAAAAAAATTCATCGTCAAATTCCCCGGAGTACAGCTTACATTATGCATCTTTTTTTTTTTCAGAGAGAAAAAAACGCTGAATATATTAAACATATAAACAGTACATATTCAAATAATCGAAATATCTCAAGCTGTGAGGATAACAGCGAGATTCCACCATCAGTTGCCCCAAAATTAACTGTTCAGGGTAAACAGATCAAATAGAGAGGGCATTTAGATATAATGGGTCATGATCCAACCCATACAAATAAAAGCCACCTATGAAAAAACAACAGCCATAATGGGATTACAAAAGGAAGGATATAGTCCAGATATATCGGCCATAGATTTGCGATTTAGAAAAAGATGCTCCAGATCATTCAGATAATGATAGAATTGCATATGATAAAGATAATAAGGGTTACATAATAAAACGGCCAGATGCACTGATCGGATAGGCATTGTGAAGATAATGTTGCACGCTCGCTTGAAAAATCTTCACGCTCGCATTGCAGTCACCTGTATATGATATATGTCTGCGTGCTGATAAGGACAGGTGAAATGCCAATGAAATGATGAAATTTATAGAGCATGTGAACCGATCAGCCAGATGAACAGTTGTCCTGTAAGTGTGACAATAGCAACAAAAACTTATAAACCCGCTCGCTTGATTATATATCGCGCTCGCCTGTCACGCTCGCCTGACACGCTCGCTTGCAAAGACCAGAAGTAAAGGCACAGTAAATCATAAAACAAAACCATCCCCATTGATGCACAAATGATCTGTCATATATACTGAGCACAAAAAAGGATCATCCTCCATCCAGAAATAACGGACCCGAGACAGAGATAAAAAACAAGGATTAAGGATGCTGAATGTGATACACCCCACTTTGAACACCGGATAGAAAATGAGAGACAATAATAAGGCCAAAATCCATCATGAGGCCCCTTTTTGACAATCTGTCCGCCCTAGTATTGTTTTCACGAAATATATGACAGATAGGGGGACTGTCCATTATATTCCAGAGCCGCCTGGTCCTATCGACCCAACCTTGGAGTTGTGGAGTTTCGAAATGAGATTCGTTTGAAATCCAACCTATCACCAGTTTGGAATCCCCAAAAATGTTAGCTACCGTAATCTGAAGATCATAGGCAACATACAGCGCCCCCCATAATGCCATAATTTCAGCTTTATTATTTGATCCAGGACCTCCATTCCATGTAATAAGATAACGTTCATGTCCTGAGATCTTAATTCAGGCCCCGCAACCCGTAGTGCCCTCAGAAGCAGCTCCATCGAAGTAGACAGCAGGAAGAGATATATCATGAGGTCTTAGTCGCCGAGATCCATCAATCAACATAGGAGTGGAAGTGGGGGTCGCATCCATCCAGGATTTAATGGCAATAAAGATCTTTTGAGGATGGATCGGAATTTGATCAAAATTTTTCCTATTTCTGGCCAACCATATCTCCCAAATGAAGTAAAATGGGAGCGATCGATACTGACCACGCTGCATATCCCACTCAGTAGCCGCCGACAAGAAATCAACCGGTAGCCAACTAGGATCCATAAGAAAAGAGCTGAATAATCTCCATATATTAATAACTGAAGGACATGTGAAGAACAAATGAGATATAGATTCATCTTCAGCAAAACAAAAAACACAGCACCCCGGACCATGATGTCCCCGCTTCCTCAAATTATCCCATGTGAGAATACGGCCCTTCCAGGTAAGCCAGCCGAAAATAATAATTTTAATTGGTATATTCATTTTCCAAAAGGAATTGAAGACGCATGGATCCGGCATCATGTGAGAAAAGTTATAAAATCTCTGGTAGACCTCTTTGACAATCAATGATGCATTTCTCAACGGCCCGTCCCATCCAAGAAAATCACCCCCTGTATCATAACTAAACCCTGCCTGTCGCAGTGAATCCCGAAAACGGTTCCAATCATCAATCTCAACCCCCTCCAGACCGAGTTGGACTGCCGATTTGAAAATAGGCGCAGAATGTGACCAGTGATGAATAATCTGATTATAGAATATTATCCCACGATGAGAAAGCGCATGAATTAGATTTTGCGAAGGACCGCCATCAGGGGGCAACAGAAGAAGAGTGGTTGCTCCAATAGGGATGAGACTGCCATCTCGAAAATTCCATCTGAGGTGTGGGGAGATAAGAGGAATGATTTTCTTGAAGCTGCGCCAGATAACAGATATAAAGCGAGGAAAGAAAAACGTGTTGCAGCTTATTGAAAGCAGGATGTCCCCCTGAAAATATTTGGATTTAATGATGTCATTCCATAATCCTGGGCATGTAATGGCCCTCCAAAAGGATTTGGATAACAGGGCACAATTAAAAACATGTGAGTCCAATATACCCCAACCATCCATACTTTTTGGCTTGCATATGTCCGTCATGCAACAAAGATGATATTTCCCTTGCATTTTGATTCCACTCCAAAGAAAATGAGAAATAATGCTGTTAATTTTGGACATAATGCCTGCAGGGATGAAAATAAGATGACCCCAAAAGACAATCATTTGAGATAATACTGACTGGATTAGAATGTACCGACCCCCCATCGATAACCATCGATGTTTCCATCATTGTATCCTGTCCCTTAACCTGTCCAGAATCCAAAGCCAGTCTCTGTTGTTGTATCCACATGGTTTTATATGAAAACCCAAATATTTGAACCCATCTGATAAATTGCGTATGCTAACCCCCATGAAATCAGCAATAAAAGATATCTCCTGAAAATCTCCAAATTCATATAGAAGGAAAGACTTACTGCTATTTAGGCCTAAACCAGTAGCACTTTTAAAGCGCGAAAACATTATGTGAATAAAAAACCAGTGGTTCCTCCTTAAATAACCAAATAGCAGCAAGTCATCCACAAATAAGGAATGAGAAGTAGAGACGGAGTTAGAGAAGGCAAAACCTTTGATAAATCCACGATGTTCGGCAAAATGCATAAGCCTACTAAACCCGTCCATCACTAAAATGAAAATAAGGGGTGAGAGGGCGCACCCCTGTCGTAATCCTCTGCCAGCCTTAAAGAACCGAGATGGCAAACCATTAACAATGACTGCATATCTGACATTAGAGACACAGGCCATAATCCATCGAATATGCCGAATAGGAAAGCCAATCTTAAGCAGCAAAGACCGGATGAACGACCAGTCGACTGAATCATAGGCTTTGAGTAAGTCCACCTTCATAATGAGAGCCTCTTTTTTTGCCGAGTGCATGGAATGGGCCACCTCCTGAGCTATAGCAATCGCATCATGAATTGACCTGCCCTTTAAAAAACCATATTGTTCCTTTGATATGCATGAAGATAGGACAGATTTGATACGGTTCGCAATAATTTTTGAAGATAACTTATACAATAGATTACACAAGGCAATAGGACGAAAATCGGCAAAAGTCTGTGGTTCGGATATTTTGGGTATAAGAGCGATGAAAGTTGAATTCAGATTGGCTGGAATGAATCCTCTGCATCTAAAAAGTTCAAGCACAGCAACGATCTCGTCACCCATCAGATCAAAAAAATGGACAAATAATTCGGAGGGCCAACCATCGGGCCCCGGGCACATGTCACGTGAGAAGGACTTGAGGACCATAAGGGCTTCATTCCGGGAAATGACCTGATCAAGGATAGCAATATCAGCCGCGCCGAAGAACCTGAGGAACTGTTCGAGCACCCATTCTTGATTCGACCCATCCGTAGGCGTGACTCCTGCATAAAACTTTGAAAAATATGAAAAGGCCTCTTTCTGGATATCAGCCGTGGAATAAACATAGTCACCGAGCTCCCCTCTGATGCGCCAAATAGCGTTCTGGTTACGCCGAGCGTTTGCAGCCTTATGGAAAAAATGAGTATTAAGGTCACCTTCTTTTAACCATAACATCCTGCTTTTCATTCGCCAAGAAACTTCCTCAATATGCAAAATCTCCCGCCTTCTCACACCAAGATCCTGTAGAAGTCTAAGAGCTTCATCATTTGGAGGCGTAGTCAGAAAAGAAGAAAATAAGTCCTCCATTTTAGCCGCAATTTCGGAAAGCTCCGATTTGAGATCACACTTTTTCTTTATCTCCCATTCTTTTGTGGCATTTTTGATGCACTGGAGCTTATGAAAGAAACGGTCCCAGCCCGTAAGACCCTCATCATCATCCTGTCGAAGCCAAATCCTGTGAACCAGATTTGAAAAACTCACGTCCTCCAACCATATCCTATTAAACTTGAAAGGTCTGCCCCGAACCACCGCATCAGATTTCCACGATAGCCGAAAGGCCATATGATCAGAAACATTTGAAATAATAATATCAGAGCGCAGCATACCCCATCTGTCCACAAGGCTAATATGGACCATTGCTCTATCCAACCTTTTGGCAATGAACTGTTCATTTGATCGCTTATTTGTCCAAGTAGGCATAATAGGAAGAGGTCGAATATCCATCAAATTGAACCCGTATAGCATATCACATAAATAAGAAGAAAAAGGATCAAAACGAGCCCTTGAACCCCATACTTCATCCGGTCTCAATGTTGAATTAAAATCACCCATTAAAATGAGGTTATGCAAAGCAAGAAGACCCGAATCCGCCATCCGATTCCAAAAACACAGCCTATTGCGGAAAGGGGCATATAAGTTAATGACATAGACAGTATCCTGAAATCCCCGAAGGTGACCAGCAAGCAGAATACCCCCAAAAAACCTAAATGCCTTAAAGGTGGCCCAGGCCGGATTCCAAACCGCAATAAGACCACCCGAGTGGCCGGCGGCATCAACTGCAGCAGCTTTCCATCCGGATTTTATACTGAGAAAATACTTAATAGCCTTATCCCCGTCACATAATGTTTCCTGAACAAGAAAAATAATTGGGTCACCCGACATCAAAATTTCTCGTAGGCAATGAGCCTTGGGGGCATCACCCAACCCCCGGATGTTCATAGAAATGATGTGATTCATCTAGAATCATGCTCCGAGAGGCGTGCTCTAAGCGCCCGGGAATCATCAAGAGGACCCTCACTAATGGAAATAGGGATCTCAGTAAGATTGTCATCCATATCAGAGAACAGAGAAATAGCTTTGAATTTTCCCTTTGAAAGTCTGCTACCACCTTTTGATGTACTTCTGGCGGGGGAGGAAATGTTACCGGACGATAAGGGTGGCCTATAGAAGACTGTGAGGGCTGCAATATCAACATTAGGGTTCGCCAGAATAGCCTCTAGATCGAAATCAAACGTATTCCTAGGGGACTCCGTAGAAGTCTCGTTTGGAAGAGGAGGTATATCAACAGTGGTATGAGGACTACCGATCGAGCTGATAGGGGGAGCCGAGGATTCACCCACATGAAAATTCGAAGAGGGATAGAGAGGGGGAGCCTCCGTCGACCGAGCATTAGAAATAGAGTTAAGAGGAAGGCTTTTTAGAAAATCATCTACGTAAGAAAAAGTGGGCGCTACAGGGCCATCTGCCTCCTTATAATTCGGTGGGAGATGAAGGGAAGAGTCAGAAGGTAAGTTTTCTTCCTGGTTAGATGGATTATCTAATGGCAGAGATTCAGATTGAGGAGAATGATTAGACTGAGGAGGATAGACCCAACCCTCATTCGGGATACCATCAGAATGATCAAAAGCAGTGAAAAAAACATCATCATCAGGAATATGGAGAGCAGAATTACCCTTACCACCTTCGGGGCTGAGAACAAAGCTATTGAATTTCTGCTTGTCGGATCTTCTGTTATGAAAATCATCCGCATGACACATGCGCAGTCTATAGGGGCAGTTCTCCCTGAGATGACCAGTACGATGGAAAATAAGACACCTGAAGGGGATACCCCAAAATTCTATGCGCTGGCGATGCTTTCTATTGCCCCAAACCAGATCAATGTCCCCGGGGAGACCACCTGTATACTCTACTTCAACCAGAATCCAGGCAATTTTTTTATCACATGCACCAATAATGCCCGGGTCAACGTATTTGGTAGAGCCTATGGAGTTTCCAATTTGCTGAAGAGCTTTCATGGTCCAGAATTCCAGGGGGAGCCCCGGGAGCTTTACCCAGATGATACGGTTGCGGGGAGCCTCCATCACAGGATTAAATCCAACATACCATGGAATAAGCTGTAAAAAGCTACGTCCTCTAACCCAAGTGCGAGAGGTGATCTTTTGAACATCCTTGGCATCCACAAAATGAACACTAAACCATCCATTAATAAGAATACTGACAATTGGAGTATATCCTAATATGGACTTCCACTGCTTTTTGATCCAGGATGCAGTGTCAAATTCACAATTCTCCGGAAAAAGCCATCGGCCAATAACCTCTCTCTTCTCCAAACTCGCCACCCGCTTGCAGAGATCATCAAAGTCTAGCGTAACTTCCTTTATTTTCATATTGTGTTTATAGCAAGATTTCCGCCTCCTTCGTCGACCACGATGCTTCTGATGAGAGCAACCAGCAATAGGTCTTTGTGCATCCGGAACAGAGCCAAGAAAAGCTTGATTTATGATATAGTCGTCTACCTCATCGTGCATAGGAGAATTAGCCTTCTGAGGTCCCGCCATCAGAACCATATCAAGAAAATAAATCTCAGAAGCCGTCACCGTATGATTGTGTTAGGTGGCGCATATCCAGAAGGACAAGTGCATAACTAGCCCAAAACAGGACATTTGTAAGCGTAATGTGAGATGAGATGAGCTGGAGATGATGGGGGTGATTGTGAAAATGACAATCCCTGAATGGTGATCGAATTCCTGTCAGAAGAATAGACAGCCTTCTAAAGGAAATACGTCATGGATGGTCTCGGAGAGGGTGAATGATTAAAACTCCGCCTCCAGAAAAAACATTCTTCTGTCAACACTAGGAAGCTTACCTGTCCTTGTCATAAAGGGATATAAATTCCAAATAAATCTAGGTCAGACCAAATCTAAGACAGCAGGAGACTTCAGAGATTTCTACTCGGATCTACTAAAAAAACAATAAGTATTCTGCCAAAAGGCCAGGAGTTAGGTCGATGTAGATAAGGTAATTAATCCTACGATTCAACGGGTCGATTTCAAAATTCCCAACAGTGGCTGACCAGAGCTAATGGATGAACCTATCGGAAAAAACCAGAAACAAATGGGGATCTTTTATGATTGATCACAGCAGCAACACCAGCATCCCGGAAAAGTCCACCATTGTTTACGTAGCCTGATGCTAAAACTATTGCATGGATTTGAAAGCGAGAAAGATATGGTCATTTTGTTCCTGAAAAGAGACCAGTATTGGAATAAACCACCTGTATATTGAGCTGAATCAGAAGATATGGTTCGGAATGCTGAAGATGAGGGTGACTTTTCACCTCCCGCAACATTAGTCGAAGAGGTGGGCATGATAAGTGACTAAACATATGAACACTCTAATATTCACGACAGACAGATAAGATTCTCAACCTAACACCAGAAACATGGCCAGATAATATT
Source organism: Pinus albicaulis (assembly GCA_034641835.2). Taxonomy (NCBI): domain Eukaryota; kingdom Viridiplantae; phylum Streptophyta; class Pinopsida; order Pinales; family Pinaceae; genus Pinus; species Pinus albicaulis. Next base: position 806,879,650 of record CM076573.1, on the reverse strand, counting down.
GACATGGAAATATTCGAAAACACCCCTAGCATCCATATAAACATCAAACTATAAGAAACCACAGCAGCCACCAAAAGCATCAACTCATTGTCCAAACTGGGTACCAGTAATTGTCATTTGTTACAACCACCAAAGATCCCCGAGAATGTCGGCCATGGGTTCCAGCTACAACAAATCGGCAACCACCACCAACTGCAACAATACAATTGATCTTCATGGGTACCAGCGCTGTGGAAACAAGACCAACTTCAACAGATACCCATTAATCCCCACCTCGATAACTTGTCCAGATTCAACATACACCACCACATGCAACCTCAATATGTCCAGACATGGGTACCAGTTAGTAGCAGAACATCAGTAGCCATAAAAAAAGACGACAAGTTTGTCGACATTGAGTTCCAGCTAAATGTATAGCCATAACCACCATAAGCAACAATATGAAGTTCAAAATGGGTTCCAGCTCTGTAAACCATTCCAAGTTATGACATAGAGATTAAGGGGAGATTCTTACATTCCATACCCAAAAATCCTAGAGATGGCTAACACACAAGCTGCAGGAATGATGAAGCTCTGGCAACTCATTTTGTCGCATCGGTGATCGAGATGGTACAAGTACAATGCAATCACCGTGTTTTTTGTGAGAACCGTAGGGAGTTGTCTACCGAGCTCATGAAATAGCCTGGACAGCAGAAAATTGATGGAATCTGGTTAATTAAAATTCACAAAATCAGTTGCTTGGAGTGTTTGGAATTCATTTTTGATGCTGGAAATAGATTCAGCACTATCAAAAACCTTAAGGGCACTCAAAATATTAAAATTTAACAACTCTAAACAAGATTATGGACAAATCATCACCAGATTTTCTGAAAATTATTACCAGATTCTGGATGAAAACACGGCCACTACGCGCAGCGGGTAGTAGTGAGTGGAAAGGCATCGGGTAATTAGTTGGAGAGGGACATTAGCGAAACGTTCATTAAATTAATGAATACGTACTCTTTGTCACGTGAACGGAGTGGAAATGAGAACAGAATTCGATAAGATCTGGTACGAAATTAAGTAATATTTCCTTGTATTTGTATTTCGTACTGTAATAGTTCCTATATTTTTTTTTCAGAGGAATGTAATAGTTCCTATATATATATAGATGGAAATCGAAAATATCGTTGTAGGACAGTGGGGGCTCCAGTATGTTGTAAAAAAAGCTAAAAAAGTGTACTAGAAAAATCAGTTAATCAGGTACCCGTGACAGAGTTTAAACGGGGTAAAAGTAGATTGATCATCTTCTCCCTTTTTTCAGGAGTAAGGATTATTCCTTTTCTTGTTAGGAGGAAGGCTTTTGTAATTACTATTTTTTGGTTGGTGTGTTTTTGGTTCAAAAGTTGGTGGGGTTACATTTGGAATCCAATATCGAGTCTAAACATTGCAGCCTCTTGTCTTGCTGTTTGTTGTAGTTTCTGGTTCTTGGATTTATTAGTAGATCGATGATTTCTCCCTTTTTTTCAGGAGTAAGGATTATTCCTTTTCTTTCGAGGAGAAGGCTTTTGCAATTACCATTTTTTGGCTGGTGTGTTTTTTTCAAAAGTTACTGGGATTACATTTGGAATCCAATATCGAGCTTAAACATTGGAGTTCCTCTTTTGGGTGTTTGTTGTGGTTCCTGGTTCTTGGATTTATTAGAAAGACATTATTATTTAATTTTTGATGTGAACTATGTACTATGTATTGATTTGTGAAAATTTAAGCATTTTCCAATAACAAGTGAAAGTTTTTAGTCAATTAGGTAAGAGATAATTGTGAATTAAACAAGGCTACAAGGTAGCGACTACTTGTCACTTAGTTTAACTATAGTAATGTTGCAATGTGATGTTGTAAATGTCTATGGATAGCTATTACGACTATTACATGCCGCTTAATGTAATTATAGAGATGTTGCAATTTGTCACGGCAAAGTTTATTTTAAAGGGTTTAATTTCTTTTGTTTTATAAAGCGCCACGATGGACTTTATTCCAAAGTCTTTTGACTTTTTAAATGTATATGTATGGTAATGCATATATATATATATATATATATATATATATATATATATATATATATATTTAAGTTTATAATATATATAATATGTTATTTTGTTTTATTTTTTTTAAATAATACGAAAAGCAGGTATCTAATTTTTTTCTCTTTTGTTTATTTTTTTTAAAAAAAAAAAAACACATAATGTGTATTGTTTTTTTCATTATTTTGTAGTGAGCCCGACGGCAAAATACGGTCATGATCAAGCGTGGTCAAATGTTTTGCTCAGCGTTACTAATCATTTTCATTAAAAAATAATAGTGATGTATAAGTTTAAAAAAATCTAAAATTAAAAAAAATTAAAAATATATATTATATTTAAATAATAATTCGATTCAAAAATCCCTCTAAGGTTATAATTAATATTTTTTTAAATGTGAATTGTATTAAAATGACTCTCAAAGTTTTTTACTGCATATGTTACAAGTTTTGTACTGTAGTAATAGCTCAATTAGTCAGTCAATATCAGAGCAGATTTCAGAAATAACTGAATTTGCTAGTTATTATAAAGAGAAGATTTCAAAAATTCCATAACATAAAGTGACTATTGGAAACAGCCAAAAACACGAAGAATGTAGTAGTGTCGTTAATAGGGAGTCAAAATAAAAAGTTCATAACAAACAACAAAGTGGAAATATGGCAAAAGTGGTACAGTTGCACTACGTATATTTTGATCTGCAATCAGAAAATAATGCCCTGTTGGATTGGATAAAGGTGACATATTAAGAAAAGTTTTAACAAAAAAAATCTGGGTCAAACAAAAGGAAAATTATGTCGTCTCGTATCATCTAATTTTACATTTCTCACATGTTTCTCCATTGAATTCGAAAACAATCACAGCAAACAATGCTGTAAAATCTCAACTATTTACCAAATCAAAGAGTCACCACATGCCTGAGCACTGATTTTGACATAATGTACCAGGCCAGGCAATTAATCATATATATATATATATATATATATATATATATATATATATATATATATATTTATATATCAACATAGGTTACAGCATGCAGAGATATACCCAAAAAAACAAAAGGAATCCATCCCATAGACAAAAAGAAACTAATATTGTTCAGAAAGGCATATGTGCGTGCAGGCACACAAAGTACCAGAGTCATAGTGAAATCTCAATATAAGTAGAGCACCAGCGATCAGAAAGTATCAAAAGAGCAAAAAAAAAGTGAAGCACTAGTATACCAGAATGGCCCAATAACAGAGATGAGAAGTATGATGTAAACCAAAGTCATATTCAATGAAGTAGAACAGAACAATGTGCCTGTGGTAGTACATGATGCCAAAATATTTCTCAACTCCTAGCTTTGACAGTCGATCAGTCACAGAGTTTTTCTTCCTGTAGACATGAAAATGTCAGTCTGGCTAAAAGAGTCACCCAAATCTCTGATCTTGTTCAGCCAATGTATCAGATGTGGAAAAGCCAGCCAATTTATTTTATCAAGAACTCAAATGATACGAGTAGTTGATTGTTGGATATGTTTGAATCTACGTTGAGCCCTCTGGTTATTGGAGCAATATCGGTTGAGACAGAAACCTTGCTCGCTGAGTGATATCTCTGAAGTGTCCTCGCGGCCATCTAAGTGGAGAAGACAAGATTGGAGGCTCGACCTTGTGTATGAGCCATCGTATAGTGACTTAACCTCTGCGTAAAAGAAAGCTTACATGGAAGGAAACGTGCGCGGCTTGAATCGGTATTTGCGTGAGGTCGCATTGCTGTGCAATTGTATGCAAATTAGAGGGAAGCGGAATCCTGAGCGAGGGAGAAAGGCGGAACTGGAAAAAGCATGAACAGTTATGTGGCCAAGCCTCATATGAAGTCCTTTGATTGAGATATTAAAAAATCACAGGTATAGTTAAATTTCCAGTTCAAGAAATTAGTGCAGAGTAAGTTTGCCAAATACAAAACAATTAAATACAACAAAAACAAAAACCAGAATTCTACTATTTAAGGAGACTTGTATTCTTGGCTTGAAATATTATTCAAACCATTTGTGGCATCCGCGTTGTACTAGCATAGTTTATTGATTATATATATTATCTCATGGAATCGAAGATTTAGTGAAAATTATTAAACAAATACTTCACAAAAGCTAAGACTGGAGTATTTGAATATTAAAGTAGAAAAAGAACTTAACAAAGTAAATATCAATGACCCAATAATGCTTAATATATAAGCTTTCAGTCGTAAAGTGCAGGTGAAGAAGAATCATATTGTAAAGCAAATTATAAGAAAGGCGAAGAGCAGGGAGGATAAGACTAACTTTAGTCTTAGTACAGTGTTTAGACATAGAATTTGGTGCATTACTATTAACAGTGAATATAGGAATCTGCAAAAAAAAAAAATATGAACTTATAAGCTAAGGAAGCATAAACTTAGAAATGGCAATTTACTATTTTTTTTACCATAACAATATTGCCCAAATTGAGAGATGTTGTTCAAAGTTGATACATAAGAATATATAGAAAATTAATGTCCTTGCTTCGTTTGCAGAGGCGGCTACTTGTAGTGCACATCGTATGGACAAATAATCTTAGTGCCTCTCCCTCTTTTACAGAGAACTAGTGATTTTTGTTTGTAATTGTTCTATCAAAACATTCTTGTTCTGGCAAAATGTTGCAGAGATACTGCACTTTGAGAAAGGCGGATTTGAGCAGTAAAATCTTGTACAAAAATTGAGAAGAACTTTGCACTGATTTCTGGATTACTATGTGTTTCTGTTGTAGCCAATGTTTGTAGAAGTGCTGGTGCTGCAAATAAAAGGGAAAAATTAGTACAATTCTTGCTATTTTGGATAGCATAATTTAAATTGCATATATCTGATTTTTTGTTGAAAGATGAAGAATAATGATAAGTATACCTAGCCTTGGTAGGGCTTCCGTTGCTGTCAACAGATTGGATCTCGTTATCTTCATTGATTGTAAATGTACCATTGATTTTGAAATCGCGTAGCGTATACATTGTTGCTTGTTTCCTTTTAACACAGTCTTGAAAAGACATATGCGCTAGGTTGGGAAGTAACTGTTTCAAGAGGAATTTGCTTCGGATGCAACATTGCCAATTGGTGTTGTTGGACTTGATTATGCAATTAAGACACTGTGAATAGGAAAAGGATGAATTTTTATTGCACTTTCAGCAATCAACTGTATTCTCCTCTATCATTATAGAGGCTAGTATTGGTGAATTGCATTCAACACAAACTAGTTCAAATGGCGTAGAGTAAATGCTTGCAATTGTCAATGTTCCTTTTATCTGTTCATAGAGGAGGACAAGTAGTATATGTCAAAATAGAAACAGATGAAGAAACAATTTCATATTGAGTAGTAGAGATACTGTTTCATTTGTACTTACAGAGAATGTTGGAGGGTTCAATTTTCTGAGTTCTTCTGCTGCTTCTGCATTCAATTTTGTGATGAATGTAGCTTGCGTTGTACGAAGTGTTTTGTCCTTCAGTTCTTTCCTGTTTGTTATGTTTTTTAATAACATAATTGGAAGATGGCCTTTTTGCAATTCTTGCTCAATTTCATCATAGAGCAGTGCAAATGTTTCAAATAACTGCAACTGCAAAAGAACACAGAAAGTTTTTTTTTTTTTTTTTTTTTTGAAACTGAATTGAAATGTGGGATGGAAGTAGCAATATAAAAACATTGCAAAGTAATTTATGTTACCGTTGCTCTATTTTCATCGAAATTTCCATCTTTAATTTGCAATGTATATTGGAAACCAACTTTTCGTGCAGCTGTGACAACTGCTGCAATTGTTCCAATTGGATATGTTTCTGTATTTGTTGTAAGTTGTTTTACTGTTGTATCTGGAATGAATTTGTATTCTTTGCAAATTGTTGGTATGTTCTATACGGTGCTTAGTTCTGTTAGCAGCATAATCCAATCACAATCACCGCGGTCATAATTTGTTTTGGGAACAACTTTAAAATTTGTAATAGATATTGCTTTTCCTGGTCATATTTTTTGTCCATGTTGTTCAATAAGCTCAGTTGGTATGGACAATGTGATTGTCATGATTCCTTCGGCATCTGTCAAATCTGCACGTAGTATTTGTCGTGCTTTGTGGACTTTATCAAGATATGTGCTATAGATAACCATAACATCTCCATTGAACATTTTTCCAGTTTTGCGAATGTTTAGTTCTTCAATGGTAACTGGAACTAAATATGTTGCTTTCGATCTGTGTATTGATGATGTTGATGTGGAAAAAGAAACAATTAGAAGTAAAATATATTGGTGATAAATATGAATGCTATGTGAATGGTACATATAAGAATTTGTTTCAAATTTACTTACTTGTCTGATTCAGTTGCACTTGATATTTGTTATTCTTTGTCTATTCTAGCTTGTTGTCCAGAACTGCGAGATGAAAAAGATGCAACATCATTGAATGGTGCGCTTGAACGCAACCACGAAGTGTTTGGTAAATTTTAATAACTAAAAATAAAAATAAAAGTATAAGCTTATTGTATATTGTATTGGAAACTGAATATTAGTTATTGAAAGAAATATTAATTGCATTTAAAAACTTCGATAATGGAATACTTATAAACTATACAATATTAAATTCAGAAAATTCTATTGGTGCAATAGAGATATATACTGATCTGAGTTGCAAATATTAAAAGTTTTTTTGGCTGAGAGAAAAAATGATTCAATTCCAGTACTATAGAAACGTGTAAACACATCTAGTACAGATGTATGAAAGTTCAGGTACTGCTGATTGGCATGAAAACATTTACATATGCATCAAATACTAAGTAAGTTGGGTGTAATAAGAAAATCTTGATGTGTTTCTTGATCAAGCTCACTTTCCAATGTTGTTACTTATTATGGGTAGTTGGCAGTTTACACAATAAATATGTTGATCAAGATATATGTCATTTGAGCTTGTTGCACTACCCAACGAAAAATAACATAGAAACACTATAGGACAAAAGAAACCAAAAAAAAAGGTATAGATAAAATTTCAAAGATAATAGGGATATTAAGAGAAATAATGATGAGATTGGAAACATTTTGTTCAAATTGCACAATGTGAATTAAGATGCATATGGATTATGAAATAATTTAGTTTGATGTAACTGAAATAGAGTTATAATTTTGGAAGTAATTTAATTTGTATATGATATTATCTTTATTGCAATTTAGAGGTTGACAAGAAGCAACATGGGAAATTGGAGGAGATCTTAGTGAAAAAGGGTTCAAATGTAAAGTGAACAGGAAGCTTGACAAGTTTCTAGAGGAAGGGTGAGGAAAAGGAATTAAAGGTTGACAAGAAAAGAAGAACAAAAAGACTGGGATTCATAGAATTATGCATGTAACAGTTCTGATGTAAATAAGCAATTGGTGATGATTGTCAATTTTAAGCACGGAACATTATTGAGATGATGAAAAGGGAAACAAATTGTGTCGTAGTACTAAAATACAGTAGAGAATAAGATTCAGTATTCTGTGGTGTTTATTGTTAGATAACTCCAAAGTGGTTATATATAGTTTGCAATTTGCAATGGGGCGTGTCTCATTTGTACATGAAAATATTACAATGGGTTGAAAGACAAATTCAAGACTTAAAATGAATTATGTGATGCTTGAGAAATAAATCATTGATGCATAGTATAATTCTATATGAAGAACAGTGCTATAGAAGTCAGCACTAGTAATATAAGAATAGGTCTTGCAATAGTTTTGTAGAAAGAAATAAACAGTTAAACATAGAGATATCTCTATACATATGCATTGAAGGGTAAGTAAGTTTAGTGTAGTAAGAAAACCTGGATGTGTTTATTTCTTTTTGTGACTTGTCTTTGCCTATTTGACTCATTGTAGAAAGATATAGTAATCTGCAAGACAAACAATTAGAAGTCAAAGTCATCGTAGTTGAAAGATTATTATGCAGCTTTCAAAGACTTTTTTTAGAAACAAATTAAAGGTATGTTTGGTAATAATGCTCACTATTGATTTCATTTGTATAATAAGGACATGAGTATGCAAGTCTGATACTATTGACTAGAAAAAAGCATTAGACTACTTTCATTTTCACTATGTTTGTGTTGCATTTTTGTCTTCAATGATGAGACAAATAGTATCATGGTCGCTCCAATATGTATCTAACCTGAAAGTCTTATAGCTACAGGTTATGTTTGACCATATGTGATCAATGATTGATAATTGTTGATTGTTATTTGTCTCTAAAAGAAAATGAAGGTTGTAATTGTGCATATACGATCTTAGTTTGTTTGTTTTGTTGTTGCTTTCAAGCATATTGATGTTGAAATCGCCGACAATTGCTATTGTTTGATTTGAATGTATTTTGCATAATGCTTTTGAAAGAAGATCCAATGTATTGTTCAATGTTGCATATGGCGCAACATAGACATTCACGACTATAATATCCATGTCATGAAGAAGCATATTTGCTAGTGTAGCTTCAATGTTTTTTTCTTCAAAATGAATATGGTTCAAGATCTTTATATGCTTTTTAATACAAATTAGCAAACCATGTTTACTATGATTTGATATGCAATTGAATGTTTCAAGTATTTTTAGAAGCATTAAATTATTCAAATGTGTTTCTTGTAAACATAGGATGTTAGATTGCATTAGATCATAGTCATTTAACAAATCATCAATATGTATTTGTAAACTGCGAGTGTTTAGAGAAAGAATTGAAATGTATGATTTTGTTTCTAATAATGAATAGTTGTAGTCTAGTTGCCACTTTGTGTTTCTGTGTAAACGTTCCATTTCAACAGAAATTTTGTGTTGAATTCGGAATTTTTGTTTCTTAAGTGGACTAAGAAAATACAATGATTCTATGTTTCTCACACGAGAAAGAGCTGTATATACTAATCCATGGCGTCGTATTCCTAAAGGATAAAATGCAAGATTGTCTAGTGTGAAGCCTTGTGATCTGTGTATTATATGTGCACATGCTAGTTGGATTGGGAATTGTTTTCTGATTTTCAAGTTGCATGTTTTTGCTAATACAGAAATTGGATTTTTTGTGCGCAGTATGGGAGTCCAATCACTAGAAATTTCTCCGCTATATAGAAAAGAAAATTTATGTGCTTGTTGACGGCCAACACGTTCATCATAGAATTTGATCCATATTACATCAAAGTTGTCTAATTTTACATATGCTTTAATGATACCATCTGCACCGTTGACTAGACCGTCTTGTAAGTCATAGTTTCCTGCATATATTTCAACTAACATGTTAAGTTTTAGGACAATTTGTGAAGGCAATGTTGCTATTTGTGCATGAGATGGTATGTGTCCATGGTTTTCTTCTTTGTAATCAATTGCATTAATTACAATTTCATCACCAGGAACAATAGACAACATTTTCTTGTTATGTAATGCTACATCTTTATTCCTAAAAAATAGATAGGGGAAAGTAGGATCATTAGGAGCATTTCGAATACAATGTCTATTTAGGTAATTCAAATCATTTTCTGTTTGATTATTTAAACACATCCTATTCAAAATGCTAATGAATTTTTCATTTGTTTGACGCATTGCAATGTGCAATTCATAGTACTTTACACGTTCTTTCCAAAAGTCATATGTTATTGGTTTCCTTCTTATTGTAGGTTGTTCAAATATTAGTGAATCTTGTATAGGTTGTGCTTGGTACAAGTCGCCACAAAATATGATATCAATGTTTCCAAAGTATTTTGTTTGATTGTGCTTAATGTTTCTTAGTCGATCATCAATTTGATATAGAAAACAACTTCCAATTAGAGATACTTCATCAATGAGAACAACCCTTAATTCTTCGTACAGTTGTGTTAAGTTGTCTAATACATCGTTGCTAAGTGGAATAAAACTAGATTTGTTGAAAGGCATTAGCAATGCAGAATGAATTGTAACTCCACCTGCATTATATGCAGCTTTAGCTTTATATGCTAATATCAAACCTTTTGGTTTCAAAGGGTCTGTATTGTAATGTTCATTGTAGATGTGCATTAGCATTTGGAATATTGCTTTTGCTATGAATGTTTTTCCAGTACCAACTCCTCCAGTCAAAAATAAGTAGAATGGTTTGTCTATGTTCTTTCGTTTTTTCATTGCAATGTCTTTGAGTATTGATTGTTGTTCTTTATTAAGCATTCTCCTAATCTTGTAGTATTCTTCATTGCTAAGCATAAATGGATGTTCTGTAAATTGAAAACCAATGTTAAGATGTCTTTTTTTCTCATTGCATTGGGGAAATTACAAATATTTAGCCAAGTCATACTTCTCAGTAACATCATTAGATATTTCAGGTTTTTTTATTGTGTGATTAGAAGTTGCAGTGCTGTTATCAATTTTTTGAATTGCTTCTTCCAAATCACCCCATTTCTTGTTCATGTTATATGTGAACTTAGTTTCAACGTTGTTTATTGTGTTCTTATGCAACATGTATGCACTCTTCCATGTAGAGGAGTCTTGCTTTAGTGCATTTCCATTGTTTTCGAATGGAACATATAGCAAAAGTTTTTTCTCTGTAATAGTTTTCATAGTCAATGTGTTTTTTGTATTTAATGAATCGAATTACTTTTTATTTTTTTCTTTTTGATATTGGTCTGCCATCTTTCCTATACTTTGATACAAATTCGGCTAAACATATATGCTTAATAGCATTAGGCCTATTGATATATTAATCTATTATAGAACTGCACATAACATCTTCAGAGTTGTCAGGAATTTGTTTCAGAAGAGTAGTTGGTTTAAGTATAAATGTGCGTTCGTCTATTGGTGATGTGTTTATAAAGTTGCATTCTCTTGAACTATGATTCAATGGTAGTGATAGAGCTATGTGGACTGCTTGTTGAGCTGAAATTTGTTGAAGGTTAAGCAAAGCATTGCCTAGAGACCGTATCATTTGAATAGCGTCAATTTTTCTCTTTTCATGTTCTTTTCGTATCCTTTTGAATGCATTTGTCATAGATCTATCAACTTTGGTCATATATGAAGTGAAATATGAAGCTGCAACATATGCATTTAGAACATATTGAGCATCTGTATTTGCATTCCATAGGTGTGGCATAATGTATGCAAAGCTATTATTCCATATTTCTGATGGTTTTCATTGCAAGAATACCATTGGTTGTGTTAATGCACTCTGTATTAATTCGATGTAATCAGTTTCTGTTAATTGGAATTCATCTAAGAAATATTCATGACTAGTTGATTTTTCATAGTGTTTTTGCTCTAAGGTGCTTTGCAAGGACAAAAAAATTTCATTTATTGAGCCATGTACCGAAGTAATTGGTTCAAGAATCCTTGTTCTTTTCATTGGTAGCATTGGAAATTTGTATCTACACTGTGATGCTTTTCTTTTTTTACAGCTTTTGGTATGATGATGTTCATGTATCTTTGCGAGTTTTGGATCAAGGTGATTTGTGCTACAAGTTATATAGTTATCCAAGAAGTTTTCAATTTCTAAGTTAATATTAATTCCATATACTAGAGCATTTTCTATCCATATAAGAGCATGTTCATGTGCACTACCTCTATTTTTGAACTCAGTTACAAAGTAGTAATCTAATATTTTGCCAAAAAATGTGCTATCTTGACAGATCAATTGCTTCAATGCATTTGTCTTATGTCTATAGTAACGTACACATGTTACTGGGTCCTTTCTGACAAGATAATCAATGTTGCATTCCTCAATTGTTTCAATGTGTTTCTCTTTATTTCTATTGCTATGTAATTTAGTAAGAGTTTGTACTAGTGGTGTCCAAAGATGCTCTGCACTTGTAAATGTAACAAAGAAAGTTGGAGGACCTAATTGTCGTATCATTGCAAATATATGTTTCTGCATTTGTTGATGGTAATCAGGAGAAATTTTTATGTGTTTGAAATCTATGTATCCAATGTGAATTTTTAGTAACTTTTCTAAGTTGGGCTTGTACTTAACATCTTTTGCTAACAACTTTCTTCCTTGTAATTTTCCTTTTCTTATTTGTACTGAGATGCATGACATGACCTTTTAAATGAGTATTCGCATTGTCTTGAAGAACAAATTTGTGATGTGATAGGAAAAGTGACCACTGCAATGCATTAGTTCCCATTTTAATATTTCTTGGTAACAAAATCTTTGTAGTATATCATTGTCACGTGGATTTCCAAAGAATAGTGTTGGGAAACTCATTTCTTCTGCATGTTTGTCTTTGAATATCCCAAGTGCTTATTGTCCCTCAGCTGATGCTATTTCAATAATCTTGTCTTGTAAATAATGAATTCATTGTGAAGCTATGAATCCATGTACCAAGGTTTCAGTTGGCCTTTCACTTTCTGAAATGATATCAGTTTCACTTTTGCTATCAATGTTGTCGTCGTCGGATTTATTACCTTTATTGTCCAATTCAAGTATATGATTCCAATTGCTATTAATGGAAATGTTTTCAATTTTATACAAATTTCGAGAACATAGTTCTTTAAGTGCTCTCATGACAATATGCACACGCACTTTTCCTGTTTGATATGAATTCTTGTATTCTAGTCGCCGTTTTAATGCAATAGCAATTGTGATTGTATTGTCTATGGATTGTGGCAATGCTTTTGGACAATGTCCATCTGGACAGGTACATTGATTATTGAACCAGTTAAGCCCATTTGTGATCGCTTCTTCCCACATTGTCTTATTTGTGCAAAGGGAATTCTCAATGAAACAAGTCTTTCCTCAAGCTCTGAAAGTCTTGTTACAATTTGCAATGGCTTGTTACGTCTTATTTGTTCAGGTGTTGCAAAGTGAGGCAACTTTGCATTCGCAAGTGCTATTTTGCAAGATCTACAAATGATATTTAAATGCAATGTCTTCTGTTTTTCAGATATGTTTATGTACATTTTTTCTAATTCAAGTCCAATGCTTGAGATGTTCTTTTGAAATTGCAATGTCTTACATATTGGACATTTGGTCTTTGGTATGTCTTCAATTTGTCGTTTGTAAATTTCTATGGGAGTACTTTTTCGTGATGAACAATTTTTATCTGCTATTTTATTTATATTTTGTCCAATTTTATTTGGGTCATTTGTACGTATCATTTGTTTCAATTTGTGCAAGTTTATTCTATTGTTGGTGTTTTCGTGCATTTGTACTATTCTATGTTGCAGATTGCACTGATTTGTAGTTTGATTTGATAGTAATGGTTCATAATGAATGTGTGATGTACTTGTTTCAAATGATAATATGTTGTACGTTTGGTTGAAATTTGTTTTTGATTGGTAGTAATTCACAATATTTTTACTGGTAAATGACCATATTTGTATGTTTACATTGAATATGATCGATGTCCATTGGAAGCAAAATGATGTTCCCTCAACTCCTCCTTTTTCATATGGCATTGCCATATTAATTAGGTATTGTTGCCAGCCTGCAACCATTGTTTCACTTTGTATAGTTTCATTTGTTAAGTGTTTTTCTATACAATTTAATGCATCGTTGCTCCTAGCCATTAGTGCATTGCAAAAAGATTGGACAATGTAGAGTCTGAAAGATTGTTCATCAAATTCAGGTGCTATTAAATGACAAAGTGCACTAAACATGCTATTAGCACATTTCGACATAGTTATTTTTGCTATATGCAATCCATGAATTTGCATTTCATGAACAACGGATTCATAATGGTTTTCAAGATATTTGCAAAGAGGTGACAAGGAATAATTTGGTACAAAGTTGCATCTACATAATCTTTTCTATAATAGGGGTTCAAAATGTCCACTAATGGGATCTGTATCATGAAACAAAATGTTTAGTGGAATTGTATCTAGATCGTGGTTGAAGAACAAATACCTTGTTTTCATTGTTAGCGACCAGACTCCAATTGGTATGTTCAACCACTTTGATAGCCACCATATGCAAAATGTGTCTCCCCATAGGCCTCTTTCAGATTGGAAATTGCTATTAGATGCAGAAAAACGCATTCTACGAAGGTATGTGTCAACATCGTGAATTCCTTGAAGTTGATATAACATGACAGGATCTATGAAGGGTTTCCGCAGTGCATTATATTAGATATCATTAAATTAACGCAGTTGAATCCCAAAAATGATATCTAATGACAGGATCTAGTTCATATTGGTATGATTCTTTTTCCTCTGTGTCATTTTGTTGTAGACAATTGAGAAAATGGTCTATTATTCCATTGCGCAATTCAATAGATGAGTAACGAAAGTGCAGAAGCACTTCAAATGCATTGAACAAACAATCTCTAGGAGTATATGCAAATTGTTGTAGTCTAAAGAGACTATGGCTCATTAAAATGATATCAACATTAGTATCTATGCGATGTTTTTTTGCTGGATGGTAGTTTTCAATGTCTGTGATTTCAACCATTTTTCTCTATGTATTTATTCTTCAAATTCGTATGGTGATTTGTTTACTAAGTACTATGTATCTTAGATTTTTTTTCCTCAAAGATGAGAAGAGCTTATATAATATTTTTTTCTTTATTGAATATATCTCTATGATAATGTTTACTAGCACAAAATAATAATTTTACTATTATATTGTATCTTTGATTTCAAAACAGTAAAATAAGAGAAGCAAAGTTGCAAGTAACTAGTTCCTATTTTGCATCTCTCTGTATTTCAAAAGTATCACTGCAAAACAAAGAAGATGCAATGTTGATTATTGTCTATGGAAACATGAATCTCACATACAAGCTATGTATTCTAGAAATAATTCACTTTTGTATACAATAGAAAGCATGAAATACAGATTGTATGTGTCTTGATTAGTAAAGCTAATCTTGCTAGTTGTAAACAACATAGTTGTAATTACGAATATGTATGTACAATTAGATATGCACTGTAGCATAATAGCATCTTGAAGGCAACAATATGCTTCATACAAATAGCTGAACGTGAGAATCGACTTAGTTATTACAAAGCATTCATCCCTTATGCAAGTCCCAACTTTATTGCACCAAAGCATGTACTTGCAAGTCAATGTAGCAAATATTGGACAAGATAGGTCGACATAATATGGACTAATTCTATCATTATATTTTGAAATTTTGGTGGTTACACCACTTTTTGTGATAAGAAAAAATATTGATTTCAATGACGAATAAATGTATTCTATGATGATTGCTAACAACCAGTCATTGTTCTATGGACATTAACAATGATGGTGTATACAACAACAACATTTTGATCATCTGAAGTCGTATCTATACGACCTGGTACCACATCTAGATTTAAAGTATTGACTATTTGTTTTTTTCTTTGCTTTCCTTCGTGTTGATCTTTGACAACTGCTTATTATTTTTTGCATATTAACAAATGTACTTCATACAACAACAAAATTTGCACCATTTGAAGCTGCAGCTAAACCACTTCTTACAAGGTATACATGCAAAGTATCCAACACTTGTTTTCTCTGTTGCTTTGTTTCTACAGTCTATTTTGATATTTGCGGTGTCTTCTTCTCCTATTAGTTGTTGTAGCTTCTTGGAAAGTTGCATGTCACTACATTCCATCATTCCAAATTTATATATTACATTCAATGCAGCAAGTGGCACCTAACTTTGTTTAAACATCAAGAAAAAAACAACAAATTAACTATCCAAAGGTATCAACTGACTGAAGCATAAGAGCAATACCAGAAGTTGAGACATAGTAACTTGTGCAGGATAATGTGAATAATATATGACATAGAACAATCTTGATTTATACTATATGAAATCTTTAAGATCTTATAATAATAACTTAGGGCATGGGACTAAGACTACCACCACCATAGGTCCATAGCAATAAGACTAATGTGACTATTTGGGTAGCTACTCTAATTTGCTATAAATTTCTAGACTATAGTGTAACAAGTACTATTCTCAGTAAGCTATAACTACATAACCTATAAACTACCCTTGCCTTTGCATATGTTCTATTTGCTACTTCTGTTTTGACTGCTCCTAGTGTTGCTTTTACTCGATCAATTAAACTAACGACTCTTGTTAGGTGTCTTGTATTCTAGAAGCAATTGTTTAAAGATTAATTCTGACTAACTTTCAACTAAGGTGCTTGCATTTTCTTGCCTCCATAATATGCACAAGATGAAATAATTTCTTGGAGGATACCAATGACCACAAAATAGCTTGAACTTTAATTTATTTCATAGAGTTTTGTTTTTGGGGTTGTCTTAACTACCCTTGGCTTTGCATCTGTTCTATTAGCTACTTCTGTTTTCACTGTTCCATTTTTTATCTCCACTTTTTTGTGTTCCAACTGCTTTCTAAAATGGTGAACAATCATTTTTTTGATTATCGGCACTAGTTCTCTGCGTTTGAAAAACGGTCCTTTTTTTGTGTTCGGGGATAGTCTCTGTTTTGGGTGAAACAGAGTACTTTTTATTTTAAACACAATGAACAGAATCATTTTGATTTTTATATGAACGTAGATGTTTTATTTTTAAACTCCGGTGGTCCCCACAGTGTCTTGCTAATGTGGCGAGTTCGGATGCGTTCATCGCAATCGGAATGTCAGCGGGGACAGATTTGTAATGTAAAATGTGTTAATGCAATTTGGTTCATCGCCTTTTGAAATCCGGCCGAGTTTCGTTTTCATTCATCACCCGATGCAAAGGTTTTATGTCAAACGTTTTAATATGTTTGATATGCATGACAAATTTTTTATAAAGTACTTTGTTATAAGAGCTAATGTTAAAACATTTCAATGTTTTTAATATGAGCCTTCATTTTGGGTGGCTTCGAAAGGGCGTATTGCTTTAGTTTATTTTTAGTGTAATATGTGTTGCCACATATAAAAGGCCCGAGAGTCTTTGTAACAGTGTCATATGTTTTTATTTTAAAAACCAGAGTAGAGTGTGAAATAGAATAGGTTTACATAGCAATATTATTATTTTTTAACTAAGAGACACAAAATCAAATTTTGTGCATTGTGTCTTGTAGTAGTCGCTATTTTGTAAAACCCTATGTGAGAGGAAGACATTGTAACAGCAGTTTTTATTGTTAAGGAATAGAAGTATTTCTTTTCTCTCTCCTGTTGTCATCACATTTAATATTTGTTTCGACTTTGCATGCCTTTGGATGTTATTTAACATCTAGCAACTCCGTCATTGGCCATCGAATGCAAAAACCAGGAAACAATGCAATAGAGACCTTCGAATTTTGCATCATAAAGTCAAGGTCGAAGTGCTTTTAGATAGAAATGATAATAATCATGCTAATATGTTGTTATATGAACAAGAACATAGTTTTTGATCTGCTAACACCGAAGCTACAAATGAAGTGAAATTTGATTCAGAAAATGATGATGATAATAATCTACATTTTTTAATGAACGGAGGCTTTAGTAAACAAATTCGTTAATATTGCAAACGGATAAGCTTCCTCGAAGGAGGGGAACTCCCCCAAGATCGAAGATGATAAGATGTCGAAGTTGCATAATCTCAAATCAAATCCTTTTTCATGAAATCAAAATCTTAAAAGATGGAAAGACTATTTTTTCAGAAAATCGCATTCAAATGAGTTCACAATTTGAAGCTGAAAGCAAAACCAAAGA
This sequence comes from Pinus albicaulis, assembly GCA_034641835.2. Taxonomy (NCBI): domain Eukaryota; kingdom Viridiplantae; phylum Streptophyta; class Pinopsida; order Pinales; family Pinaceae; genus Pinus; species Pinus albicaulis. The sequence continues at coordinate 806,862,036 of CM076573.1, read as the reverse complement.
TGCGTTGGAGCAAGTTGAGAAAGAATTGAGAAAAGAACTTGCAAAGAAAGAGATGGAACATGAAGTTTCTATCTCAAATGCTCAGAATCAATTACAGGAAGTTCAACACAAAATTCAGGCGATATTTCAAGAACTTGCAAAAGAAGAGATGGAACATGAAGTTTCTATCTCAAATGCTCAGAATCAATTACAGGAAGTTCAACACAAAATTCAGGTGATATTTCAAGAACTTGCAAAGAAAGAGATGAAACATGAAGTTTATATCTCAAATGCTCAGAATCAACTACAAGAAGTTCCACACAAAAATCAGGCGATATTTCAAGAACTTGCAAAGAAAGAGACGGAACATGAAGTTTCTATCTCAAGTGCTCAGAATCAATTACAGGAAGTTCAACACGAAATTCAAATGATATTTCAAGAATCAGACTAAACACCTAAAGATTAGGAACTGGAAAACTATGAACCTTATCACAGATTGTAGATGCAAGAAAAGGGACTGTAGCGATCACTCGGGAATTACTTCAAGAGCATGATCATACGTCGAATTTGGAGAACCTCAATCAAAACTTTTCTGACAAAATTGAAAGCTTAAGAGAACGGGACTGTAGCGATCACTCGGGAATTACTTCAAGAGCATGATCATACATCAAATTTGGAGAACCTCAATCAAAACTTTTCTGACAAAATCGAAAGCTTAGGAGAACAAAAGACTATTTTGTCAGAAAATGTCACTCAAACTCGCCTTCCTAGCAGTACTGTACTGTCCAGGTTAGTTAAAATTGCAAAAAAAAAAAAAAGCCAAATAATGCAGAGCCAATGCATTTTGACAGCCAGATAAATTGTATAGAATCCAGTTAGGCAAGGATTTATAGGATGACAAAATTTATTCTATATCAAATTATATATATTTTTTAATTTTCAATCAAATAATAAAATAATGCGATGGCAACAAACTTCAAAACATACACTCTTTGAGATATATTTTTTTGTTGAAAAGTAAAATTACGATGTAATATTTGTTGAAAATGGAAACAAACTTCAAAACATACAGTCTGTGTGATGTAATTTTTGTTGAAAAGTAAAATTACGACGTAATCTTGAAGGTTTTAGAAAAAATTAAAATTACAACGAAGTAATTTTTAATTAAATAATAATTTTAAAAAAATTAAAATTATGAAAAGTATTTTATCTTTTTGAAAATTAAAATTATGGCAAAAACTTTTTAAGTCAAACAAGAACATAGTTTTTGATCTGCTAACACCGAAGCCACAAATGAAGTGGAATTTGATTCAGAAAATGATGATGATAATAATCTACATTTTTTAATGAACGGAGGCTTTAGTAAATAAAGTCGTTCCAAGGGAGATGACTTTGAATCCTCCGAGGCTAATACAAATGGTATTCTAATGCTAGAGACCTAACAAAATTCTGTTTTCTATGTTTTCTTTGTATGATATAATCTTGAGAAGTACTTCTAGGAACTTTGTAAATTTGTTGAAAAGAAACGAGAATTGTAGGACGTACCAACTTTATCAAATTCGAATGGAATTGCAATCATAAATGTTCCATCGGCTATCATTTAAAAACACAATCCATAATATGTAAATTGCAGGTATAATATCATCCACTTTGCACTCAGAATCAAAGCAAGAAAGCGAATTTAATATGTGGAATTACGTGAAAGAGTAAGAGAAATTATGCTTAGAAAACCTTGCAACTGGAGGCGCACAGTTCCAGCCTGACTTGCAAAATCTTGCTTGCAGAGTGTCGAGTTGCACGATAAATCTACTTGCAGATGTGTTGAGCAGAATACAAAGATTTCAACGGTCAAGAATGGAAATAAAATTCACAAAGCTTCAAGAAAAATAACAACTGCAAAGTAGAAACTGGTACAGCTACCATAATTTTATGCTATTTAATTTTGAATTAATGGTTGTTGATATCAAGAGATCTACATGGGATGTCTGTGACATCGACTAGATCCTCAACTCAGATCTGCACTTGCATAATGAATATCATAAATTACATATTCGATGCGGAAAACCTTATTATTAATAATGATTCTATGTATAATTAGTAACATTGAAATTTGAGTTTTATTTTTTCATGATGGTTTTCGCCGCAGAATAGGTGGACAGCTGTGAGCATTTGTACAATCAAGAAATGACCGATGATAAATGTAGATTCGACATGGATTTACTTTAATGTAATCCTCGAAGCGAGAAAAGATAAATCTGTAATTTGTGTTCTTTAATAAATTATTTAATGATGTGGATGCAATGGTTCTTAAAAATATTTTCAACCCAGTAGAAAATATATTAATAACTAATTTATAATTTAATGAAAACTAAACAACTCCACATACCAAAATTCAATAATTTGGAGCGGCAAGTCAAAACTATGTAGATAACATTACAAATTGATGAAAACTGAAACAACTCCACAAACAGAAATTCTATTGACTTCATATTCTACACCATTTAATTCTCTTTAAATAAATTGAAATATTTATTCTACCCCATTTAATTCCCTGTAATAAGATTCAATGCCTACATAGTGACGTAACTGGAGGAATATATTGCTAATGAATAAGTTGTATGGGGTCTGACCCTTATTTCCATGCATGGGATCAGTCAACCAAATCTTTTCATGTAGTAGCATGTAGATTTGATATGGATTTACTTTAATGTAATCCTCGAATCAGACAAAGATAAATCTGTAATTTATGTTTTTTAATAAATTATTTAATGACCTGGATCCAATTGTTTTTAAAAGCGTTTTCAATCAAATTTGATAGGAAATTCAAAAGTATATTAATGACTATTTATAATTTAATGGAGACTAAACAACGCCCCCAGCGTAATTTCTTTTTTAAGCTTAATTTGTGTTTTAACAACGGTGTGAAACAAGTTAAATATTAATTACATTTAACCAATACTAATTACTTAATAACAATACAAAATAAATTAGTAATTAAATTAAACTAAGTAGCAAGAACTAAAAATAAAATTGAATATTTATTTAAAATATATATATATATATATATATATATATATAGTATAGAAGATGTATAAATATTATGCAAATTAAATTTATAAAAACTTCATCATACCTAAATATTATACAAAAAATTATTGATAATAATAATTTAAGTGGAAACTTATTTTAAAAAATAATTTATTATATTTATTTATCATAATTCGCTAAATTTACATTAATAAAAATTATATAAATTAAGAGTATTTTGCAATTGCAGTTCAATATTTAATAGTATAAAATAATAAATAAACATAATAATATAAAATAATAAATAAACAAACTATTAGTACAAATAATTTAAAGAGAAGTGGCAAATTGAACAAAATAAATATCTACTATATATATATATATATTAAGTATTAAATTATAATTAACGTAAATAAAAACTTATTTTTTTAACTATAATATACTTATAATTAGTTAATCTATGGTTGAGCATTTTAAACGTGATAGATTCCAATTTTAAAGTGTTATCCATATGTTCTATTTGCAACTTCTAATCATACAACTAATAAAAGCTCCATGCATCACAACTTTATTTATGATGTTCTTATTAACATGTGGCTGATGTGTACTTAGTAATGCTATATATGACTGCGGGTCAGTCTAGAGAAGTTCACCACTGATGTCAAGTACCTCGAGGGTCAGCTTCCTTCGTCACTGTACAATATATAGTACAAACATAACTTAATTTACTCGTCTCGACTTACGATAAAAGTCTTTATATAATTACCTATGGCCTTATAACCTTATCTTTATTACCTATGGTTTCAACCATACTACATTCAGAATAAAGCATATTTGAAGGGTAAAGTTAATGTGGTAAGACTTGAACGTTGTTAATCTCATATTAATTGAAAAGGTTTATAACCTTCAATGCACAAGCTTCCGTACAACACTAATAGAGTGAACTGCCCAGACTCACATGCATTTCTATGCACAGGAAACGGAAAGCAAATTAGTTAAAATAGCAAGTTGAACAGAATTAATAGAGCCATAAAAATTGGAACAAAACACTTAATGAGATAATATCTCGAGAAATATCAAAATCATTAAATTGATATAATTACCCACAGTACAATTAATACTCATGGCTGAAATATCTCAGACGTGTGGAGTTCGAAAACTGTCAAACTGTGAAGTTAATCTACATATATACGAAAAATGGTATAGGTTAGTTCAAATATAACTAATTTAAGTAATAATCATCAACACATTAATGTTTATCATGTAATTGGTGAAAATTTGAATCTGAATTAGAAAAATAAAAATTATTCACTATAACTATTTAACATAATCCCAATTACTAAAATTATTTTTAAAAAATCACAATTTTAAGTATTATTATTTGTATTAGATTTATTTAACATTTCAACAAATTTCAATCCTAATAATTTTTTACAATTAATTTTTTAAAGTTTTTATAATTAAAATAAATAATAATAATAATAAATGATAAAGTTTATTTAGAACATAATTTAATTTAAATTTTAAATTTCTATAATTGCATTCTCTGTTATTGCTTGTATACACTGCTGTTGTGTGATGTTATATCATAGAATCTCAAATATTTATAGCAAAATGTTAAATAAATACATCGAGACAATTTAAATTATTAAACTTTATTCAACTCATTTGTTTTCAACAATTTTCCAGGCCAACGACGCATCTTGTACCGGGAATCAATTTATTGACTCAGAATTTTCCATTCAATAGTGATGATCTTACAAAAACGTAATGGTATATCGCATGCTCACAAGGTAGTAAATGGTATTTTTATAATGTGTGCGATAAACTTTTGGAGAAGCCACGTAGCAATCGGAGATTGGCGAATCCTTGTAATAAATGTTAAAATTCACTTTTGATCTTTTGCGATGCGATGAATAAATATAAAGGAAAAATAACAATCACATCGCAAGTCCTCAATGATGTGCAAGATAAATAGAATATGATTCATGCTGATTTCCCGATTGCGATGATCGCATCGCAATTTGTTTGAGTGAAAACGTTTTTTCCAAATCCCGATTGCATCGGAAATTTAAAATGAAGTGGATTGTTATAATCTATCTCCGAAAATGCAATTGCGATTGAGCGCAATCGCATCGAAATTTTGCAATGAGAGGAATGCAATGTTTAATCTTTTTCCCAAGATGCGATTACGATAAATTGTATCGCATTGTTATAAATAGAAAAAGTGCAATACTTAATATTATTCCGAAATGCGATTGCGATTGAACACAATTGCATCGGAACTTCTCAAAGCAATAACAACTCTTTAAAAGAACTTTTCCGAATTTCCGATTGCGATTTACTATTCATTTTAACATATTTCTAAGTATAAAATTTTTCTAATATGTTCAAAATATGTTAAAAGGTCTTTTAACTCATCGGATCGGAAAGTTTTTAAAACTTGTAAACTTTGTGAATAAAATGTGATATGCATCTTTTTATTTATGGAAAAGATATAAAAAGGGGACCTATTTTTAAATGGGATTTATTCTAAAAATTTAAAAATGGGGAATTAGGGATTCACTGGAAGAAACAGTTATCTCTAAAAAAATGAAATGAATACTATATTTCAAGTAAGTAAAAATTTCTAAAGATAATGAAAACTTTTCTTAAGATAATTCAAATAAAATCTAACTATGAAAATGAATAAAAATCACTTACAATTTCTTTCTAATTCTTCAAGGATAAAAGAATTTTTTGGGTTATCTCAAGCTTTGATTGGTTGATAATAATAAATTAAGTGGATTTTCTCAAGTTTAGCTTATGTAATATACTCTATTGTCACAGGTATTTCCTCTGCTACCAGCAAACGTTCATAGTCTCGACAGGGTTACATTTTAAACATTAACTATTCATTGTCCCATCCAATCAAGACTATGACTTATTAAAAATAAATTCATAAGACATATTTTCTCATATTTTTGTCTTTTATTTATTTTTCTTAATTTAAGAGCCATTTTTCTGGTTTGGTAGCCAGTTAGTAACAATGCCATTCACTAGTTGTAATTAAACTAAAGAAGCTAGCTCATGATGAGACTCCTTGTCTTAATTTATAAGCCATTACCCTATTTTGGTATACAGTATTGGTAATGTCAGTTTGATTACTTCCTATGATCATGGTAAGCAGGCTCGTGATGAGACCTCTTATCTCCTAAATTTGGTCATATAATTTCTTTAGAATTACATTCTAAAATATCACAATCAAAATGGATGGGGTGAAATAGTTGTATCCTTAAGAATAAATGGATGACAATTTTCAGAGTTTTTGTTTGCCAAAGCTTGAAAAAGTCTTTACTTTTTAAAGATAACCTTTCTCTGCTTAATAAACTTATAATGATTTACATTTTCCACAAAGTTTCATAAGATCATGCAAACGCTTTAAACAAATTTTCAAAGTTTAACATTTTATTTAAACTATATAAAAATTGTAGTCAATTCCGTAAAAAAATTTATTTTACTTAAAATAAGTATTTATTACATTATTTCTAAGACAATTTTCTAATAGTAAAAAATTCAATTAAATACTATTAACAAACTTTATTTTACAAAAACAAATGAAAATTGCAGAAAGGGATATGTACAAGTAAGAAGGGGTTACCTCCTCATGAAAAGAATTTCTTTAAGACAAGCCCTTTTACAGGAAGAGATTCTCTCTTTCCTGTTAAATCTTGAAGTATGAATGTATATGAGCCTATCTATTCAGCAATCTGAATGGTCCAAGCCACATATTTTGGAATTTGGTATGCTTACATTTTTCCTCATGTGCTTTATCCCATTTCAGAACAAGATCACCAATTGACAAATTTTTTGAGCCGGTAGAATTTGAATCAAAAGAGGATTTAACAAGCTGTTGATGTTTTTCATGAAAAATTCTTGCTTTTTCTCTTTCCTCTTCTAATTTTAGGATTTGATCAAATCTCAATTGAATGGATGAGGAAGGATTTTCTTCAATGAATTGCACCAGGGCTAATGATGGAAGAGCTAGATTTGATGGTATTACAGCTTCTTTACCATAAACGAAATTGAAAGGTGAAGTTCCAATAGAAGCTTTAAGAGTAATACGATCAGCCCATAATGCAAAGATTAAAGACTTGTGCCAATTCTTTTGGCTTTGATCAATAGTCCTTTTAATGATTTTGAGGAGATTTTTATTAGTGGATTCAGCTAAACCATTACCTTGTGGATAATAGTTAGCTGAATATTTCAATTTAAAACCTCTCGTAATTGCAAATTCCATTATACTATTACCAGAAAAATAAGATGCATTATCACAGACCAGAGCGTTAGGTACACCAAACCTGGTAATGATGAATTGATCGATGAAATCAATAATTGCGTCAGAGTTGGCTACCTTTAGAGGAATTGCTTCTACCCATTTTGTGAAGTAATCTGTTGCTGTGAGAATGTGCTTATGCTGCTTGGAAAAATGAGGAGTTATCTCACCAAGAATATCAAGCCCCCATTGCTCAAATGGTTGTTCAATGTTTACTAGCTGTAGAGGAAAAGTTGGCTTCCTCTGCCTTCCACTAGCAGTTTGGAAAATCTTGCACTTTCTCACATAATCATGAGAATATTTAAAAAGGGTAGGCCAATAATATCTAGCATGGATGATTTTGTGGGCTGTGGTATTGCCTCCAAAATGACCTCCTGCTGGTCCATCGTGTATTTCCGGCAAAACCTTCTTTGCCTCAGTCTTTTCAAGACATCTTAGTAAGATTGAATCGTAATTTTTTCTGAATAACAAATTATCAATGATTTCATATTTAGTAGCTTTTAATCTTAAAGCACGTTTATTCTTATAGCTGAGATTAGAAGGAGCATATCCATTTTTCAAGTAAAATATCAGATCAGCATACTGAGATTCAGAATCTGTAACACTTATCTAACTTACTGAAATAACATTCTCTGGATCTTGATTTTCTGAAATATTATGAGCTGCTGCTAATAATCTGCAAAAACCTTGTCCTCTAACAATCTTTGTTGGTTTAATGTCAATATCATATTCTTGCAACGCTGCTACCCAATTAGCCTTTTTTTCTCCTACTTCTCTTTGAATTAGTAATTGTCTTACTGCTGAAAAAGGAACAATCACTTTTGTGTGTGTTTTTAAGAGAAAAGGCCTAAAATGCTTGATTGACTTAAATACAGCGAAAGCTTGTTTTTCAAGATCAGAATAATTCAGCTCAGCTCCTTGCAGATTTGAGCTGAAGAAAGAAATCAGTGCTTCAATTTTTTTATCATTGAGTTGTGTTAAAACAACAGCATAAGAATTTTCAGTTGCCAAAGTATATAGAATAAAATCATTGGAAAAATTGGGAGTATTCAATGCAGGTGCATCAATAATTGCCTTCTTGATTGCATTGAAGACTTCTTTTTCTTTATGACCTCATTTGAATAATGAGTTTTTCCTAATCATATTTTGCATAGGCAAAACAATTAAAGAAAAATATGGAATGAATCTTTTTACAAAATTAATCTGACCTAGAAATGATTGCATGGACTTCTTATTGTGAGGTAAAGAAATGTCAGAAATTTCTTTAACTCTATCAGGATCGATATATATACCATCTTTTGATACAACAAACCCTAAGAGTTTTCCTTGATCAAGAGCAAATAAAGATTTCTTTGGGTTTAATGAAATACCAAATCTCCTACATCTTTCAAATATTTGTTTCAGATCTTGTAGATGATTGGATATTTTCTTTGAATAAACTGTTATATCATCAAGATAAATGACAACTCATTTATTAATCAGACCCTTAAATGCTATGTCCATGGCTCTCTGGAAAGTAGCTCCTGCATTCACTAAACCAAAAGGCATTTTCAGATAAGCATAGGTTCCCCATTTGGTTCTAAATGTGGTTTTCAGCCTATCATCTGGATGTACTAGAATTTTATTACACCCTGAAAATCCATCAAGGCAAGATATAAGTTCAGAACCAGCTACCTTTTGGATAATTTTCTCCATAGTTTTCAATGGGAAATTGTCCTTTTGACATGCCTTATTTAAATTCCTGAAATGAATACAAATTCTAATGTCGCCATTTTTCTTCCTAACAGGTACCATATTGGAAACCCAATTGGAATGCCTTACGCGAAAAATGATTTTGGCTTTCAAAAGCTTGTTGAGTTCTGTTTTGATTTGATCTTCAAGATTTAGATGAATCTTTCTCAATTTCTGCTGCACAGGCTTAACATCAGATAGGATTGGAATTGTGTGTTGAATTACAGAAGTATCATAAGTCTTTAAATCATCATAATTCCAAGCAAAGACATTTTTGTATTTAATCAGAAGTTTAATGAAAGCATATCGTTGTTCTGAATTTAAATTGAGACCTAGATTAACATTCTGAGGTTTAGAATCAGAACCAAGATTTACTAATTCAAACTTCAAAATTGAACTTTGAATTTTGGAATTAGTAACTTTCTTGAATCTGTCTTTAATATCATAAAGATCTTCTAATTTGACAACAGATTTGCGAATTGGATTTTCATTATTTCTTGAAGTAATTTGCAGATCATGATCATCTTCATCAATAATTTGTTCATCGTATGATTTCTCAGAAGTTAATAAATTCAAAATATCTTGATCATGGTAAAATACTCTCTAGTTAGTAATATTATCTGGGACAGATGGGCGAAAAATTAACTCTACTAAAAATCTATCCGGACTGCAATCTTCAGCAGGAAGGAATTTAGATGCAACATTAGCTAACAAGTCAGCTGATGTGTTTTGATTCCTGGGAATAGAAGAAATATTAAATGCTAGAAATTGAGTGGTAAGATCCTGTACTAGGGTTTGATAGTGTTTAAGATGTCCTGAAAGACAATGGATAGTATTCCTCACTTGTCTTATGACAATTTTGGAATCTCCATAAACTTTCAAGTATTTTACATCTAACCCTATGGCCTTATAAAGCCCTTGAATCAAGGCTTCATATTCAGCAACATTATTAGTACACTCAAATTCTAATCTACATGATAACATAGTCTTTTATCCTTTTGGATCAATTAGGATGCATCCTGCCTGCTCCATCATTAGATTTCGATCCATCAAAATATAATGACCAAAATAAATTTCTATCTATGGATTTATCTACAAAAGAATCAGAAATATTTACAATTTTGGAAGAATCGGATTGCGAAAAATTCTCAATTTGACAAACAAAAGTATTTACAGAGAATGGTGATTGTGGTGCAGCAAAATTTCCAAGAAAATACTCGGCAGAATAACCTCCAACAATATTATTGTTGAAAGCTACAGGTTCATTTGGTTGCTCGAATTCAGTTACAGTGTGTGTCATATGTTTCTCTCGTTAGACTTTGAGTTGATTAGGTTTCCCTTTGTATGGAAGCCATATATGTGAATAATCGGTTGAGATATAACCATTAAGTTTCGCAGACCAGTCCCTGCTTAAGACTAACTCATAGAATTCTAGAATATCTGCAATTAGAATATCAATTCTTTGAACAATCCTAGGGTCAGAGGCTAGTCTAATAGTGACTTAATTGATTTCTCCAATAACTTGAACCTTGGAGTGATCCAATTGTACAATATGAATAGCAGACTTCTGAGGTTCGATATTCAACTTAGCACAAACAGAAGAAGGCATTATATTGGAAGATACTCCCGAATCAATCAAACAATTATGAAAATTCTTATTGTAGATTTCATAGGTTAGCAGAAATGGAAGTGTCTGGGAACCTGATATTTCTCCAATAAGAATAGTTTCGAATGCATCTACTTTTTCTGGTGGCTTATCAGTTCCTTTAGTTGCTTTAGCTACTACACTACTTGGTAGAGGAGCAATAGGTGTAGCATTTAACTCTTTTAACAACAGCTTTTGTTGATATTTGAGTTTGCTGAGTTCATGTAATCAGATATTCGCTCTAGTATTTTTCATGTCCTCAACAATATTATAATCCATCGGATCTGATACTACCAGAGTTTTGGATGATGATGTGAGAGGATTGGGAGACGATGGCTGATTGTGAGTGGGTAATGAAGAAGTCTTTTTTGTAGGAGTTTTGTCCTTGGTATTTGGAGCTGTATTTTTCTTTTTTGGAACAGTTTGAGCAAGTTCCGATGTAGATTTTCTCCTCGTATTTATAGGCATAGCTTCCTGTTCTATGTCACTATCTGAATTGGGGAGAATGAAATCCCACATTCCATTTAATTCAACTTCTTCTTCTCTTTCACCTTCTTCATCTAATATTAAAGGAATGTCTTCTTCTTCATCATCTTTTGATTCTGCATTGGAAATTGCATTGGGAGGCTTTGATTCACTTTGATTTCTCCTAAAATTTCTAAATGGTTTCTTTGTAGATGTTTCTGATACCTGCTTCTTGATCTCAACCATTTCATTAGACATGGTTTTGAGGACCTTCTGTAAACCTTCCATGTCATATGGATCTCTTGGTGTCTTTTTCTTGGAATCGTCTTTAAAAGTGACTTTCTTTGATTTTCTTTCGTCAACATCTTTTTTCTTATCAAGAGCTATCATCCGCTTTTCCACTTAAATAGATTCCTTCATATTTTCAGCTAGAGTTGCCTTTGCAGCTCTGTCTACGAAAATTGCTATATTTGAGGGTAAAGCGTTAATGTACCATTCACTTCTAACTTGTTCACTTGGTTTAGATGTTGCAGGGATCTTGTTCAAGAGTTTATTAAATCATGAGTTAAAGTCTTTAATGGGTTCCTTTGATTGAGTCTTTAAATTGGAGAGATCGTTAATCAAGGTAGCAACTGATCTATCATCTCCATATTTAGTTAAAAATTGTTCCTCAAACATATCCCAATCAGTGATAGAATCAACAGGTAAGGAAAAGTACCAGGATCCTGTTGTTCCTTGTAAAGTACAAGGAAATAATCGGACAACAACATCTTCATGCTCCACTTGATTCAAATTTACAGCAAGCATGAAATTATTGATATGTTCTTCTGCTGATATACCACTATCTAGACTAAACTTTGGGAGCCATTTTTCATCATGATCAGGTAGATCATGCAAAGGTGCAGCCATATTCACAGCTACTGGTCTAGTCCATGGTCTTTGTGCTGGTTGTGCCATTCTTGTAACGATAATAGACAAACTAGAAAGGATAACTGGTATATTAGTAGTAACTGTTGAAGTACCAGAAGAAACAATTAACAATTGAGCAGATGTGGTTTGAGGAGATGAAGATTGAGAAAATGTAGTCTGAGCAGAGGAGGAAGATTGAGCAATGTAGATGAGACTACTGTACTTTCTTGATTTGGAGCTTGGGAAACAGTTGTTTGAATATGCGATGAAGAACTGGTACCACTTTCTGTTTCCAGTGGAGTTTTTCTTGATTTGACCCTACTAGGAATAGAAAATTCTTTTGGGGAAATTCTAAGCTTTTCACTTTGTGATCTAGTAAGAGGTTTAGAAGAAACAAACTGCGAAGTGACACTACCTTCAAACAATTCTGACTCTTCTAATGATAATGAGAAACTTTGAAGTTTATGGGTCAAAGCCTCAACTTCAGGGGACTCGGGAATTGGATTATCTGATTGTTCTGTAACTTTGGTAGTGGGTGTTTGAATACTTTTCTCAATTTCTTCTCTTGTGATTTGAGATGTGGAAGAAATTGAAGGTGATGAGGGTGATGTGATTTTATAATGGCTTTCAAATTTAGATTTATCTGCCATTCATAGCTTTGGCCCTCCTTCTAGCGTCAAAAATGTTGAAGCCTCGAAAATCGTTGCTTCAAACATCGGGGGATAACCACCCGATCGGGACCTTAAGACAGCTCCTTTTCTGTTTGGAATGGTGGCTCCGACTAGATTTTTAGGACCAGTTTCCTAGTAATTTGAATGGTTTGGTAATGGAATGATTGGATGGGGGAAATGGGACTAAATGACTTGAAATGAAAATACTAGCTAATCTAATTTAAATACTGATAAAGAAATTCTAAAACTAACCCGGGTATCATATGTGAATACAACTTAAAATTATTTCAATTGAACAATAACCATAAAAATGTATTATAGCTTAATTGAAATGTGCAGCAACGAATAAAGATAACTCTGTTTAAGAAATTAAACAGAGTTATATTAGCATATTGTATTCATCATTGTATATCATTTACATACACTTATGAAAGATAAATATTTCTAATATACTAAAAAATGATATATATAAGGAAATATTGTAAAACGAAGCACACATAAATGATAGAAAATTTAAAAGAGAATATCATATGACAAAAGAAATTAACAATGAATAGATAGAAATACTGTATCCATCTTGAGACTTTCAAATGAAATATGATACTCTAATCCAGAAATTCCAATGCAAAATCAACTCCAAGGTATAGAAATGCAACTCTTAAAAAACAATTCCGCACAGAATCACCAGATGTGACCCTTTATAAAATAATATAGAAGTAAATGGAGTACAAAAATGTAATCTCCAAGTCAAAAAATATTACAAATTAAGGACCCCTTTCTAAATGCATGAAATGGGTTTAAATAGGTACTCAATAAAACAAAATAACTAAAACTATTCCTACAATCTATCTAAATTAAAATATCTTAAACTAAACTTTGAGCTTGTAGTAGACTAGCTCATTAATCGTCGATTGAGGTGGATGAACGAAGGTGGCAGACATTGAGCATATCTTGGACTTCTGTTGGCCGACTCATTTTTTAATGTAACTTTCCAGTGTATGTAGCATCAGAGAATTCAGGAATGATACATTGAATAACATTCGAAAGGAATTTGTTCGCCATCTGTTGACTGTGTGGCTTGATCATATAAGACCACATAATATCCCATGAAATTCCTTGAAGTTTGCTAATATTTTGATTTTTATCGATTATCTCTTGCTTCCACTTGGAATCGGCTTCTTTTACTTTAAGTAACTCGCCTGGTGTACAATCTGAGATCAAATTGGTAGCGTACAAGTTGTCATTAATCAATTGTGTTGTATTATTCATTAAAATTTTAGCCCTTGATGTGGCTCTTTCTGATTTCATTAACTGTTGTTCCCATTCCATAAATATAATTTCCTTGTGTCTCTCTTCAATTCTAGGAAGGTTAGCTTTTCTTCCTTGCTCTGTATCCTGCCATGAAAGAAAATCAAAAATTTTATCATCAACATCTTCAATTTCTTGCCTAAGAGTGACTGATTTATCTATCAAAGACGATGTAATTTTGCAAAAGGGCTCAATTTGTGTCAACGTTAAACAAAATTCATTTAACTGTTGAGATAGAAGTTTGTTGATTTCAAGAGCTTCAGTAATGAATTGAGCCAGCTTGGGATACTCCTTGAACTTTTCCATTTCTGATTGGAACATTTTTTCCTGTTCAACCTTTGAATTTCTCTCATTTTGTAAAAGATTTTGTAGCTTTTCTACTTCTTGAGTCAACTGTTGTTGTTTGCCCAAGGCTTGTTCATCAATATTTTTCTTTTCAAGGTTAATTTTCTCTTCTAGTTGTTTAGCTCTGATTTCTGCATCTTATACCCGCTGTTCCAACTAAATAATCTTTTGTTGATCACCTACAACATGTTCTTCAAATATAGCAATTTGCATATCCTTTTGTTTTACTAGTTGCGAAACTTCGGAAGCTTTATCTATAGTGGAAGCACTATAGGCACCAGCATACTGAGACAATCCTCAGATGGATCCACCTCAACATTTTTATAAACAACATTTAGCAAATCCCCCTGTGATGCCAAAAGAGCATCTTGATCTGTTCTCCTCCTTTTCCTTTGTTTTCTTACCACAACCCTATGTTTGGGACTGTAGAATATATCTAAAGGAGGGATTTCTTCTATCTTTAGCATAATTTCTCCAGTGGAGTTTTCAGGAATGATTTCCACATCCTGATCTTTGGGATCGTCAAATTGAGGATTGTTTTGCAATCCTATCTGTTGTGCAAATTGTTGATATTGATTTAGAAAATGAGAAGAAACAACCAATTCAGTATCTACTTGTCCTCCAAGTTGAGAACCTACATCATTCTTGGGTGCCTGTTCAGTGTTTTTACTTTCTGTACTTTCCTTTTCAATATGTACCTGGGCATCAGTGCCAGTGTTCCCTTTTTTTGTTTGCACTAAAGGCTTCTGTGTATCTTTTTGAGAAGCTGTTTCTATTTTAGTAGTGTCGGCTTTACTGCTGTCATCCTTTTTCCCTAAAACAGGATCAGCTCCTTCTACTTCTTTACCAGAAGTACTTCCTGCTTGTTGTGATGCTTTCTCCTGTATGGGAGCTCTCAACTAATCAAGAGGCACATTAAGTAACCTTTGGCTTCTATACAACAACAAAAAATTTCAAGTCCTCGTCCTGTAACTTGGACTTGGCTGAATCAAAGACTTGGGATATATCATCCATGGAAAAAAATAAATCATCAAAAATGTCCGGTTCATGCTCGAATCGGGCAATCGAAACAGAGGTAGTAAAATCATGCGCCACTTTCCTTAGGTCGTATTGTCTTCCAGGAATTGTTGAAAACTTAAGATTAGAAATCTTACCAACTTATTTCTCAGCATGAGAAAAACTATTAAGAGTATAGTCACCACACTTAAAAGGGAAGGTAGGCCACATAAGATTTTTATTTCTTTTCAAAATTCTAGACATTCCTTCAATTGTCAGTTAATAGGAAATATCCTGAGCTAACAGCTTATCTGGACAATATAGGGGAAGGATATGTGGCTGAAAAATACTCCCAAAAATTCTGATATAAGTGAATTTTTCTTCTCCGAACCAATCTCCGATAGAAGACAAATCAATCTTGGCTTTATTGGACAGTCTAGGAGGGAAATGACCAAAAATGGTTTGGTAGATTTGAATTAGAAAACCATGGCAGACTCTGTAAACATGAATTTTGAAATGTTCTTTCCATAAGAAATTATGATACACATGAATAGGAATAGGTTCTTTTGGAGTCCATTTCCAACCTAGCATGGGGAACTCAGAATTGAAACAGAGGGCGTCCAAAATATAAGCACAAAAATGGAAAGGGGAAGAATTCCCTGAATTCTTATCTTTTCTATACTCTACAATTTGATTAGCCATCTTATCCGACAAAATGACAGCCCAATCCATAATTTCAAAATTAACATCAGAATGAATTAACGGGACCATTTGAATAGAAAATCTAGCAGAGCTGTCGTTTCCGAACAACCTACACATCATTGCTGCAGCATAACAATATGGAGGTGCGAGAGACTCCATATAGTACATTCCTGATGCCTCTTGCTTATGTTTCTCAGGGTTATTCCTCCATTCTTTGATTGGCTCTACCTATTTTGGATGTTCTGCAGCATATTCCTTAAGGAATTCTTCGTTGTAAATCTTTTGTGGATTGGGAAGATGGTACATTGCTTTAATATCTTCTGCCCTAAATGACCCGAACACTGATCTAGAAGCATAAACGAAAGCCCTGTTTTGAATGGTCACATTGTCAATTACCCATCTGATAACATCATAGTAGGGAAAAAGATTCGCCCGGGAAGCAACTCGGTGTAAAAATGAATTTGCCAATGCACTAAGTTGAGTTTCAGACTCAGAGTCAGAATCTTCTTCATCAGGAACAGTTGATTTGGGCACAATAACCCTAGGTTTCTCTTTCTCAAGCAAACTATATACATTCTCCCATGTCATCTTCCCCAGTCCTTGACAGGAGGTGTCTGTGACTAGCTTGAGCTTCGCATGTTTTTCCTTGGGCGGCATGTTTAGCACAGGAGCATTTGCAACAAAAGCATCTTTAGACTTTCTGCTTCTCTTTGACATTTCAAATTCGGGTAAACTCTCTCTGGTTCTGCGAATGAAAGGATTCGAACTTTTGTTCTGCAATTCAAATGAATGCTTTCAGCCGAAATAAAACACAATAATGAGAACAGCTACAAAGATTTTAATTACCATTTAATCTCCCCGTATTTTCAACATAAATGCTCTCCAAGGGGTGACATTCATGTATTGAGAACAAAATAACCCATGATCCTCCATCTGATTTTGAATTAATATTGTCGTACAATCGGAGATCGGCGAATCCTTGTAATAAATGTTAAAATTCACTTTTGATCTTTTGCGATGCGATGAATAAATATAAAGGCAAAATAACAATCGCATCGCAAGTCTTCAATGGTGCGCAAGATAAATAGAATATGATTCATGCCGATTTCCCGATTGCGATGATCGCATCGCAATTTGTTTGAGTGAAAACGTTTTTACCAAATCCCGATCGCATCGGAGATTTAAAATGAAGTGGACTGTTATAATCTATCTCCGAAAATGCGATTGCGATTGAGCGCAATCGCATCGGAATTTTTCAATGAGAGGAATGCAATGTTTAATATTTTTCCTGAGACGCGATTGCGATAAATCGCATCGCATTGTTATAAATAGAAAAATTGCAATACTTAATATTATTCTGAAATGCGATTGCGATTGAGCGCGATCGCACCGGAACTTCTCAAAGCAATAACAACTCATTAAAAGAACTTTTCCAAATTTTCGATTGTGATTTACTATTCATTTTAACATATTTCTAAGTATAAATTTTTTCTAATATGTTCAAAATATGTTAAAAGGTCTTTTAACTCATCAGATCGGAAAGTTTTTAAAACTTGTAAACTTTGTGAATAAAATGTGATATGCATATTTTTATTTATGGAAAAGATATAAAAAGGGGACCTATCTTTAAATGGGATTTATTCTAAAATTTTAAAAACGGGGAGGGTTGTTGTACAGTACAACACCCCCGTACACAAAGACATTTTTCGGACCCGATATTGTTTTATCCACGCCATTGTATATTTCATCGCGCCTCCATAAGGTAACATCACGACGTTTCATTTGTAACGCGAAATGTGTTATTGCATTTCGGTTTAAATAGGTTTGAAGTCCGGGGTGGATGTTTGGCGATGGTTTAAGTTTTATTAACATTTAGTTATAATGTTTGTCATCGCGCGAACATAAGGTGTATGGGGAAAATGCATTCAGCACTGTCTCGTTATTTTGCTTAATGCGACTCCAAATAAAGTACAAGACCTGCAGGATAGATATGAATGTTTTTGTAATGACAGTACAAATAATGGTGATAAAATCTATGCATTTTGAAATAACAAGTGAAAGTTTTTTGCAAATTAGATAATAGATAATTCAAATTAAAATAATTAAAATAAATAAACAATAATAAATCTTATAGTGAACCATGGCAAAAAATAAAAATAAAAAATTGAAAACATATGTCTAATCAAGGTGAATTAATGTCACAATGAGGAAAAACCTGATGCGTAGTATCCTGCCAGCGGCAGCTACAATAAAGACATAATAAAAACAACTTCATAATTCAAACGAACATCATAATTAAAATAATACATATTTATAAACAATTAATTATTAAAATAAATCTTTAAATTTAAAATCTAATTTCTGTCGGCTCTTAAATATTTTCACCAAATCTTTAAATCATTTATTCACTATACTTAAAATCAACTTCTCTTATTCAATCTTATGTTCATGATGAATCTACCCAATGCGATGGATCCGGAAACAATATTATTACAAAGTTTATGTTGTTTTACCTATTTTTGTTATTAAGTAAGAGTCTTTATTAAAGCTGTGCACAAGTCTAGTAAATGTTTTTAAGGTTTATTTTTTTAGCATGGGTAGGGGAGCTAAGTAAGAGATGACTAATACTTTTAAAAATTTCTACACTTTTAATGGCATTATTGAAACTATAACTTTAACATTTTATTAAATGGATGAAATTAATCATATTTTTACGAGTTAATCATTTATTTTAAAGCATGTAAAATTAAGCATTTAGGAACACCAGGCATTGATTTTTTTCTTCTTTTTTTAAAAGAAGACATGTAAACTAAATTTTTTAAACAATGTGTGGAGCTTTGCATGTAAGCAGTGTGCAGAGCTTTGCTTATGTGGATCTTTCTGCGCAACGAAAGCTACGCACAAGTCTATTAAATATTTTTATAGTTTATTTCTTAGTGTGGGATGGAGAGCTAAGTAAGATATGACTATTACTTTTACAAATTTCCATAGTGATAATGACATTATTGAAACTATAGCTTTAACATTTTAAATTCATGAAATTTTTTTTTTCCTTTTTTTTAAAGGAAGGCATGTAAAATTAAACATCCTTTAACACTTGGTGTTTACATTTTTTAAACAGTGTGTGGAGCTTTGCATGTAATGTAACATGCAAAGCTTCGCTTGTGCAAATATTTTTGCACAGTGAAAGCTCTACACAATGTCTAGTAACACGACTGCATGATGAGCACCATGACCAAGTCAGGCAGTGGGCATTGATGATATGTACACGGTCCAAGCGAGATGTGCAATGGGCATGATCACGCTACATGAGTGGTAGTTGGGACGATGTGCAAAACAAGCAAGGGTGAGTTCAGTAAAGCATGTGACAGGGTGATGTGCGTTACACAATGACGTGGGCGACCAGGTGTTAGACGGGTCCTTGTATGCGGGGCACGAGACATGTAAACTTAAACATTCGTTAACACCTAGTGTTTAAATTTTTTAAATAGTGTCTGAAGCTTTGCATGTAAAGCAATGTCTGGGGATTTCCGCACAATGAAAGCTCTGCCACAAGTCTAGTAAATGTTTTTAAGGTTTATTTCTTAGTGTGGGCTAGGGAGCTAAGTAAGAGACAACTATTAGTTTTACAAATTTCCACACTTGTAATGGCATTATTGAAATTATAGCTTTAACATTTTATTAAATTCATGGAATTAATCATCCTTTTACCAATTAATTATTATTTCAAAGCATGTAAAATTAAGCATTTAGGAACATGTGGTGTTCATTTATTTCTTCTTTTTTAAAAGGAAGGATGTAAAATTAAACATTCATTAGCACCTTGTGTTTAAACCTTTTAAACAGTGTGTGGAGTTTTCCACGCAATGAAAGCTCTGCACAAGAAAAGCTCCACACAAGTCTAGTAATTGTTTTTGAGGTTTATTTCTTAGCATGAGTTGGGGAGATAAGTAAGAGACAACTAATACTTTTGAAAATTTCCACACTCGTATTAACATTATAGAAACTATAAATTTACTGTTTAATTGAATTCATCAGATTATATTTTTACCAGTTAATCATTTATTTCAAACCATGTAAAATTAATCATTTAGCAACACATCACATTGATTTCTTTTTAAAGGAAGGCATGTAAACTAAATTTTTTAAACAAAGTGTGGAGCTTTGCATGTGGGGAGCTTTTTGCACAAGTCTAGTAAAAAAATTTAAGGTTAACGTGGGTTGGGGAGCTAAGTAAGAGACGACTATTACTTTTACAAATTTCCAAAGTAGTAGTGACATTGTTAAAACTATAGCTTTAATGTTTATTAAATTCATGAA
Source organism: Pinus albicaulis (assembly GCA_034641835.2). Classification (NCBI taxonomy): domain Eukaryota; kingdom Viridiplantae; phylum Streptophyta; class Pinopsida; order Pinales; family Pinaceae; genus Pinus; species Pinus albicaulis. Next base: position 806,841,623 of record CM076573.1, on the reverse strand, counting down.
ATTATCCAAATTTTTACCAATTAATCATTTGTTTCAAAGCATGTAAAACTAACATTTAGAAACAAATGGCGTTGATTTTTTTCTTTCTTTTTTCGAAAGGAAGACATGTAAACTTAAATATTCCTTAACGCCTAGTGTTTAAATCTTTTAAATAGTGTGTGGAGCTTTGCATGTAAAGCAACTTGCGGAGCTTTCCGCACAGTGAAAGCTAAGCACAAGCAAAGCTCCAGACAAGTCTAGTAAATTTTTTTAAGGTTTATTTATTAGTGTGGGCTGGGGAGCTAAGTAAGAGACAACAATTACCTTTACAAATTTCCACACTCGTAATGAAATTATTGAAACTATAGCTTTAACATTTTGTTAAATTCATGAAATTAATCATATTTTTAACAGTTAATCATTTATTTCAAAGCATGTAAATTAAACATTTAAGAACATGTGTTGTTGATTTTTGTTTTTGTTTTTTAAGGAAGGAATGTAAACTTAAAGATTCGTTAATACCTGGTATTTAATGTTTTTAAACAATGTGCGGAGCTTTGCTTGCATTTAGCATTTAGGAACATGTGTGTTGATTTTTTTCCTTTTTTTGAAAGGAAGGCATGTAAACTTAAACATATGTTAACACCTATTGTTTAAAGTTTTTAAACAATGTGCAGAGCTTTGCATCTAAAGCGATGTGCAAAGATTTGATTATCCAGAGTTTTATGCACAGTAAAACTCCTTAAAAGCAAACCTCCACACAATTCTAGTAAATATTTTTAAGGTTTATTTCTTAGCGTGGGAACGGGACACATATTCTAAGTTGAATGTTGAGAAAAACATCCTAGTGGATGTTCATTTAGTTTATTATGGCTAAGGGAAATTGGCAAAGGCTTTGAAAAGGCAAAGAGGCTTTAATTGGCATTTTATTTATGAAAATAAAGGAAAATAGGATAAAAGGGAGATGAAAGGTCACATAATTGCATGTGAGAAAAATTGAAGGAAAAATAGAGGAAATTGAAGAAAATAGAGGCCTCAATGATAAAAAAAAGGCTTATAAGGATCAGTTCACAACCTTTTGGTAGTTTTGGGTTGAGCTCTCTCTATTCTCTCACACTATTCATACTTAAAGCATTCTTGGAGCACTCTAGCATTGGAGAAAGTAAGGCAAAGGAAGGACAAGAAAGCAAAGGAAATAAAGGATTAAGCAAGGAGAAGTTGGATCGAGTAGCTTCAACAGGAATACTTGTAGGTAACATGTTGCATGTATGATTTCCTAGCTTCTTTGTGAATGCATGGTACGTGTATGTATGTATTTGGTTCTCTTGTCGTCATTGGCATGGGTGTTTCCAAGTGTAACAATGGTTTCATCCTTGCCTTGCCATTTCCATATAGCCATGGTGTGATGGGATTATTTCATTTGGTTGAGCCTTATATTTTCGGATGGTTTTGGAGCTGGGTGAGCTATTCTGAGGAAAATTCCCAAGGGCCTAGGAATCCCTTAACTGGTTTTGGTGGGATTGCAATAAAGGCTGAGGGTGGAGATGGGAAAATTCCTCAAGGTATTGGTGAATAAATTCAGAGGCATCCAAGCTTGCTTTAAGCCTAGTGATCCCTCGACCAATTTTGGAGGGATTTTTGTAAATTCTGGTAGTGTATGTTCTTGTTTTGGGCCTAGTAATCCCTTGACCATTTTTGGCGAGATTGCGATAAAGCCTGGTTTTTTATGTTCTTTTTGGGCCTAGGAATCCCTTGACTAGATTTTGTAGGATTGCGGTAAAGCTTGAGGGTGGAGGTGGTTTAATCTTCGGTAAGCCATGGTTTTTTTGTTTTGAATCCCACAATCATGCTTGGAATATGGCACGAGGGTGATTGGCTGAAAGAAAGATTTGGTTCAGCCTAATCTATGGTAGGGTGGTACGTGGAAGTCGCTGACTTGGTTGGATTTTCATATGTTAATATGAGCTCTTTTCCTCTTGTATTTCATGAGTATTTGTACTCTTTATTATGTGGCTTGATGGTTGTTCTATCATGGCTATTATTTTGGTTATAAACATGGTTTCATAACAGGTTCTAGCTATGAATTTTGATATGTTTGATTTTTTTATGAATGGTTAATGAATGCATGAGCTAATGAGTGTTATTGTAGCTATTATGAGAGGACATTAGACCTTCTTGATTATTATCAGATAAGTTTCGGACCTCAATGTTCAGATATGCATTCATGGTCTGTAGATTACATGTTCTCAATATGCTTGACGAAATGACTGTCATGGTTTGGCCTGGTTATGTCAAGTATCTGACTCAAGTTTGAGTTTTTAGCATTGTTATCATGTCATTATTGATTCTGGAAAGTCTCAATGAGTTCTGACCAGTGGTTTGGAGGATGACCTGTAATTTAGGCTTAGAATCTGGGACCACGTGCTTTGAACTGTACATTTTAGGCTACAAGCGCATGGATGCAATCTTTTGCATGTGGTTGGAGGCTTCGAACCGCATGGAGGGATTTTTGTGGGAGCAGTTGGGGACCCAAGTTAGAGAAAAGAGTGTCCAACTCAGGTTTTGGCCACCTAGAGTGGTTACTCAACCTGTAAGTGGCCTGTATCCCCTGTAGGTTGTTGTGAGATGTTAGTTGTTCATCAGCAGCCGTCCCCACTACCTTGATGGAACCTAGGTGGTTGGGTCATGTCATAGTATCTCTTTTTTCACATGTTTACCCTAACAGGATGGTGAAAGTGGTAAATATGGGAGGGGTAGCTAGAGATTGGTATTAGAGCATGATTGAATACTTAGACTAGGTGGGAAGAATGTGTTTGTCATGCATGCATGTCAGTGTCGATACAGTTATTGTTATGCATGCATTGTAGTGGCTATGGTTACTTTGTATCTAGTAGGTTTTATAGTTTGTGACATCATGCATGATAATTGGTATAATGATTGAGACGATGTTGGTATATTGATATGATTATTTATATACATGCATCGTGCTAATCTGGACTAATTTTGCAAATAAAATAGCCTCCCATGAACTTCATTGAGGTATGTTGACTATGTTTGTATTTGTTTTATCTGACATGGTATGTTTGGAGGAAGAAGAAGATTAGAGATGACTAGCAAAATGGTGGATTACAGTTCGCGAGACTCCCTTGCAAAACAGATGAGCAACCAAGAGATGAGTACTCTCCAAACATAGCAGAAAATTTGAGAAGTTTGAAAACAAATATCACAAGTTGAAAAGCAGATAATGACAGGATCACTCAGTCACAGGAGATACTTGTCAAGGCATAAGAGAAACAGGCAAAGGTCAATGCAGTTATCCTTCATATTTTGTCAAGCTTGTAGAGACATGGACAACTGTTGATTTTTTGGTAGCATCAGATGTGCTATAAGTATCAAAATTTGCAGAGAGGCTTAGGCAAATGTATTCCAGATAACCCATAAATTATTTGGTGAAATTCCACCCAGATTGTCTTCTATTAAAATAATTAATTATTTTTAAAGGGACCCTAAGTCTGAACAAAGGAAAATAAAATAATTAAAGTGAATTAATAGAATATGAGTGTGAATGTTCTAGAAAAGGCGGATCAAGTCAAATTTAATCTTATCCATTGATTAGAGATCTAATCTAGGTCGTTGTTATAGCATCATTTATCACCTCTATATACTTGGTGATCTATGTATTGGCCTTGGGCAGCCCTTTTCATTCAAACTTGGTCATTTTCTTAAAAAAACAATATTTTGAATTCCATACGCTACTCTGCCCTGTCAAAAATGCGTGCAGTCACGGTCCACTCATATCTTACCTGCGTATACAATTTAAAATATTAAAAAATACAAAACTTCCTATTATTTGGGCGGGGTTTATGGGTTACACCAGAAGCCCACCTACAAAAACTTGTGGCAAAATTGTTTCCAAACAGAAAAAATTGTTTTGAGGAAGTATAAATACACCTCACGGGGAAGGCCTAAGGGAGGAGACAGATAAGTATTGATAATATAGCTCATTTTCCCATATCAAGTCTGATTATGCATGTGCCTCCTGCACTTCCCAGGTTCAAGAAACCCTTGTTTCCTTCTTTGAGATGTTCATCTCCTTTATGTGGACTCATTGTGCACCTGTATGGAAGAAGATTGTTGAGGCTTGGGCTGGACAGATCTGGAGGACAGTTTCTCTTGGAGTCATGGTTGATTTCAGGTGATATTTCTCCACATATTTTACATGCATCAATAAAGAAGTTATGTCTCATTCTTGATGTCGTGATCTTTTATGCTTTTTATACATGTTAATCATCTCATAATTGTTAATTTCATGTTATTTTTTGTAAGCTTATATGATCTAACCACTGACATTTAGGATATATATGTTGTACAACTAGTCTATGTGTTTTTTCTTGAGTGAGTTGCAGGTCTTGAATCACGTGGAGAAGCAGAGGGTTTGAACCCTACGGGAATGACCTCAAACGTAGGACATACGAGTAAGGTCATATCTCCCAAGTTTACTAGTTTAAGCATTGGGACATTTAGTTTGATTTCTTCTTCTTGTTGTATGCCTCATGCTCTATTAGGTCCCTCAACCCAGACCCTAGGGTAGTTTCACCCATAAAAATCGTTTAAGTTTCAACGAGAAGACTATCAGAATGGCTTGAAGGATCATTTGGACAATACATTTGGTAGAGTAAATATCAAGAGATCGATTTCTTTAGTGATCAATGCTCAGGGAGAAACCTTGATTAATATATATTTTGTAGAGAGGGGCAGTAATTCTGGTTCGAACGATTCCTTAGCCAGAGAGTGCATAGCAGCAGAGACAGAGACAACCACAGAGGCAGCGCAAAGCTAGTGATGCAGTCACTACACAGAACCTGAAGGGAAGTCGTGATTTTGTTGAGGAGACAACGTTGGGCTAGTGTCATATCTCGAAGAGATTTTTCGAAGACTATAAGGCCTCAATTTCCAGCCAGCAGACAAACCAACGTAGAGACAAAAGGGTAGCAGTAGTTGTGACACAGAGACTGCATGGGTGATACAGTCACTGCGTATAGGCAATGCAACGTAGTCCAGTTTGGGTGTTGATTAGTGTCAGGTTCCCGTGGAGGAGTGAGGTTTGTATCACAAGATATCTTCTATCAGTTTCTCTACATGATTTGATGGATGTTTCAATCATAGAATTGTACTCATAACTATTTACTTCATAATATATAAACCCTCATTTGTTGCACTGGTTTTCCTGCATTGGGTTTTTCCAGGGACATTGGTCCAAAAATATCGTGTCAAATGTGTGTGTGATATATTCTTGTTCAGTTTTGTTTCCGCACTTGTTTTTTATGAATTTTATTTGTGAAAGTTTATGTGTGATTGTTATGAAACCAGCTCACAAAATAGAAGAAAAGATAGATCAACATCTTAGAAATCAACCTCTTCGAGTGGGAAACCTCCTTTACATTACATAAATGAACAATTCTTGGATGATTCAAATGACAAAACCTCCTTTTTATATTAGGAGTCCAAGGGGTCACAATATAATCCTAGCCGACATAACAATAACAATGTAAGGGCACAAAAATAACAAAAGTGGGCTTCTTCGGGGCACAATAATAACAATATGGGGACTACATGGGCACAAAAATATCAATAAGAGGGATACACTAACAATAATAATAAGGGGATACACTATTATTATAGGGACCTAGCATGCCCCTCTCCTTCAAAAGAGTGTTGCCCTCAACGCTTGAGTATTTTTGGATGCTTTTATATAAAATTCTCATCCTCCCATGTCGAATCTTCAGCAGGTAAGTTCTTTCACTTGATGGGATACTCTGAAATTAGTCGATTTTGTCACTTGTTGATTTCTTGTTTCCGTGACTGCTTTAGGTTCCAATATGATTTTTCCTTCTTCGTCAAGTTCTGGAAATATTGTTTGAACTAGAATCTTGTCACCTATAACCTTATTTAAGCATGAAACATGGAAAATTGGGTGCACTCAGGAAGATGCATGAAGCTCCAATTTGTATGCCATAGTACTAATATTTTGCAACCTTTGTAAGGACCATAATACTTTGGTGATAATTTATTATCCTTCTTAGCTTGCTTGAGGGACATTTGCTTGTATGGTTGTAGTCGTAAAAGTACCGATTCTCCTACATCAAACCATCCATCTTAGCTTCCATTTCATTTTTTTTACTTTTTGCGAGAGCGAAAATTGTTGCACTTCATCTCGTAATTTTGATATATCATGTTGCATATATTCCACTTCATGCAGCATAGTCGAGATTTTTGAGGGCTTAATGGGGGTGGAATTATTTTTGGGGGGCATTTTAAAACCAAATACTGATATTTATGCTTCAATATTCCCTTGGAATCACTTTAAACTAATTTTTCAAACAAGACTTCCACAATTTTTTAAGACAATACACACATTTTTCTTGCTTTTGAGGAGCTTGATATTAAAACTAATGTATCTTTGTAATTGCAGATCCCCAATATTTGATCTTCAGTATTGTAATATCCCTCTGCATCTTATTTCCAATGCCACAAGTCAGACCTAATTTTATTCTTCAAGGTAAAGTTATGCCCAATCTCCCACAATGACCTAATTATGGGTTGGTTTAGCAGAGAGAAATTGTATGGCATGCCATGTGTCACTGTTTTGAATTTCAACTCTGAAATTGATATAAATAAACTACATTCTGTGTACTTGTGGCCACTTTTTATAGAATTCCAATCTGATGTCTGAAACAAAAGTTATGACGATTTTCTCTCGATCAGCTATTTGAGATGAAATTATGGAGCCTGCAAAAACCCTAACTTCCTCAGATGATATCTCCGCCAATATAGCAAACCAAGCTCTGAATTTTTTACATGATGTTCCCCTGGATTTCAACTCAAATAGGTTTGTTTTTCAGCTTCTGAAACTTCGTAGAACAAAATTTATAGCGAAAATTCCAAGATGTCATGTTTGGAGAAGCAAAACCCTAGAATCCAAAGCTCTAATACCAAATGTTATGAAACCAGGTCACAAAATAGAAGAAAAGATAGATCAATAGCTTAGAAATCAGCCTCTTTGAGGGGGAAACCTCCTTTACATTATATAAATGAACAATTCTTGGATGATTCAAATTACAAAACCTCATTTCTATATATAGGAGTCTAAGAGGTCACAATATAATCCTAGCCGGCATAACAATAACAACGTAAGGGCACAACAATAACGATAGTGGAATTCGATGGGGCACAATAATAACAATATGGGGACTACATGGGCACAACAATAACAATAAGGGGGATACATGAATAATAACAATAATGGGATACACTAATATTATAGGGACCTAGCATGCCCCTCTTCTTCAAAAAAGTGTTGTCCTCAATGCTTGAGTAGTTCTGGATGCTTTTGTATAAAATTCACATCCTCCCATGTTGATTCTTCAGCGGGTAAGTTCTTCCACTTGATGAGATACTCTGAAATTGATCGATTTCGTAGCTGTCAAGTTCTTGTTTCCACGACTGCTTTAGGTTCCAATATGATTTATCCTTTTTCTTCAAGTTCTAGAAATATTGTTTGAACTAGAAGCTTGTAACCTATAACCTTATTTAGGCGTGAAACATGGAAAACTGGGTGCACTCGGGAAGATGCACAAAGCTCCAATTTGTATGCCATAGTACCAATATTTTGCAACACTTTGTAAGGAGCATAATATTTTGGTGATAATTTATTATCCTTATTAGCTTGCTTGAGGCACATTTGTTTGTATGGTTGTAGCCGTAAAAATACCCAGTCGCCTACATCAAAACTTATTTCGTTGCGATGTTTATCTGCCTGTTGTTTCATTTGATTTTGCGCTAAGGTGAGGTTATCCTTTAAGAGTTGGAGAACTTGTTGTTGATGCTCAATGTGATCTTCCACTGATTTAACCTTAGAATTTTCTCTTAAAGATGATGTGATGGAGGGTGGCTAATATCCATAAAGTTCCATAAATGGGATCATTTTTGTTGTAGTATGGAAGGAAGTGTTATATCACCATTCAGCAAGAGGTAACCACTTGACCCATTATGTCTAGTCATCAAATACAACGCAACGAAGATATCCTTCCAAACATTTGTTCACTATCTCAGTTTTCCCATCAGATTGAGGATGATATGATGAGCTATGAGCTAATTGAGTACCCACACAAGAAAATAATTATGTCCAAAAATTTCCTCTAAAAATGGGATCTATGTTGCTTACAATAATCTTTGGGTTTCCATGTAGCTTTTGAATTGTTTCCATAAATGCAATAGCAACTATACTAGATGTAAATGGATGAGATAATGCACAAAAGTATGCATATTTGGTAAGTCTACATGGGTAAAACTGTGATAAAATCCATTGAAACCTCCTCCCAACTTTGACTTGGAATGGACAAAGGTTGTAAAAGACTTGGGGTCTTAATTGTCTCAACTTTATTTTGTTGGAAAACCAAAAATTCTACCATGAACCTTTTGAATATCAAATTTAAGGCCATCCAAAAAAAATTCATTCTTGACCCTGTGGTAAGTTTTTAAAAATCCTTAGTGCCCTCCTAAGGGAGAAGTGTGCAATTCCAAAAGAATATTTTGTTTGAGTTGGGAATCCTTACAAAGATGTAAGCGATCTTTGTACCATAATGAATCATTTTTCCATGTAAATGTTTCATATGTAGTTGGATCTTGCTGCAACTTTTGAATGAGTGTCCACACCTCTTCATCCTTCTTCCATTCATCCTTTGCTTTGGTTATCCACTCAGGTTGGATAATATAAATTTCACAAAGAAATGCTTTGACATCCTCATCCTTTCTTGAGAGTGCATCTGCAACAACATTTGGCTTCCCTTTTTTGTAGATGATTTCAAAGTCATAACCCAACGTCTTTGTGACCCATTTTTTATGCTCTTCTAAATATAATTTTTGTTACAACAATTATTTAATACTATCATGATCTTTTTTTACCTTAAAGTGTCTTCCCATTAGGTAAGGTCGCCATTGTTTTAGTGCATGTAGTATCACCAATATTTCCTTCTCATAAATAGGTTTCAATAAATACTTTCCTTTGATTGGATGACTTTCAAAAGCAATGAGTCTTCCTTCTTGCATTAAAACCACACCAATTCAATTTCCTAAGGCATCACATTCCACAATAAAGGTTTTTGTGAAGTTTGGCATAGCTAAGACCGATGATTGCCACATTTCCTCTTTAAGATGTTCAAAGGCCTTAGTTGATTCTATAGTCCAAGAACATGCATCTTTATTCAGTAATTATGCTAAAGGTGTTGATATTATCCCATAATTCTTAACAAACTTGCGCTAATACCCTGTTAACCCCAGAAATACTCAAAGATGCTTTATGGTTGTAGGGATTTTCCATTCCTTAATGAATTTAATTTTGTTAGGGTCTACCTTAGCACCCTCATGAGATACAATATGGCCCAAATATTCCACCTCCTATACTCCAAAGAAAAATTTGGAGGTTTTTGCATATAATTTTTTCTCCTCCAATAGTTTGAGCACCATGTCAACATGTTGAACATGCTCCTTCCAAGACTTGTTGTAGATTAGTATATCATCAAAAAATACTAACACAAATTTTCTAAGGAAGGCTTTGAAAATGGAATTCATCAAACCTTGAAATGTGGAAGGTGCATTATTAATGCCAAAAGGCATGAACAAAAATTCATAATGACCCTCATGAGTTCTAAATTTTTTTTTCAGAATGTCTTCAGTATTCATTCTAATTTTATGATATCCAGAATGAAGATCCAGCTTGGTGAAGTAAACTACTCCATGTAATTCATCCAATAATTCGTCAATGATGGGGATGGGAAATTTATCTTTAATAGTGAACTTATAGAGCTCCTTATAATCCGGACACATACGCCATGATCCATCCTTCTTGTGCACCAATAATACTAGAGCAGAGAAAGAACTTTGACTAGGTTGAATTATACTAACCTCTATCATTTCTGTAACCATACGTTCAATCTCACTCTTTTGAGCATAAGGATATCTGTAAGGCCTGATGTTTGGAGGAACACATCCTGGAATCAAATTAATAGCATGATCATGATCACGAATAGGTGGGAGTCCTTTGGGAGTCTCAAATACCTTGGAATGATTGTCCAAGACTTTTGGAGATATAGAGAAATAGATGATTTTGATGTTTGAACCTGTAGTGAACATAATTGTGCCATTACGCCTCATTGTTATTTCTGCAGAAGCTTTTTCATGACATTAGAGTTGATTATATTTCTCGGCTTCCATGCAATACCTCGTAATTTAACTTCCTTTCCTTCGGAAAAAAATAAAAAATAAAAAATAAAACTAATAATAATAATAATAATAATAATAATTGAAAATTAAAATCTATTGTCCCCAAAGATTGTAACTATTGTACTCCTAATACAACATTAGCACCACCCATTGGGATGGAGAGCATTGGACTATTAAATACATATTCCCCCATGGTTAGTTTGATATTATGGCACTTTCCAGAGAAATTTATATTTCCTCCATTTGCAACCATCACTTGACACTCTGCTGCTGGGTATAGGAAGCAATTCAATTCCTTGGCTACCTTACAATGAAAAAAATTATGGGTACTACCTAAATGAATCAACACTATTAAATTTTTCTTCTTGATATGTCCTTCTATCTTGAGAGTTTGAGGAGTGGTAATTCCTGCCAATGCATTACAGGATATGGTCAGATTCATTTCTTCTTCCTCTAGGGTTGGTTCTCGGTGTATATCCTCTTCTTTTGAAGTTTCTTATTCCTTTTCTTCCTCCTCTTCACAATGGATGTAAAATAATTTCTTCTGAGCACACTTATGACCTTTAGAGTATTTTCTATCACAACTGTAGCAAAGCCCTTTTTCTCATTTTTCTTCCAAGTTTTGTGGTGTCAACCTTGTAGGTTGTGGAAGTCTAGGAGTAGCAACACTTCCATATTTATAATTGTGAGTGGTAGGCTTCCTTGTCACCATAATTTTGCATTCAATTTTTCTTTCCAGCCTAAAAGAAACAAATCCATCGATACGATACGAATGTTTTTTGATCCAAATATAAACTTGCAATGCGTACCTTTTCTATGTTTTGCACATTATGGAGATCAAAATATTGCTCCGTCTGTAGTATCCATGTTACCGAATCATTATCATAAAACTTCCTCATATCAATCTTTGGAATATGATGGGTCTTAAATCCAACATTAGAGTCTATGAAATCACGATTAACATTTATTTTTTTCTCGTCGTGAGTTTCCTCTACTACCTTTTCACCATTAGGAATCATTTCTTGTAGAAACTTTGTCAAACCTTACAAGTCTCCTTTTAGACCATTCTTCATATCTTCCATGTTGCCTTTTAGTTTCTCTTCAAACCTAGCTTCCATGCCATCCATCTTAGCTTTTATTCCATTCTTCAAACCATCCATCTTAGCTTATGTGCCTTTCTTCAAACCATCCATCTTAGCTTCTGCGCCTTTCTTCAAACCATCCATCTTAGGTTCCATTTCATTTTTGGTTTATTTTTGCGAGAGCGAAATTTGTTGCACTTGGTCTCATAATTTTGATATATCATGTTGCACTTCTTCCACTTCATGTAGCATAGTAGAGATTTCTGAGGGCTTAATGGGTGTGGAATTCTTTTTGGGGGGGATTTTAGAACCCAATACTGATATTTGTGCTTCAATATTCCCTTGGAATCACTTCAAACTGATTTTTCAAACAAGACTTATGCAAATTTTTAAAACAACACACACATTTTTCTTGCTTTTGAGGAGCTTGATATTAAAACTAATGTATCTTTGTAATTTAAAATCCCTAATATTTGATCTTCAGTATTGTAGTATCCCTCTTAATCTTATTTCTGATGCCACAGGTCAGACCTAATTTAGATTCTTCAAGGTAAAGTCATGCCCAATCTCCCACAATGACCTAATTATGGGTTGGTTTAGCAGAGCGAAATTGTACGGTGTGCCACGTGTCACTGTTTTGACTTTCAACTCTGAAATTGATATACATGAAACTACATTTTGTGCACTTGTGGCTGCTTCTTACAGAATGCCAATCTGATTTCTGAAACAAAAGTTATGACAATTTTCCCTCGGTCACCTGTTTGAGATGAAATTCTAGAGCCTGCAAAAACCCTAACTTCCTCAGATGATATCTCCGCCAATATAGCGAACCAAGCACTGAAATTTTTACACGATATTCCCCTGGATTTCAGCTCAAATAGGTTTTTTTTTTCAACTTCTAAACCTTCATAGAACAAAATTTATAACGAAAATTCCAAGATGTTATGTTTGGAGGAGAAAAACCCTAGAATCCAAAGCTCTGATACCAAATGTTATGAAACCAACTCACAAAATAGAAGAAAAAATAGATCAATGACTTAGAAATAAACCTCTTTGAGGGGGAAACCTCCTTTACATTACATAAATGAACAATTCTTGGATGATTCAAATCATAAAACCTCCTTTCTAAAGATAGGAGTCCAAGGGGTCACAATATAATCCTAGCCGACATAACAATAACAATGTAAGGACACAAAAATAACAATAGTGGGCTTCTATGGGGCATAATAATAACAATATGGGAACTACATGGGCACAATAATAACAATAAGGGGGATACACTAACAATTAAAATAAGGGGATACAATATTATTATAGGGACATAGCAGTGATGTATTCAGTGTTTTCTATTGGAAACTGCAAACAAATTGTGAAGTTAAAATTAACAATTAGGTGAATATCTTCCAGTTGTTGCAATACGATTCTAGAGTTTCACGAAATTTTCACATGGTTTTAGAGATTGTTTAAGTTGAGTGCAGGAGGAGCAAAGAATAGATCCAGTAGATGTAGCATTGAAGAAAAATCTAGGGATCAAAGAGCTGCGTAAGCAACAGATCGATCTCCCAGTTGATTGTGCAGTCCAAGCCAGGAGGGATAGACTGGCAAGGACAATATCTCTCTGAGTGAGCTGACAGAGAGGTAGGATTGTTCTAGATTGTTTTTTATCTGAGGCAAAGGGAGCAGTGCAACAGATCTACACAGATCAACACCTACAGGGACACAATTGGTTGTGCAACAGTGATTGTTGGTGCAGAAGCATTAGGAAGAGTAGTTGAGACAGATTTTGGGGATTTATGCCCTCATAAATTTTCTTTCCCAAGAAACTCATATTTCCCATGTAGTAGCAGTAGATTTCGTGTCTTGCTCCAACGGGAACTGCGTAAAAGTTGCGCAAAGGGTAAGAGGCAGCATATTGACTGTAGTTGGGTGAGAGGGCCACTAGTGGACTACGTGACCAAGACCAGTTGGAGGGAGCCTCCAACTACGTAATATAGAAGGCAAGGAATTCCTTCCTTCTAGATGAGCATGACCTCAAGCACTTTATCGACGGTGCTCAGGCTGAACTGGTGGATGCACCACCATTAAGGGCCTTCAAGAAGAATATGGCAAAGGCCAAAAGACTGATCCTCGATGGAGTGAAGGATCACATTGTTTTTCACATTTCCAGCAAAGATACAACCAAGAATATGTGGGAAGCGTTGGCTATGTTGTATGAGGGATATTCCAAGCAGTAGAAGATGTTTCTGGAGGATAAAATGCAAACCACCAAGATGCATAAGGGAGAGTGCATTGATCCATTCCTGTCTAGACTTCTGGAAACCGAGATCAGCTGGCAGCCGAGGGACCAACTCTTAAGGCCATAGAGATGGTTGTATTGGCCCTGGAATCAGAGTTCGATGACTATCAAGTATTTTTCCAAAGCATCCTGGGCAAAGAGAATATTTTGGACTTGGAGTCGTTGTGGGAAGCTCTTCAGTAAGAAGAGATGAGGAGGTACTTATGCAAGTGTCAACTTGAGTGCATATATAACAGTGGTTTGAAGGTTAAGAAGTAAGAGGAGGATAATGCAACCCTTGCATCAAAGGGGAAACAAGAGCAACGCAATAGGAAGAAGGATATTTCAAAGATCAAATTCTTACGGTGTGGCGAGATGGGACATTACGCCACACAGTGTCCTCTCAAGAAGAAGGACAAGGATGAAAAACATGATCCTCAGGCAGGAGCAATGGATATAGAGGAGGAGTGATTTTTTATGATTTCCCATATACCTCCAGGAGGGAGGTGGGGTGATTTGGAGTTGTAGAACCAGAGATCTACAAATTGGGCAGGATCCTTGAGGAGCCCACCTCTCGGAGGATCACCTTGCAATGAGAGCGCAAATCAAAAGTAACAGGATGGAAGAGTGCCAGTTGGTGCAGAGAAGTGAAAAAGTGACAGTGCGGGAGTTAGCAGCACCAGAGTCTGAGTAGCGCATAACAGAGTTGGCAGAAATGTAGGAAGGCACGGTGCAGGAGCTAGTAGCAGCATAGCAGCTTCAGAGGGACACACAGAGTCTAGTATCAGTCATATCTTCATCACCGAGATGCATCATACTTGTCTAATTTTGGATTTTTATCAGTTGCAGTAAGCAACTATGATGCAGTGCAGTAGCAGTTTGCAGTGGTAGAGTAAAGATCAAGAGATCGATTTCTTTAGTGAGCAGTGCTTAGGGAGAAACTTCGCTCAAGAGATATTTTGCAGAGAGGGGCAGTAATTCCGGTTGGAAGGATTCCTAAGCTGGAGAGTGCATAATGGAAAATACAAAGAGATCTACAGAGGTAGCGTAGAGCCAGTGACGTAGTTCTTACGCAGTCATCGCCAAGAGGGAATTCGTAATTTTGTTGAGGACATAACGTTGGGCCAGTGCCAAATCCCGGAGAGATTTTCCAGAGGCTAGAAGACCTCAGTTTCTATCTAGCAGATAGACCAACACAGAGACAAAAGGGCACCCATAGTTTTGACGCAAAGACTGCGTGGGTGATGCAGTCACTACGCAGAGGCAGTGCAACGCAGTCCAGTTTGGGTGCTGATCAGTGTTGGGTTCCCGTGGAGGAGTAATATTTGTCTCATAAGATCTCTTCTGTCAGTTTCTCTGCATGATTTGACGAATGTGTCAATCATAGACTTATACTCAAAAATATTTACTGCATAATATATAAACACTCAATCGTTGCACAGATTTTACTGCATTGGGTTTTTCCAGGGATCATATTGGTCCAAAAATAACTGTGTCAAATGTGTGTGTGATCTATTCTTGTTTATTTTTTATTCTGCACTTGTATTTTTTCCAAATTTTATTTGTGAAGGTTGCAGTGTGATGTATTCAATGTTTTTCGTAGGAAACTACAAACAAATTGTTAAGTTAAAAATTAACAATTAGGTGAATATCTTCTAGTTGTTGTAATAGGATTCTGAATTTTCACAGTATTTTCACATGGTTTCAGAGCCTGTTTAAGCTAAGTGCAGGTGGAGTAAAGAAAAAATCCAGTAGATGCAGCATTGAAGCAAAAGTTGGAGATCAAAGAGTTACGTAAGCAGTAGATCGATCTCCCACTTGATTACACAGTCCAAGCTAGGAGGGCCAGAAAAGCAAGGAAAATATCTCTCTGAGTGAACCAACAGAGAGGTAGGATTGTTCCAGATTACTGTTTGTCCCAAGAAGAGGGAGCAGCACAGAATATCTACGCAGATCAACAACTGGAGGGACGCAATTAGTTGTGCAATAGTGATTGATGGTGCAAAAGCGTCGGGAAGAGTAGTTGAGACACATTTTGGGGATTTATGGCCTTAGATACTTTCTTGCCCAAGAAACTCAGATTTCTGATTTATTAGAAATAGATTTTGTGGTTTGCTCCAACAGGGAGCGCGTAAAGGCAGTTGCGCAGAGGGTAAGAGGCAGAAAATCAACAGTAGTTGGCTAAGATGACCACCAGTGGATTGCATGACCAAGACCGGTTGGAGGGAGCCTCCAACTACGTAATATGGAAGGCAAGTATCTCCCTCCTTCTAGATGAGCATGACCTCAAGCACTTTATCAACAGTGCTCAGGATGAACCGGTGGATGCAGCACCATTAAGGGCCTTCAAGAAGAATATGGCAAAGGCCAAAATATTGATCCTCGATGGAGTGAAGGATCACATTGTGTCTCAAATTTCCAGGAAAGGGACAACCAAGGAGACGTGGGAAGTGTTGGCTACACTGTATGAGGGATTTTTCGAGCATCAGAAGATGTTTATGGAGAAGAAAATGTGGACCACCAAGATGCAGAAGGGAGATCACATTGATCCATTCCTGTCTATACTTCAAGAAAATCGAGATCAGCTGACAGCTGTGGTATAAACTCCTAAGGCCACATAGATGGTCAGATTGGACCTCAACTCAGTGTTCGATGACTATCAAGTCTTTTTCTAGGGCATCCTAGGCAGAGAGAATTTGTCGGACTAGGAGTCGATGTGGGTAGCTCTTCAGCAAGAAGAGATGAGGAGAGACTTACTCAAGTGTCAACTTGCAGGCAGCAATAGTAGTGGTTCGAAGATCAAGAAGGAAGAGGAGGAGAATGCAGCCCTTGCATCAAAGGGGCAGCAAGAGAAGTGAAAGAGGAAGAATGATCTTTAAAAGATAAAATTCTTCTAGTGTGGCGAGATGGGACATTACGCCACATAGTGTCCTCTTAGGAAGAAGTACAAGGATCAAAAGAATGATCCTCAGGCCGGAGCAACGAAGATAAAGGAGGAATTTTATATCATTTCCCGTCTACTTCCACAAGGGAGGTGGGGTGATTTGGATTTGTAGACCTAGAGATCTACAAGTTGGGCAGGATCCTTGAGGATTCCACCTCTCCGATCATCACCTTGCTACGGGATCCCAAATCAGAATTAGCAGGATGGACGGGTGTGAGTTGGTGCAGAGGAGTGCAAAAGTGACAGTGCGATAGTTAGTAGCACCAGAGTCTGAGCAGCGCAGAGCAGAGTTCGCATTAGTGAAAAAGGGCACAATGAAGGAGCCAGTAACATCACAACAGCTTCAGAGGGACAATGCAGAGGCTAGTATAAGTGAGATTTTCATCACCGAGATGCATCATACTTGTCTAATATTGGATGTTTTTCAGTTACAGTAAGCAATTGTGATGTAGTGTAGTAGCATTTTGTAGTGGCAGAGTCAACAACAACATGGATGAAGAGTTCAGAGGGAATTGCAGTATAGATGTATTGTTAACAGTGATAGTGTCAAAAATAGTACGGATGTAGCATTTGCGCAAAGTTGATGGGCAGTAATGTCAGACATCAGAAATGCAGAGGGAGATGTTACAGAGTCAGAGAAGTACTCAGTGGGTGTATTGCTAGAGCACATTCCTCGCTAAGAGGGAGTGTTGATTTTGGGGTAGCATCGGATGTGCTCTAAGTCTCAAAATTTGCAGCGAGGCTTAGACACATGTATTCCATATAACCTAGAAATTGTTTGTTGAAATTCCACCTGGATTGTATTTTATTAAAATAATTAATTATTTTTAAAGGGTCCCTAAGTCTAAACTTAGGAAAATAAAATAATTAAAGTGAATTAATAGAATATGGGTGTGAATGTTCTAGAAAAGGTAGATCAAGTCAAAAGTTAAACTTAGCCATTGATTAGAGATCTAATCTGGGACATTGAAGTTTCAACAAGAATACTATAAGAATGGCTTGAAGCGTCATTTTGAAAATACATTTTGCGGAGTAAAGATCAAGAGATCAATTTGTTTAGTGAGCAGTGCTCAAGGAGAAACTTCGATCAAGAGATCTTTTGCAGAGCTAGTAACGCAGTGCTTATTCAGTCACTGCGTAGAGCCTGAAGGGAAGTCGTAATTTTGTTGAGGAGACAGTGTTGGGCCAGTGCCAGATCTCGTAGATATTTTCCAGAGGCCAGAAGGCCTAAGTTTCCAGCCAGCAAACAAACCATTGCAGGGACAGAAGGGCAGTCGTAGTTGTGATGCAAAGACTGCATGGGTGACACAGTCACTATGCAATGGCAGCACAGTGCAATCTAGTTTTGGTGTTGATTAGTGTAAGTTTCCCATGGAGGAGTGAGGTTTGTCTCACAAGATCTCTTCTATTAGTTTCTCTGCATGATTTGATGTATGTGTCCATCATAGAATTGTACTTAAACATATTTACTGCATAACATATAGGCCCTTAGTTTTTGCACCGGTTTTCCTGCATTGGGTTTTTCTAAGGACATTGGTCCAAAAATAATTATGTCAAATGTGTGTGTGATCTATTATTGTTCAGTTTTGTTTATGCACTTGTATTTTTTCTGCAATTTATTTCTAAAGGTTGCAATGTGATGTATTCATTGTTTATCGTAGGAAATTGCAAAAAAAATTGTTGAGTTAAAGTTAACAGTTAGGTGAATATCTTCCAGTTGTTGCAATAGGATTCCAGAGTTTCGCGGAATTTTCACAACAACCACATATCAATTATGGATAGGAGGACAAGACTAATGGGGCATATGGTATCAAGTCTCATGGTGGGCATAGGTTTGATAGAGATGACACAATTAGAGATGGAAGGTTCTTAGATACACCTGATAGGAGAGGCAATGGACATGGGTTCTACTCTAGTTTTGGTTCATCCAGGTATCATGGTCATCATCATTAACATCCTTACAAGAGGAGTGACAAAGGATATTTTTCGGATGAGTTCAAAAAATCCAAGCCACCTACATTTGATAGAGAGTTAAAGAAACTGGAAGATGCAGAGACATGGTTGATTGGGATGAAGAAGTTCTTTAAGCTGCATGATTACACAGAGAACGTGAAGGCCAAGATAGTTATTTTCAACCTCAAAGGGAAAGCATACATTTGGTTGGAAGATGTGAAGCTGGTCAAAGACATTACAATAGAGGATTTGAGTTTTCATGAATTTAAGGTTCTCTTTAAGAAGAAGTACTTGTCAAAAAGGTACTACGACAGTAAGGCCAAGGATTTCTATGAACTGAAGATGGGATCGATGAAAGATGAGGAACACATGACTAATTTCTTGGATTTTTTGAGGTATGTGCCATATTTTAAGGATGAGAAAACTAAATTTCATATATTTATCAGTGGAATACCATTAGCATTTAAGGATCGAATTGAGTATGATAAGGCTCGGTCGCTGGAAGAAGTCAATGGAAAGTTGAAGCACTGTTATGAGAAATCAAAGCGTAAGACTAAATCTAAGCAAGGTTGGAAAGGGAATGAAAATACTAGAGGTAAATGGCCACCAAAGTGAATAAGACCTCAGGATGCAAGTGAGAAATATAATGGTGTTCCTTACAAGAAGTTTAATGCAGTTGAGAAAGGAAATGGGTCACAGCCTGGAGAGAAGCAAAATAAAGGTGATGGTAGGAGATAGTTGCAGTGTTGGATATGTGGCAATGAGCATCTCAAGAAGGATTGTCCGTCATCAAGGTGGTAGGCCTCATATTTATAGTGCTCAGGAGATGTAGAAAATTGGGGATGTTGGGAAGAGCATTCCTTATATTTATGCAGCATTGGATAACACGCAGGGACATCACCAAGCATGTATTATTGAGATGGAAGATAATATTTCTGATCGAGTTGTTTCTATTCTGATTGAACTTGGATCTCATTATAGTTATGTTAACCCTGACCTAGTTAATAATTGTGATTTGAGAAAAGAAGTGCATGCAGAGTGTTGGTTGGTGCAGTTGGCTACAGGTACTAAGAAAAGAGTTCATCATTGGGTAATATCTTGTGCATTTGATTTGAATGGTATGGCTACATCAGCACATCTTAATGTACTTATGTTGCATTTGTACAATATGATTTTAGTCATGGATTGGTTTTATCTTCATAATACTAAGGTGGATTGTTATGAAAAGGATATTGAGTGCTTGGATGACAATGGAGAACAAAGAATCTTGCAGGGTAAGAAGAAGGCTTGATCAATTAGAATTGTTACATCTATGTATGTTTCCAGTGATAAAGGTAAGGATGTTGAGGATGTAGAAGTATTGAAGAGGTACCCAGTTTTGCAGTAGTTTCAGGATGTATTTCCAACAGATATTTTAGAGTTGTCACCTCACGAGGGAGTGGAATTTTCTATTGAGTTAATACCAGGAGCAGCACCAATAACAAAGGCACCTTACAGGATGAGCACTACCGAGCTAGTGGAATTGAAGTTGCGATTGAAGGAAATTCTTTAAAAGGGATACATTAGGCCAAGTGTGTCGCCTTGGGGTGCACCAGTGTTATTTGTGAAAAAGAAGGATGGCACTCTCACTTTGTGCATTGATTACAGGCAGCTGAATAAGGGGATGTTCCATAATAGGTATCTGTTGTCGAGGATCGATGATTTGTTTTTCTAGTTGAAGGGAGAAACTGTGTTCTCGAAGATTGATTTGAGATCAAGATATCATCAGGTACGTATCAAAGAAGAGGACATCTACAAGAATTCTTTCCAGACTAGGTATGGGCATTATGAGTTTGTTGTAGTTCCTTTTGGTTTCACTAATGGTCTAGGTACTTTCATGTATTTGGTGAATAGTGTGTCGCGCCCTTATCTGGACAAGTTTTTTATTGTATTCATTGATGATATATTGATATATTCTAAGAATGCGGAAGAGTGTGTTAAACACTTAGCAACAATGTTGATATTTTTAAGAGAGGATCAATTGTATTCCAAGATTAGTAATTGCAGTTTCTTTCAAAAAAAGGTACATTACTTGGGACATGTTGTCTCTAAGGAAGGCATAACGGTGGATCTATAAAATATAAGAGTTATCATGGAATGGGAAGCTCCAAGGAATGTGGATGAGGTCAGATCATTCATGGGGTTATAAATTTATTACAGGAGGTTCATCAGGAACTTCTCACGAATTGTCTATTTTATTACATCGTTGCAACGAAAAGGAAAGAAATTTGAATGGACAGAGGAATGTTCAACTAGTTTTGAGCAGTTGAATAAATTGCTTCCAAACACTCCAATTCTAAAGATTGCATATATATATATAAAGAGTTTGTGGTACGTACATATTCTTGTAAGAGAGGACATGGTGGAGTCCTGATGCAAGAGGGACAAATGGTATGTTATGATTCAAGGAAACTAAATGAGCATGAGAAAAATTATGTCATGCATGACCTTGAGTTGGCAGTGATTATTCATGCATTGATGATGCGGAGACACTATTTTCTTGGGAGGAAGTTTGTGTTGATGAGTGATCACAGTGGGTTGAGGTACTTATTTGAACAACCTAACTTGAATTCCAGGAAAGCGAGGTGGTTAGACACACTCAGTGAGTTTGAATTCAATATCAAGTACATTAAGGGAAAGGAGAAAAGGGTTGTCGGTTCTCTTAGCAAAAGTGCATAGGTAAATCACATAGCAACTATGAGTACATATGGGACATATTTACAGGATCAAATCTTACAGGCAGGGCAACAGGATGACAAGGACAAGGAGCTTAGGCATAGGTTACAACAGGAGGGTATATGTGAACAAGATGCGGACTATCATCTCGCAACAGATATTTCGGGCAGATTTATGGACGAGATCTATGTGTCGACAATAGTGAGCTCAAGAAGCTTATCTTGCGAGAATTTCATGTCAAGGCGTATTCAGGCCATCTGAGATATCATAAGACTTTAACGGCTATGAATAAATTCTACTATTGTTTGAATATGAAGAAATAGGTAGTTGAGTTTGTCGCCAGGTGTTTGGATTGTCAATAAGTAAAAGTAGACTACAAGCATCCAAGTGGTCTATTGCAGCTGATTCTGATTCCAGAGTGGAAATGGGAGGACATATACATGGACTTTGTTGTGGTTCATTTGCAATATCCTTTATTTTAAATCTTTCAAAAATACAAAAAATATAAAGATATGAAAATGTATGTTAAAGTATAAAGTTTCTCATACTTTAGCATTAAAGATGTAATAATTTTTTATATTAGTTTAAAGTTTAGTACTTTAAACTTTTCATGAAAGCGGGTCCCAGTACTCAGTTAATTAACAAGTAGTTTTATAAGCGGGATCTGATGATTTGTCTGGCAGGAAATAAAAGTGGCAACCTGCGGGCACTTTCAGCATGCAGGTTAATGAGGAGGTTGCCTCTGCAGTTGACCCTGTTGACTGCGGGGCCAGTCCAGATCTGCGACTAAAATTAACTATGGGGACATGAACCCGACAAACTCTCCATACTTTGATACCTCCCGTAGTGACGTGAGCAGCTAGATGGTGATAGCTATCAGCCATGTCAGGGTACCTTTAACAGTCATTTGGACTGTCAACTCAGCATTTAAGTCATAAGCCCGTGCCACCTATTTAAGATTGGTTCTCATTTTTACAAGGTTATTGTTGTTCTTCTGTATTTGACAATTTGTCTGCCCTATGTCTTTCCTTGTTGTCTGCTACCTTGTCATTGTTTGTCACCCCAAGACAAATTATGGCCAAGCGTCCATCCCTTTCAGGTTCCTCCAGTCACTTACTCCCGTTCGAAACCTATTTGTCAGCGTCTTCGTCCGATGCATCCTAGGAAAGCTGTTGCCATTAAGGCCGAAGTGGAAAAGCTTCTCAAAGATGGTTTCATTTATCCGATTCCATTGACCGAATGGGTCTCTAATATTGTTCCTGTAGACAAGAAACAGGGCACTATCCGTGTCTGTGTTGAATATTGTGATATCAATCGAGCTTGTCCTAAGGATAATTATCCTACTCGCTTCATCGATCAAATCATTGATGATTGTACCGGGAGTGAGATTTTTTCCCTTATGGACGGTTTTTCGGGTTATAATCAGATCAACATTCTCTCGACTAATCAACACAAGACTAGCTTCATTTGTCCTTGGAGCACCTTTGCATATAAGAAGCTTCCTTTTGGTTTGAAGAATGTCGGGGCCACATTTCAGAATGTGATGTCTTATGCCTTTAATGATATTTGCCACATCGTTCAGCCTTATCTGGATGACCTTTCGACTCATTCAGCTAAGCGTAGGGACCATCCTCACCATCTTCGTTAGATTTTTCTTCGTTGTAGACACTATAACATTCGGCTTAATCCGCACAAGTGTGTCTTCTACGTCGATTCCGGTAGACTCTTAGGGTTTATCGTTTCCAAAGATGGGATTCACGTGGATCCTCTCAAGGTTGAGGCTATTATTAAACTCCCCTCTCCTTCCTCATTGCATCAGTTGCAGATTTTACAAGGGAAAACTAATTTTCTATGTCGTTTTACACCTAACTATGCTGAAGTAGCTAAAGGATTCACATGGTTGTTAAAGCAGGGCGTTCCTTTTTATTGGGATGAGATCGCTCAGAAATATTTCGATGCGTTGAAAACATTGTTGGTCAATGCTCCTCTCTTCCACCCTCCAAATTATCATCGTGATTTTTCCCTTTGTTTAGTTTCCACTTTAAGCATGATTGCCATGGTTTTGGTACAAGACGATGATGACGGTCATGAGAATGTTATTTATTACTTGTCTCGTAACCTTCTCGACCCCAAAACGCGTTATGCCCACGTCAAGAAGTTAACGTTGGCTGTTATTCAAGCCATTCAACATTTTCATCATTATATTATTTTGCATACAGTGACGGTGATTTCTGAATGCAACCCCATGACCTACATATTGTCTCAACAATTTTTGGGGGGCAAATACTCAAAGTGGATTTTTATCCTACAAGAGTTTGATTTGGAATTTACTGCTGCCAAGTCTAAAAAATCATTGGTATTTGTTGATTTACTCTGTTCTCTCCCTTCCGACTCCGCTCCTTCTCATTCTGAGGAATCCATTCCAGATGATTCGCTTTTCTTGATTATCACCCTCAATCCTTGGTATGGTGATATCATCGTCTATCTCCAGACTTCATCTTTTAGATCTGAGTTGACGAAGGATGCCCGTCGACACATCCACCATTAGTCGCAACCTTATCGTATAGATGGGGATAATCTCTATCGTCTTGGAGTCGATTCCATACTCCGACAATGTTTACCTCTCGAGGAAGCCGAGAAAGCTGTAAATGATTGTTAGAATGGGGCCTGTGGCGGTCACATGTCTGGTTATGCGACTACACAGAAGATTTTTCGTGCTGGTTATTTTTGGTCCTCTATTATCAAAGAATGTATTGTCGCAGTTCGTAAATGCCATGATTTCCAAATTTATCAACACAAGTTGCGTGCGACACCCGTTCCTCTTCATCTTGTCATTACCATTGGTCCCTTTATGAAGTGCGGCATTGATTTTATGACGTGTAACCCTCAGTTGGTTGGGGGCATGCTTATATTATCGTAGTCGTGGACTACTTCACCAAATGGGCCGAAGCAATGCCTACACTTGCCACTGACGGTAAGACAACTGCTTAGTTCATATTCAATCACATTATTGCTAAGTTTGGTGTCCCTCAAGCCATCGTTACCGATCATGGTTCCAATTTTCGGCATTATATGGTGGCGGAGTTGACTTCTAAGTTGGGTCTGTGTCACGACAACTCAATGCCATGCTACCCTCAAGCCAATGGCCAGGTTGAAGCTGTGAACAAAGTTCTTGACACGATGCTTCAACGTACGATTGGGATCCACAAATCAAATTTGCATCTCATGTTATTTTTGGCTCTTTGGGCGTACCGAACCTCAGTTAAGAACGCAACCGGGTTCACTCCTTTCCAGTTGGTTATGGCCTGGAAGCTACTCTCTCGATTGAATGTGAAATACCTTCACTCAAGTTGGTTATTGAATTACTGTCGAATACTTCGCCAGAAGAAGAGCGTCTCCTTTATTTAGAAAGGTTGGATGAAACCCGCCGCTTTGCTGCTCTCGTTATTGAAGCACAGAAAAAGCGGATCAAAGCTCATTTTGATCTGTCAATTTCCCCTCGTTCTTTCATTAAAGGAGATCTCGTCCTCCTGTATGACCAAGCTCATGATAAGATGGGGCCAGGAAAATTTCAATCTATGTGGCATGGGCCATACATCGTTAAACGTGTGTTGTAAAATAGGGCCTATGAGCTAGTTGACTACGAAGGTCATCCCCTTGAATAGCCCAGAAATGGGTTGTATCTCAAAAAATATTATGCGTGAGTCATTCATGCGTAATAGGTGTACATAGGTGTTTTTTTTCATTTTGTACATGTTTTTGGTTTGGTGTGCTTTGTGATCATTTTCCTGCTTATTAGGTCTTGCTTGTTGTGCAGATGTCTATTACAACTTATGTCGGTTTCGCGGATGGTGCTTACCGCAATACCAGGAATTTATCTTTGGCAGCCTGGGTAATTTATGATCCTGCTGGTGAGTTGATAGATCTACAAGGTATTTTTCTAAGAAAAACTACAAACAATGCCGTTGAATATAGCGTTGTCATTGAGCTATTAACTGAGGCAATCGACTTCGGCATATGCGCATTGCTTGTAAATCTAGATTCACAGCTTGTCGTTATGCAACTCAATAATGATTATTCTGTTAGAAATCCACACATTCTAAGATTGTATTTACGTATTTGTTTGTTGGAAAGACATTTTGATTTTATTACCTATCAACATATTCCTAGACGAATGAACACATTAACTAATACAGTGGCTAACATTGTATTATATATACATTTGCGTAATTTGTAAAAGCATCATCATATGTAAAAGATCCAAGTAGGGAAATAGATGTATATATGTATATCGCATGTTTGCAGCCATGTGCATCATAACTTAAAAAAATATATGTGTGTTTCTGTTACATCCCAAGACATCATGTCTCTCAAATATGCAGATAAAATAAAACCTAGGTGTCTAATCAACATGGTGCTCATGATAACATGTCACTGCCCGTACTAGCCGCCTCAGCAAGTGGTGAATTCGGCTGGGCACCCCTACAGTATGTCTTTGGTAGGCGCGAGGAACATCGTCAAAACATGCATAATCTGGGACTCCTCGTTTGATCCCCTCCAGGTTGCGCGCTATCTCATATTCCTCGCCTTGAGGGTCGAAATCGTGAGGGATTCGCCTCACTATCGGTGACATGCCGCCAGGTCTCTCTGGGCCAACATATGAAATTACATGGATTTAATGTCAGAACATGCATAAATAAAAAATCATAATAATCATAAAACTTAAAAAATGAGTCTCACCCAAATCTTCATCCCAATATTCTCCCTCCGAGAGTGGGAGGTCCGGATCATCAGTGAAATATGTACCAGAGTAGGGCCAGTCCTCCACGACAATCAGTTTTCGGCGAAGCCAATCAAATAATTATGGTCTGCAGGACATCTGTTGACCACCCCCTACCCTTGGCATCAAAGCTACCCATCGAGCCATCCATGGTTCTCTCGCTGGTGGTGTTGGGACTATGACCTCCTGTCGCGGAAAAATGGGTAGTCGTTCCAAGAAGAACGATACCAGAATATATTCATAACCAAATTGTTTCAATTTGGACTTCTTGCATTTTGTTAACTAGTGCTTCATGTTTATTATCACGGCCTCTGCCCAATTGTATATGATCGGTGCCAAGCAGTCTATAGCAAGAAGCAACTGTTTCTTTATTGCTTCGTGTGGTGCTTATGGCCCCACAGCTCGTGTGATGGTATGTAGCACCACTCGTAGTGTAAAATCTGGGATAGTTTTAATATCAACTTTCCCACTACCTGATCCCTTCCGTGCTCCTGGACATACCCTATCTATCACCATGGTCATGATTTCCATGCAAGGTAGGGTGCCGGTTAGGATTCGTGCTGCTCCCCTTCACGATAATCCTGTGATGAAATACACGTCAGAGACTTCAATCTCAAGTTCTTGATCCCGAAGGATGAACTTCTCTCGATTTTCGTCCCATATGTTAACCAGATACTGTAATAACTCTGGTTGGGCTCAGAGACATGGCGTTCGAAAGAATTTTTTCAGACCACAGTTTCTAAGAGCTTCCATGACTCTCTCATTTTCCATGGCCAGCTCATCTTCTTCGCTATGTTCCTGTTCTTTCCATTCGATGACCATTTTGCCTCTTTCTACCTACAAACACATTCATATGAGTGGTATTAGTCAATTTTGAACCTTAAATTTGTGAATAATTGGGGTATTTGATCAGAATTTTGCCTAAAAATGGTTTGCGCCAATGGGCGCGCCCTAGTGTAAAAAATCGAGCGGTTGGCACGACTCCATGCCCGAAACCCGCGCCAACCGCCATGCCCTAATTTTTGCATTTCCTCCCCCAAAATTCGAAATTGAACATTGTAGATAGTAAGAAATGACTTAAAATGACAAGAGGGATCTCGACTCTTACGTGGAGCTGACGGATTTGCGATTGGTCTGCTGGATTGGCCGCTATCGTCGCCACAAGATTGCATAATGAAATGGGTAACTATTGCTCCACAAGAGGTAAAAAGTGAAAAGTAATTATTTTTACCATTTTTGGCATTTTATAAATTTTTCACAACCCTAATTAGGTTTCAAGACATCTTTTTCGATTATTTTATTATATTATTTTCGAGAAATGGATTTTACACATGTCTCTTATGCAGTAACAGTTTTTTCATGCGACAATGATGAAGTCACGAGTTATATTTTATACTTTTTTTGGACTCGGTAAAAACACGAAAAATTCACTACTGGAGTCATCTTTCAGCTCTTTTCTGACTCTCTAAAATTGAAAATATTGTCGAGATTCTTGTCGTTTTGAACTCGTTAAATGGCTGCGAAACGATATCTACTCAGTATACATTTAACCATTTTTCGAGCTGGGATGGATTATTTACAAAAAACGAATACCTTAGCCTATCGCGACTAAGAGGTTCTCTCAGACACAGTTTTATACCTTTTCGAACCTATGAGACTACCTACGAAAAAGGGACTGCTGGAGTTTTCTTTTCTGCCTTCTTTTCAAACTCTCTAAACATGAAAAGATGTCGAGTTTTCCCTTTTTCAAACTCGTTAAACCTTGATGACATCGGACTTCGTCACCATGATGTTATTTGAGTTCCTCCTTCCTAGGGCTCGTAAAATGTACTAGGTTGGATTTTTCCGAAGGAAAAACTTACAGTGCAAGCCTATGTTATCCCCTTCACACTTTTTTTAAAAAATAATTGGGGTACTCGCCAGAAATGGTGGGGGAAAATGGAACCAAGTTTTAGTTATGTTGGCAGTATGTCGCTCTTGAACATGGCACTTGTCTGCATTTGTGTTGGGTTGGGGACATCTCATTTCATCATTTTTGCCTCCATGGGTTTGGGTAATCTCTTTTGACCTCTCATCTGCTCTTCACCACGTCATCATGACCTCAGACCCTTTGATGTCAAATACTGCCAAATCCAGTGTTGTGTTGTTGATATATCCAAGACAAGTTTGCCTCTGCAATTTTCAACCTTCCTCTGATCTCTTGTTGATCCTGATCCACTTTCATCATGTTCCTCTGTCTCGTGTCGATGATGTGGGAAAAATTATGGCCCTCCTTCGACCAGGTCACTTCCTGTCGAATTCAGCTCATTATCCAGGAATCTGATCTAGAGACTCCCTTCTGGTACCTTGGAGCCTGCATGCCTTAATGGCAGGTTTTTTGCATTCGACGCAAGGTTCACATCGTTCACTTTTGATCGATTGATTCTGCTGATGTTCGACGTCAAATCATTTTTCACATTCCGTAGATTGTACCTTTTGTACCTTGAGGGTCATTTTCATCATTGGTGGTTTCTCTCATGTCTATTAAGAGCTTTCATCATTGGCTAGTAATCATACGATTTTCCTACATGTTCGACTTCAGCTCATATATGCGCATACTTGAAATTGTACTTGTTCGGGTCGCGATGGAGCGCAAGACCCTGGGTTTTGTCTGATAAAAACCAGGCTGCGATTTTTTGTGGATTATTATGTCTTATTACATGACTCTCTTGATTGGATGGCTGCGACATTGATCCTTCCTGCTGGATGGCTGTGTCCATACCTCGGATCTCAGTTTTTATATACTCTATTATGGATGGTTGTGCCCATACCACGTGATTCATGTATCATAGATATCAGTTGTATTTGTAATTGCAGGTCTTCTAACGGGGGTGTTTGGTTCAAACGCGTTCTCATAAATCACTTCACCCCTCCCTCTTTCTCGAATTTCATGCTTTAGGGGGCATCTGTTACACAACATTTTGTCAATGTCCCTGCAATCCCTAACTCGCACATTGGAGGGTCATTTTTGTGACCAATAAGCAGTGTCATGCTTTGAAAATAACATGCTTGCATCCCTTTTGATGAAAGCAACATTCTTCTTGTTGACAATTCCCTGAGTAGAGCTGTAAAAATCCCTATTTTTGCCTTGGTACGAGTAGCCAGTTACACCCTCGCGCCGATAGAGAAATTTAACACTGAGCCCGCGCCGTTTGGTGCTCTGTGCCAGTTAGACACCCGCGCCAAGTTGTTTATGGAATGTTTTTTAAAAATAGAGGCAAAGGTTCCATTCCAACAACCTCGAGGATGAGTCATTGGGAGTGGTTGAACTGAAACAACCACAGACTCCTTCCTTTAGTTAGTAGTTTCCACCTCCCTTGGAACTCTCCTAAAGGATAGGACTCCCTCCCACTTTTTTAGGGATCTCAACCTCCTCCTTTTCCTCTATAAAAGAAACTATCTCTTTTAGTAGAAGTTAGCTGAACTGGGAGAATTATACATACTATAGCTGAGCTGTTAGAGAAGATAGAATAAGAAGGAATTGCATTACAGAAGCTTGAGACGATGACTTATAAGAGAGCTTGAGTCCATGCCTTCATCCTGTCTGAACTCCCTGACTAACGTTTGAGACGCGCTTCACCTGAACCCCTCTAGAGGAGACTACGACGTCAAAGCATCGATTGTACTCTTCCTTCTATTCATCTATATACATTACTATTGTTTGGTTCCAATTTTGTGTTATGATGTTTATTTTATGCGATATGTTTAGCCCTCTTTGACTGGCTAATAGTTATGAGTGAAACTATTATGTCGTATGATGTTCTTTTTCTTTGTCCTATGTGCAGGTATCTGAGCGTAACAGCGAACGAATTGTGATTTGCCAAGGCAGGAGAAAGAGGCCACTACTCCTTCTATAACGACAACAGCGTTGGATTCAAGGTAGGTCAATATACCATGTATTTTGTTCATTCATTAACTAGGAAGCAACACTTTAGCGTGTCTTTTTTTCACTAGACCCACCCTAGGGCTAGAGGGATCGTCTCTGTCCGCAGAGAGTATTTTCCTTCATAACAAATTGGCGACTCCACTGGGGATCAGTGCGAGTTTGTCGTTTCATCCTGTTGGGTCAATTTCGATTACTGGTTTAGTTATTTGTCCTTTTCTGGTTTGTTTGCTGAGTTTCCATCCTTTGTTTAGCTCCAGAGTGTCAAGGTTGACCTCTGCTCATTAGGTTATGGTTTTTCCTCTTTTTCCCATAAGTATCCAACTTGGCACGGTTTTTGTCTGGACAGTCGCGTCGATTATCGCAGGTTGCTCTTTTAGCACTCGCGCCAACCTCTGTATGGCACGGATTACAGCCTCACAGTCGCGCCAACCCCTGTAGGTTTTGGTTTGACCTCCTTAATGAGTGTTTTGTTCATTTGTTCTTGCTTCTGGGTTATTTTTTAGTGTGATTAAGCCTTTGAGACTGTGTTGACTACCGTAGACTCATTTCCTTTAGTTGTTTGTCCATTTTCTTGTCGGTGTCATTTAAGACATTAGGGTTTCTAAGTGTTCTTGCACACCGAGCCTTTTGTTCGAGAACAAGTCTCTTTGATTGTTATCAGTCTCGTTTCGGGTCTTTAGACTGAGTTTTTCTTGATCCTTTTTTTTTGCTGATTGAACGGTCTTTCTGTTTTTTTTATTAGTCCTTCTTCTTCAATACTTTGAGCATTGATTACTTTTCTTGTTTGGGTCAATTTGGGAAACTCTCTTTTTCGATTGAAATTTTGCTCCATTAGCTTGCATGTTTTTGTGTTTTTTTCGCTTTGGTTGAGTCATTCAATTTCAAAACCCTACATTCGCAAAACTCAAACTAGCGTTTATTTTGTTTTCCATTGAATTAGTACGTTGTGTGCTTTATTTCATTGAATATATATATATATATATATATATATATATATATATATATATATATATATATATATATATATATATATATATATATATCTGTGTGTGTGTGTGTGTGTGCATGCTTTTGTTGCATCGAAAGTGAAACGTTCCTTTACATAACTAGCATTTGTCAATCTAGGAAGGAATTTCGTTTTCGATTGATTGCGTTAGGGGCATTAGAAGTTTCTTCATATATTTTCCTTGCTTGCTTGTTTGAAAAAATTTTGTCCTTCTTATAACTAGCATTCATCAAACTGAAATGATGTTCATTTGCATATAGTATGCATTTAGGAAGTTGAGATCCAAATTCGTCAGGGCCTGGAAATTGAAACCTAATTCAAGGTTAACTTTAAAATTTACTATGAACCTAAGGCAACATTGAAACCTAACACAATACTTCTAGTGGTCTAGGCTAGAGACATGTTCCGGTGTCTTAAAACCTAGTAGTTTCCGCTCGCCTGTTGGCTTCAGACAGCGCTAGTATGGACTTGTGCTCCCTGTACCGTCGCATATATAAAGGGAAACCCCTCTAGATTGCAATCCTTTTATCCATAGGAATCCGAGTATGCCGCCTTGTAACCGTGATACACCGAACACAGCATTCGGGGATACTACCTGCACGTATGTCAAGTCCTTGGTCATTTCTGTTTCATTTGATCACCAAGGTGTATATGGCAGTTCACGGAAACCTGGTACACCCTCTTGCTTAGAATTCCTAAGAAGTCATTTCGATCTTTTCATGACTCTTTAAACAAGAGAAGAGATCATCGAGCACTTGTCCTCTCAAGCTCATTTCAAATTGAAAGTGACTAGAGTCATATTTTTCCTATTTCTCAACTCTTAAAACATGAAACAGTGAATTTTGATTTCAATGTTATAAAATTAATCACCTACGATCACACACCCATTAAATTTTTTGTGCTTGGCCTAATTGATTTCTTTGGTTCTTGTTTTGGCACCTTCGATTGGTTATATCTTTTCCTTCCTATTCTGATATATAGTCAAAGTGGTGGAACATCCTGTTTCGTCATCCTCACTGCCTCCTAGTGGTGGTTCTTTTCCGGACGTTTCTTTCGAAACCCCTCAATCCACTAGGTCTGTCGAGTTCTCACAGCCTATTCTTCCGTCTATCCAACCCCTTGCTACTCGATCTTCGCTTGATGATCCAGTTGAATTCCATTGGACTCCTTCAAGTGCTTTGTCTGGTTTTGGGGAAGAAGGAGAATTTCCTCCTCTTACGTCAGGATCACCCTTTTTTGCTGTTGTGGTACCTCCTAGTCCCCGTAGTCTTTTCGAAGATATTACGTTGGACTTAGATATGGATTCCTCCAGTCCTGTTGGCAGTGAAGGAATGCCTGTTTCCACACGAGAATATCAACTCTTTCTTGAAGATCTCTCTCGTGCCTCCACCCAATCTTCGCCAAGGTCGATCTCACTTCCACTTGGATATAGGTCCTTGAGTCGGATCATATCTGGCGTTGCCTCCATTGTGCAATCCAATACAGTAACTCCTCCTCCGAGTTCAGTCCTACCTTCGTTGGGGCTATCACCTTCGACCCCTGGTTCGTCGGTTACTGTCACATCTATTCCAGTTCAACCAATGGTTTCTGTGGCTTCTAGTTCAGTTTCCACTCATCCTGTGATTCCTGGTGGTCTTACTTTTGAAGAATATCTGTTAGTTGTTCAGCAGCAGAGTTCTCAAGGTTCTCAGTAGTCTCAGGCTCCTGCTAATCCTCGATTCCATCACTATGATGCTATTGGTAATCTCGTATATATCTATCCACACCATTATGATGTGTATGGTAATCTGATCTATTTGCCTCCTATTGATCCTTATCAGCTTGTTTATGATCCTTATCAGACTGTTACTCATCTGGGACCTACTCTTCCTGCGCAACCCACTGGCTTCCAAGGACAACCCTCATCGGGACAACCTTTAGCTCAGCAGGGCCCTACTTCTGGTCCACAGGGACAACCATACGGTCCACAAGGCCAACCTTCACAAGGACAGCCTTTGGTCCAACACGGACAACCCTCTGGTCTCTCGGGTCAACCTCTGAATCAACCGGGATCATCTTTTGGTCCTGGAGGGCAAGTCTATCCACCATAGGGACAACTTGTTGCACCTCAATCATAGTCGCACGTTCAGTATGGCCCAAATATTGTGCAACCAGGACAATCCTACAGTCCTTCTCTGAGTCAACCTGGTCATTAGGGACAACCTGGGCCATCGCAACCATCAGGCCAAACTTTCCCACAAAGTCAACCTAGTGGCCCTCAACAACCATTTCAACAGTCGGTTCAAATAGCTCAACAGTCGTTGCAACCTACCCACCAGCAGATTCCTTCGTTTCCGCAGTCGGTTTTACCCATTTACCTTGCTCAACAGCCTACTCAACCTACTCCGCAAGGTCAACCTGCGCAACCGAAGGGCGCTTATAACCCTCAAGCTTCATATCAACCGGTATATAGCACACCCCAGATTTTGTACCCTCAAAATCAATCGGTATCTAGCGCACCTCAGATTCCTTACCCTCAAAATCAACCTATGTATCAGCGACCTCAAAGTCATACTTACATTCTGTAGTAAAATCCTTATGCTACTCATAAAGGACCTCAGTGGTCTACTTCGACTCAATATCCTAGTCCTCAACCCCAGTATCAACAGAATTATCCTGTTTCTAATCCCTTATGATCTGAATCCTTTGGGACAGAATGTATGGGGACAGAATCTTGCTCGGACTCGGTGGAATGTACACATAGGTTCTTATCAAAGACCTCTGATGACTTTTAATACTCAATTACTGTTTCTTGCTACATTGGAATTACCTGATGTTTCGAAGTTGATAAATGATCCTATTCTTCATAATCCATATTGGCCTTCGGTTCGACCAATATTCTTGGTCATTGTCCTAAATTTGAGGGTAAACCTGGTGAAGACCCCCAAACGCATGCTATGACTTACCACTTGTGGTGTTCTTCTAACTCTTGGGTTGACGATTCTATTTGTCTTCGTCTTTTCCAGCGAACTCTTACTGGTGCCGTTGCAAAGTGGTACATTGAGCTGTCTCGTGGAGTTTTCCAATATTTCAATTCTTTGGCCATGGTATTCCTTGCACATTTTTAGTTACCAATCGGCTATGAGACCGGGACACATCTCCTCACTTCATTGAAACAGGACCGAGCTACTCATATCTTGGATTATATTCATGAGTGGCGGCGTCGTCATCACATGATCAAATTTGAGATACCTGATTAGCTTAGACTCATTGGTTCACTACCTCCTTTTTCAATCAGATTTCCAAAGACATAGCTATGGGGCCATGTGTAACCAAGGAACAAGCCATTGCTTAAGCCTAGTACCTTGATCTCGTGTACTCTCATTCTAGCGCATTATATGATATCTTGCCTGATGCTCCTCGACATGGAACTTCTAAACCGCCAGCGACTCCATCCGTTGATGGTATTATTGGTTCCATATCGCAAACTTCTCAGAAGTCTCCTTCATCTAACTTTCGAAAGCAGAAGTCTACTTCTTCCAATAATGTAGCTTCTTAGTCAAATTCAAATTCTGGCAAACCCACAGAAGTGAATGTTGTTCAGGCCAATCCTACATATAACACTTCCAAAGGTAACAAGAGGGGTAAAGGTAAGGCCAAAGTCGATACCCCGAAACAAGATTCTCCAAAACCTCGTTCTGCTGATAGTTCTCAACACAAACCGAAGTATCCTTGTTTGATTTGTGATGATGAGCACTTCACCAAGGACTGTCCTCGAAGGTCTGAAGTGAGTTGATTTCTCAAAGTCACCCAAGGAGCTCCGGTCATTCTTAAAGAACCTTTCCCTCAGCAGACCCAAATGGTAGAGTGCCCTCAGTCCTCTGCCCCATCTGGTTCGCAAGTGTTCATGATGAATGGTTCTGCACCCGTTTCTATTGCTACCCGATCGAAAGATTATTTTGGTTTGCGTCAGGCAGCAGGGAAAGAGATCACTGATGGTCCTCCTCCTCCACCTGTTTCTGGCTTGCTTGAGATTGAACGGCCTAGCAACGAATCTGTTGTTCGGTCGCCTTCCAAAGGCATACTCCATAAGTCTTCGTACAATCCTAACGCCCGTGCCGCTCAGCATTACAATATTGTTGAGGATTTGGCTCAGGCGCCATCCGCGATGTCTGCATTAGAATTACTTCAGAGTTGTATGTTGCAACAGAAGTCCTTGCTATCTACGATAGGTGGGGTGATCCTACCGACACTAGCCTTCTTGCTTTCGATTTAGAGAATTTCGTCCCGCGACTCCCGCACCAAATTGCGCTCATCATTCAAGTTGGTATAAATGGTTTGAACATTCACCGGGTAGTCGTGGACGAGGGTGCATCTACCTGTGTTATGTCATCTACTTGTTGGAAAGCCATTGGTTCTCCAACTCTCACTTCGTCACCCAATGCCCTTGAAGCATTTGATGGAAGAGAGTCTAAACCTCTTGGTGTTCTCGCTAGTTTACCGATCACATTAGAAGGGAAGGCGGTCAATGTCAAGGTTGAATTCGTTTATGCTAAATTCAATTATAATCTTCTCCTCGGTTTCTGATGGACTCATGCAATGCTATGTGTTCCGTCCACTCTCTTTCGTGTTTTGAAATTTCCACACAAAGGAAAGATTATTACTGTCGATCAATTGTCTTTTTTCACTTCTTCTTCTGAGAACAACATTCCGTATGTGGATAATATTCCTACTCCCTACGAGAGCATAGGGCCAGGCCTTTTCAAGGATCCTACCCTCATGGGTGTTTTCCCGTTACCACCACCAAATATTGTTCAGGTCAACATGATTTCTCGCACTGATGACCCCTGGGTTATCCCTTCTCCTGAATAGATCGATTTTCTCAGAGATTCGATGCCATTGAATCCAATTGAAATTGATTATTGTGAACTCATTGCTGCATTGGACACTCTGTCCTCTAATTTTGCTCCTTCGAGCGTGACTCTTGACATCTATTCTCAATCCCCTTGGCTTGGTGATTTTGATTCACCGGATCCTTTGAAAGAAGTGTTTCCTTCCGATGAGGCTATCGTGGAAACCCTGTCTCTCGACGATCTACCGTGGGCTGATGGTCATCATCGTTCCTCGTTTATACTAAGTCTCGGGGCCATGTCTACCTGTATTGAGCGTTTTGCCTCTCAGGTTCCTTCTCCTCTGCTTCAAACACCTGTTCAGGTCCATGAAGTTTTTTCGGAAGGTAACTTGAGTAACATTACTTAGACGATGCCTATCGACATTTCCATTAAACTGGGAATCGTCGAGAACATTCATATTGGGGTTACTTGTTCTTCTGATGAAGTGCAAGTCTATACTACCCTTTTTCGTGAATTCCATGATGTCTTTGCATGGTCCTATGAAGAAATTTCAGGCATTGATCCTAGCATCGTGGTACATGAAATTCCTACTTACCCCGGTTTGAAACCTGTTCGTCAGCGCCTTCGTCTGATGCATCCTAGGAAAGCTGCTGCCATTCAGGCCGAAGTGGAAAAGCTTCTCAAAGCTGGTTTCATTTATCCGATTCCGTTGACCGAATCGGTCTCTAATATTGTTCCTGTAGACAAGAAACAAGGCAATATTCGTGTCTGTGTTGACTATCGTGATATCTATCGAGCTTGTCCTAAGGATAATTATCCTACTCCCTTCATCGATCAAATCATTGACGACTGTACCGAGAGTGAGATTTTTTCCCTTATGGATGGTTTTTCGAGTTATAATCAGATCAAAATTCTCCC
The DNA here is from genome assembly GCA_034641835.2 of Pinus albicaulis. Taxonomy (NCBI): domain Eukaryota; kingdom Viridiplantae; phylum Streptophyta; class Pinopsida; order Pinales; family Pinaceae; genus Pinus; species Pinus albicaulis. Next base: position 806,804,933 of record CM076573.1, on the reverse strand, counting down.
GACTGATCAACACAAGACTGGCTTCATCTCTCCTTGGGGCACCTTTGCATATAAGAATCTTCCTTTGGTTTGAAGAATGTCGGGGCCACATTTCAGCGCGTCATGTCTTATGCCTTTCATGATATTCGCCACATCGTTCAGCCTTATCTGGATGACCTTCCGACTCATTCAACTAAGCATAGGGACCATCCTGACCATATTTGTTAGATTTTTCTTCGTTGTAGACACTATAACATTCGGCTTAATCCACACAAGTGTGTCTTCTGCGTCGATTCCGGTAGAATCTTAGGGTTTATCATTTCCAAAGACAAGATTCACATGGATCCTCTCAAGGTTGAGGCTATAATCAATCTCCCCTCTCCTTCCTCATTGCATTAGTTGCAAAGTTTACAAGGGAAAGCTAATTTTCTATGTCGTTTTATGCCTAAATATGTCGAAGTAGCTAAAGGATTCACATGATTGTTAAAGCAGGGCGTTCCTTTTTATTGGGATGAGATCGCTCAGAAATTTTTTGATGCATTGAAAACATTGTTGGTCGATGCTTCTCTCCTCTGCCCTCCAAATTATCATCGTGATTTTCCCTTTATTTAGTTGTCTCTTTCAGCACGATTGCCATGGTTTCAGTTCAAGATGATGATGACGGTCATGAGATGTTATTTATTACTTGTCTCGTAGCCTTCTCGACCCCGAAACGTGTTATGCCCACGTCGAGAAGTTAGCGTTGGCTTCTATTCAAGCCATTCAATGTTTTCGTCATTATATTATTTTGCGTACAGTGATGGTGATTTCTGAATGCAACCCCATGACCTACATATTGTCTCGACAATTGCTGGGGGAAAATACTCAAAGTGGATTGTTATACTCCAAGAGTTTGATTTGGAATTTATTACTTCCAAGTCTAAGAAATCATTGGTCTTTGCTGATTTACTTTGTTCTCTCCCTTCTGACTCCGCTCCTTCTCGATCTGAGGAATCCATTCCAGACGATTCACTTTTCTTGATTAGCACCCTTGATCCTTAGTACGGTCATATCATCGTCTATCTCCAGACTTCATCTTTTAGATCTGAGTTGATGAAGGATGCCTGCCGACGCATCCGCCATCAGTCGCAACCTTATCGTATAGTTGGGGATACTCTCTATCGTCTTGGAGTCGATTCCATACTTCGGTGATGTTTGACTCTCAAGGAAGCCGAGAAAGCTCTGAATGATTGTGACAGTGGTGCCTGTGTTGGTCACATTTATGGTTATGCTACTGCACAGAAGATTCTTCGTGCTGGTTATTTTTGGCCTTCTATTTTCAAAGACTGTATTGTCGCAGTTCGTAAATGCCATCATTGCCATATTTATCAACGCAAGTTGCATGCGCCACTCGTTCCTCTTCATCCTGTCATTACCATTGGTCCCTTTGCGAAGTGGGGAATCGATTTTATGACGTGTTACCCTCACTCGGCTGGGGGGAATGCTTATATTATCGTAGCCGTGGACTACTTAACCAAATGGGCCGAAGCAATGCCTACACTTGCCGTTGACGGTAAGATAGCTGCTCAGTTCATATTCAATCACATTATTGCTAGGTTTGGTGTCCCTCAAGCCATTGTTACCGATCATGGTTCCCATTTTCGAAATTATATGGTGGTGGAGTTGACTTCTAAGTTGGGTCTGCATTAAGAACAACTCAACAATGTACTACCCTCAAGCCAATGGCCAGGTTGAAGTTGTGAACAAATTTCTTGTCACGATGCTTCAATGTACGATTGGGATACACAAATCAAATTGGCATCTTATGTTATTTTCAGCTCTTTGGACGTACCGAACCTCAGTTAAGAACGCAACCAGGTTCACTCCTTTCCAGTTGGTTTATGGCCTGGAAGCTACTCTCCCGATTGAATGTGAAATACCTTCGCTCAAGTTGGTTGTTGAATTAATGTCGAATACTTCGCCAGAAGAAGAGCATCTCCTTTATTTAGAACGGTTGGATGAAACCCGCCGCTTTGTTGCTCTCGTTATTGAAGCACAGAAAAGCGGGTCAAAGCTCATTTTGATCAGTCAGTTTCCCCTCGTTCTTTCGTTGAAGGAGATCTCGTCCTCCTGTATGACCAAGCTCATGATAAGCTAGGGGCAGGAAAATTTAAACCTATGTGGCATGGGCCCTACATTTTTAAATGTATGTTGCAAAATGGGGCATATGAGCTAGTTGACTACGAAGGTCATCCCCTTGAACAACCTAGAAATGGGTTGTATCTCAAAAAATATTATGCATGAGTCATTCATGCGTAATAGGTGTACATAGGTGTTGTTTTCATTTTTGTACATGTTTTTGGTTTGGTGTGCTTTGTGAGCATTTTCCTGCTTATTGGGTCTTGCTTATTGTGTAGATGTCTATTATCCCTTATGTCAGTTTCGCAGATGGTGCTTCCCGCAGTTCCAGGAATTTATCTTCGGTAGCCTAGGTAATTTATGATCCTGCTAGTGAGTTGATAGATCTACAAGGTATTTTTCTAGGAAAAACTACAAACAATGTCGCTGAATATAGCGTTGTCATTGAGCTATTAACCAAGGCAATCGACCTCAGCATACGCGCATTTCTTGTAGCTCTAGATTCACAGCTTGTTATTCTGCAACTCAATAATCATTATTCAGTTAGAAATCCGCACATTCTAAGATTGTATTTACGTATTCGTTTGTTGGAAAGACATTTTGATTTTATTACCTATCAACATATTCCTAGAAAAATGAACACATTAACTTATATAGTGGCTAACATTGTATTAGATAGACATTTGCGTAATTTGTAAAAGCATCATCATAAGTAAAATATCCATGTAGGGAAATATATATATATATATATATATATATATATATATATATATATATATATATATATATATATATATATATATATATATATGCATATGCATGTTTGCAGCACTGTGCATCATAACTTCAAAAAATATATGTGTGTTTCTATTACATCCCGAGACATCATGTCTCTCAAATATGCAGATAAAATAAACCTGGGTGTCTAATCAACATGTGCTCGTGATAACATGTCACTGCCCGTACTAGCCGCCTCAATAAGCAATGAATTCGGCTGGGCACCCCTATTGTATGTCTCTGGTAGGCGCGAGGAACATCGTCAAAACGTGCAAAATCTGGGACTCTTCGTGTGATCCCCTCCAGGTTGTGCACTATCTCATCTCCCTTGTCGCCCTCGCCTTGAGGGTCGAAATCGTGAGGGATTTGCCTCGCTATCGGTGACATGCCGGCAGGTCTCTCTAGGCCAACATCTGCAATTACATGGATTTAATGTCAGAACATGCATAAATAAAAAAATCATAATACTCATGAAAATTAAAAAATGAGTCTCACCCAAATCTTCATCCCAATATTTTCCCTCCGGGAGTGGGAGGTCCGGATCATCAGTGAAATTTGTACCAGAGTAGGGCCAGTCCTCCATGACAATCAGTTATCGGTGGAGCCAATAAAAGAATTCTGGTCTCCAGGACATCTGTTGACCACCCCCTACCCTTGGCATCAGAGCTGCGCATCGAGCCATCCGTGGTTCTCTCACTGGTGGTGTCGGGACTATGACCTCCTCTCACTGAAAAATGGGTAGTCGTTCCAAGAAGAACGATACATTAATAGATCCATAACCAAATTGTTTCAATTTGGACTTCTTGCATTTTGTTAACTGGCGCTTCATGTTTATTGTCACGGCCTTTGCCCAGTGGTAGATGGTTGGTGCCAAGCAGTCTACAACAAGAAGCAACTATGTCTTTGTTGCTTCGTGCAGTGCTTGTGACCCCGCAGCTCGTGTGATGGTATGTAGCACCACTCGTAGTGTCAAATTTGGGATAGTTTTAATATCAACTTTCCCACTACCTGATCCCTTCCGTGCTTCTGGACATACCCTGTCTATCACCATGGTCATTTTTTCCATGCAAGGCCAGGTTCCAGTTAGGATTGGTGCTGCTCCCCTTCGCAATAATGCTCTGATGAAATACACGTCAGAGACTTCAATCTCAAGTTCTTGATCCTGAAGGATGAACTTATCTTGATTTTTGTTCCATATGCTGACCAGATACTATAATAACTCTGGTTGGGCTCGGAGACATGGCGTTAGGAAAAAAAAATTCACACCATAGTTTCTGAGAGCTTCCATGACTCTCTCATTTTCCATGGCCAGCTCATCTTCTTTGCTATGTTCCCGTTCTTTCTATTTGATGACCATTTTTCCTCTTTCTACCTACAAACACATTCATATGAGTGGTATTAGTCAATTTTGAACCTTAAATTTGTGAATAACTGGGGTATTTCATCAGCATTTTGCCTAAAAATGGTTTGCGTCGTTGGCACACCCTAGTGTAAAAAATCGAGCGGTTGGCGCAACTCCATGCCCGAAACCCGCGCCAACAGTTGTGCCCTAGTTTTTGCATTTCCTCCCCCAAAATTCGAATTGAACATTGCAGATAGTAAGAAATGAACTAAAATGACGAGAGGGATCTCGCCTTTTACCTGGAGCTAACGGATTTGTGATTGGTCTGCTGGATTGGCCGTTATCGTCGCCGCAAGATTGCACAATGAAATGGGTAACTATTGCTCCACAAGAGGTAAAAAGTGAAAAGTAATTATTTTTACCATTTTTGGCATTTTATAAATTTTTCACAACCCTAACTAGGTTTTAGGACAAGTTTTTCGATTATTTTATTATATTATTTTCGAGAAATGGATTTTACACATGTCTCTTATGCAGCAACAGGTTTTTCATGCGACAATGATGAAGTAACAAGTTATATTTTATACTTTTTTGGACTCGGTAAAAACACGAAAAAGTCACTACTGGTGTCATCTTTCAACTCTTTTCTGACTCTCTAAAATTGAAAAGATTGTCTAGATTCTTGTTGTTTTGAACTCGTTAAATGGCTGCAAAATGATATCTACTGAGTATACGTTTAACCCTTTTTCGAGCTGGGATGGATTATTTACGAAAAAGGAATACCTTAGCCTATCACGACTAAGAGGTTCTCTCAGACATATTTTTCTACCTTTTCGGACCTGTGAGACTACCTACGAAAAGGGACTGCTGGAGTTTCCTTTTCTGCCTTCTTTTCAAACTCTCTAAACATGAAAAGATATCGATTTCTCCCTTTTTCAGACTCGTTAAACCCTGATGACATCGTACTTCGTCACCATGACGTTATTTGATTTCCTCCTTCCAAAGGCTCGTAAAATGTACTAGGTTGGATTTGTCTGAAGGAAAAACTTACAATGCAAGCATATGCTATCCCCTTCAAGCTTGTTTTAAAAAATAATTGGGTTACTCGCCAAAAATGGTGGGGGGAAATGGAACCAAGTTTTAGTTATGTTGGAAGTATGTCGCTCTTGAACATGGCACTTATCTGCATTTTTGTCGGGTTGGGGACATCTCATTTCATCATTTTTGCCTCCATGGGTTTGGGTAATCTCTTTTGACCTCTCATCTACTCTTTTCCACGTCATCATGACCTCAGATCATTTGATGTCAAATACTGCCAAATCCAGTGTTGTGTTGTTGATATGTTCAAGAGAAGTTTGCCTCTGCAGTTTTCAACCTTCCTATGATCTCCTGTTGGTCCTGATCCACTTTCATCATGTTCCTCTGTCTCGTGTCGATGATGTGGGAAACATTATGGCCCTTCTTCGACCAAGTCACTTCCTGTCGACTTCAGCTCATTATCTAGGAATTTGATCTAGAGACTCCCTTCTGGTACCTTGGAGCCTGCATGCCTCAATGGCAGATTTTTTTCATTCGACGCAAGGTTCACATTGTTGACCTTAGATCGAGTGATTATGCAGATGTTCGACGTCAGATCATTGTTCACATTCCGTAGGTTGTACCTTTTGTACCTTGAGGGCCATCGTCATCATTGGTGGTTTCTCTCGCGTCTGTTAACGACTTTCATCATTAGCTGGTAATCAGAGTATTTTCCTGCATGTTCGACTTCAGCTCATATATTCGCATGCTCGAAATTGTACTTGTTTGGGTCAAGATGAAGCGCAAGACCCTGGGTTTTGTCTGATAAACATCAGGATGCAGATTTTTGTGGATTATTATGTCTTATTGCATGACTCTCTTGATTGGATGGTTGTGACCATACCTGAGTCTATTTATTGATCCTTCCTACTGGATGGCTGTGTCCATACCTCGGATCTCAGTTTTTATATACTCTATTATGGATGGTTGCGCCCATGCCACATGATTCATGTATCATAGATATCATTTGTATTTGTAATTGTAGTTCTTCCGACGGCGGTGTTTGGTTCGAATGCGTTCTCATAAAGCATTTCACCCCTCCCTCTTTCTCGGACTTCATGCTTTAAGGGGCATCTGTTACATAACATTTTGTCACTGTCCCTGAAATCCCCAACTCGCACATTGGAGGTTCGTTTCTGTGACCAATAAGTAATGTCATGCTTTTCCAATACCATCCTTGCATCCCTTTTGATGAAAGCAACATTCTTCTTGTTGACAATTCCCTGAGCAGAGCTATAAAAATCCCTATTTTTGCCTTAGCGCGAGTAGCCATTTACACCCTCGCGCCAATAGAGAAATTTAACACTGAGCCTGTGCCAGTTGGTGCTTTGTGCCAGTTATACACCCGGGCCAAGATTTTTATGGAATGTATTTTAAAAATAGAGGCGGAGGTTCCATTCCAACCACCTTGAGGATGAGTCATTGGGAGTGGTTGAACTGAAAAAACCACGAACTCCTTCCTTTAGTTATTAGTTTCCACCTCCCTTGGAACTCTCCTAAAGGATAGGACTCCCTCCCACCTTTGTAGGGATCCCAACCTCCTCCTTTTCCTCTATAAAAGAAACTCTCTCTTTTAGTAGAAGCTAGATGAACTAGGAGAATTATACATACTATAGCTGAGCTGCTAGAGAAGATAGAATAAGAAGGAATTGCATTGAATAAGCTTGATTCGATGACTTTTAAGAGAGCTTGAGTCCATGCCTTCATCCTATCTGAACTCCATGACTAACATTTGAGACATGCTTTGCCTAAACCCCGCTAGAGGAAACTGCGATGTCAAAGCATCGGTTGTACTCTTCCTTATATTGATTTATATACATGACTATTGTTTGGTTCCACTATTGTGTTATGATGTTTATTTGATGTGATATGTTTAGCCCTCTTTGACTGGCTAATAGTTACGAGTGAAACTACTATGTCGTATGTTGCTCTTGTTCTTTGTCCTATGTGCAGGTATCTGAGCGTAACAGCGAATGGATTGTGATTTGCCAAGGCAGGAGCGAGAGGCCACTACTCTTTCTGTAATGACGACAGCGTTGGATTCAAGGTAGGTCAATCTATCGTGTCTTTTGTTCATTCATTAACTAGGAAGCAACACTTTAGCATGCCTTTTTGTTACTAGACTCAGCCTAGGGCTAGAGGGATCGTCTCTGTCCGCAGAGAGGATTTACCTTCATAACAACAGTGAATGATTTGACCAAAACTAATGCAATGGCTCTTAAAGCTGAGAACATGTTAGGGAAGGTCATCAAGCAGCTAAAATTGGAAAAATTCAACTCCAAGGCTTTGAAAACACATAATGAAGAACTTAAGAAGATAATTGTAAAGATTAGAGTGGATCCAAATGACAGGTCTGTTGTGTAGAAGTTGTTACAGAGTGTAGAATCATAAATTTATGTGCTGAAGAAAAAATTGAAGTTGCCCACAGGGGAGCATTCTATGGCAGCAGAGGTAGAAGAAGTAGAAAATGAGAAAGAGAACCTTATTAAGCAGCCCCTGCAGAAAGAAGAAGAAATTGCTAAGTTGAAGCAAACAACACTGTCATTACAAAATCACATTGATTCTCATTCCTGTACCTTCATTTTACCATCTGGCAATGAAGATCCAGCAGCACAAATATCTCAACTGAAGACTGAATTGAAGATGGCAGAGAGAGATCTCAAAAGGGCACAAATTGATCTAGAGACAGTAACCAAGCTTATGCAGGCCAAAGAGGGGGAAATAAATAAATATAGGACAGTTTGCCAGACAACTGATGCTGAGATTAAAAATTTAAAAGAAAATTTGAAGGGAAATATATCTCTAATACAGGCTAAGGATATTATCTAGAATGATTTTATTGAAGAGATGAAATCAATTTGGGGTTTTCTATCTATTGTATCAGAAAAAAGAGGCATTATCAGAGATTTCGAAGAACAGGTTATGGCAGACAAGCAGAAGACAATTAATAGGGCCATCTGGGCAAAGAAATTTATTGCTTTTATTGATTCCAAATCTGACCAAGAGTTAGAGGATAATGAGATTAAAGATATGATTTCATATGCTGTAGAGATTAACAAATTAATTGTTAAAAATGATTTCAGGAAGACTACAGAGAAAAAGTTGACATAGATTAAGGAAGTAGTCAGCAAGTTTGATAATTTATTTGACAAAAGAGCTAGAGCAGGTTTGCGATCATGCTGGGGCCTTGGAGGCAGTCTTTTATCATGGGATTCCTATGAACCACTACTGGTGTTGGCAAAGAGCAAGGTGGACGACACTCATGAAAAGACTCATATTTTAAAGGGAGCGACAGTGATTAATTTTCTTCAAAGGCACTTTCAGCTTTTATGGTTGGTAAAGACCTTGTTTACAGAGAGACCATCATTCAACATAATTACTGCTTTTATATTGGAATATCACAAACTGATTAATTCACCTAAAACAAACATCGAGGTGTGGAATAAATGCAGGGCTTGGATGATAGATCTACCAAAATATCCTTCAACTACAAAGAAAGATAAATCAGCTAATCAAGAGAATACAACAGCAGCAGGACCAGTGCATATTCAACAAATAGATTAGGAATTTAAGTTTTATTTTATCTCTTTAAAGAGAATTGTAATTGTAATAAGATATTTTGATGACATGTAATAGGTAGTGTATGAAGTTTCAAGTAGTTTGAGCAGTTAGGAGTAGTTTCAACAGTTACAAACTACTTACTTTGTATTTAAGTAAAAGGACTTGAGAGAAAAAGGTTATGAGTTTTAGACCTTCAGACTGCAAATTTTGTACTAAATTTTCAAATGATTAATGAATGAAAATCAAGATTCTTGCATCTGTTTGATATTGATATGTTTTCCAGTTTCCATTCTGTACTTTCTTTCAATGAATAAAATGAAGTAATGAAGTTGCAGGTCTCTTTTTACATATGTGAATAAGAGTTAAAATCCTTAATGGGCACTCCTTCATTTTAACTATTCCTTGTCTTAAAATTCTTCTAAAGTTTGAAGTGATAGATTCTGTTAATCAGCATATCAGTTTGGGCTTCCCTTCTTCAGGTTCTTCTTATCATACCATTCTATATTAGCAGGTAATGGCATTAGGAGGCATTCATTGCACTTGATTTTTGAGGGTTTAATAAAAAATATCTGAAGTTAATTAAGCAAAGACCATTTGATTTAATACTTCTGTGACATATACATATAAATGTCTTGAGCACTGATTCCTTAACACATCCAAGGGATTGTTTCTTAAGATACAATAGACTTCATTACAATTTTTCCAAGGACATCTAGGCAACATTATTCCATCATGGTTGTGGTTGACAGGTTGACTAAGGTAGCTCAATTCATAGCAGTTAATTTTACTTATTTATCTCGTGAGGTAGCTCAGGTCTTCATCAGGTAGATAGCGAGGTTGTATGTTATTCCTAAGAAGATTGTATCAGATATAGATTCTAAGTTCAATTCTAGGTTTTGGAAGGAGATATTTTTAGGTTTGGTTACAGAGTTGGCTTTTAGTACAACTTGTCATCCCCAAACATATGGACAAATAGAGAGGGTTAACAGGATTCTAGAGGAAATGTTGAGTAGGGAGGAGTATCTTCCACTAGTTGAGTTTTCTTAAAGCAATGGGTATTAGGATTCACTGAGGATGAGTCTGTTTGAGGCACTTTATGGGAGGAGTTGAAATACTCCCATCAGCTGGAGTGATCCAGTGAATAGGGTACTAATTGGACCAAATATGTTAGCAGATATGGTACAGGAAATGCAGGTTATCAAGAAGAATCTAAAGGTAGAACACGATAGATAGAAGAGTTATGCATATCATCACAAGGAATTTAAGGAGTTTCAGGTTGAGGAGCATGTGTATTTGCGCATCAAGCCCAATAAAATCTCCTTGAGGACTGGTTCATGTTCTGAGTTGGCACCTCGGTATTACAATCCTTTAAAGATCCTTGAGACGATTGGACCAGTGGCCTACAGACTTGCATTGTTGCTAGCAATGAAAGTTCATGATGTTTTCCATGTTTCATTGCTTAAATTATATGTGAAATATGTTGATTGTGTGATTTATTGGTTTGTATTGCAGGTGGAGCTAGAAGGAGAATTCCAGTTGGAACCTCAGTGCATATTGCAACAAAAATATCTCATGCTCTGAAACTGAGCAAGTTAAAGTGCAGTGGAAGCACCTTGGGCCTGATGAAGCTATATGGGAGATTGTTGATGAGATGCGAGTTATGTATCCTTCATTATTTTCTTGTGAAGGCAAATGAGTTTTGGTATATGCACATATATGTGTAAGGTTGTTATTGTAGATATTGCAATGAGTTGTGTTATAAAGCTCCAATAAGCGGTATGGTTGCATGTGTTATGTTTTCTTGTTGGTTTTTCTTTTCAGCAAGTTGTTCATTGTAAATAGTGCATTGAGCTAAGTTATAAATCTCCATGGGAAGTATGTTTGGTTTTCAGTGGGCATGCTAGTCATATGTGTCATAGAACACCAAGGATGGTGTTCCCCTAAGGGGTGGGGTTTGTAATGTTGAGAATTCAATAGGGCAATGATTATGTTTAATTCTCTTTTACTTGATAACTGCTTATGTTTCCTTTTTACTTAATAGCTTTGTTCATTATATTATATGTGTGAAGCATAAAACAACTACCAAAACAATAAGAACAGTGACACATAATATAAGTTGCAATCCAGGGCCAAAACATCTCCTCATGAGAGGGAAACTCTTAAATCTCTTCTCTTCCTTATAGATTCTTCAATTGACAAATCTCATGTCCTTAAGCCTGATACAAATACCCTCCAAGACCAATACCAAGCACTTGAGATTATGTGCCAACTTCGATCTAGTCAAACCTAGTCAAATCTCTTCCGACAGCGCTTCTTCGACCTCTTGCTGCAAGATTTTCGATCTCATATTGTAGATTTGAAATTTTGACCTCCCTACAACTGTTACTGCCACACGTGGGAACTTCAATCTTCTTCTAGAGCCCTCCTATGACCTTCACTTTCCTTTCCCTAACTCCTTGTTATGCAGGAAAATCCTTGGTTACCTGCACAAGGGATTAAAACGACAACAAACGTGAAAGCATAACATATATAGTGCATATAAAACCTACTTATCTAATTAAGGAAAACTAAGAATCCAATCACACATTAAGACAAGAATGGAAATCACTAACAAATTGTATTATTTTAAAATAGAGAGGGGGAGTTACAACCTACGCCTTGATGTCGAAACTCTCCTTCGAATGGTCGTGATCTAGGCACGTCTCTAAAGTTCTCTTTCAACTTGATGTGAGGGAAAAAGGTCTCAACTCTCGCTCGATATCTATAGCAACAAAAGATATCTCTGTTGTTCTTCTATCTTTATTCTAACTAGTAGAGATATGGGAGATTGCCCATTATATAACAAAGGAGGAGGGAGCATGGATCCAATTTAGGTGAGGAAATGGGTTATCCCTTTGGGTGGTTCCACTTTTGTAGGAACAAAGAGGCCAAAGGGAGAAGCTCAGCTTTTTCCTCAGGAACAAACAACCAGGTCTCCGCCACGAAGCTTCCATATCTCAAAGCTTCACTTCCATTTTTTAAAAACCCCCCAGAAGGGGATCGGTGCGAGTATGAGCCTAATTCCAGCGCCAATTGGCGCAATCCTAGACAAAAAATAGGCCATCAGTGTGAGCAAGACATAGAGAGGGTGCGCCACTCCAGATAATTAGGTTTACAAGGAGCTCCTTTAAGAATGGCCAACATAGATTTTATTCATTGTGTTGAAGAGGACATGAAGGCATATTTTCATGATGGAAAACAGGCATAGGGGTCACTATTAAGGGTCTCTAGGATCAGGAATGGGGAGTACAGGTACAAAAATTGTTATGTAACAGATGCCCCTTAAAGAATGAAGGTCTAACAAGAGTGAGGGGTGAAATTCTTTATGAATAAGTGCCAAGACCAAGACGTCGTTGTTGGAAAACCTACTCAAACAAGCACACATATACATAAACTGATATCTTTGAAATAATCACATGACATAAGGTATGGACATAGCCATCCGTAGAATTAATCATGAAATAGGATCTGAGGCATGGTCGCATCCATCCAAATAAAGAGGATCACAAATATAGACTCAAGGTATGGTCACAAACATCTGAATGAAGAAGTCATGTGTACAATCATGAATAATACATATCGCCCCGCAGCCTAGGTTTTATCAGACAAAACCTAGGGTCTTGCCCTCTGTCATGACCTGATCAAGTACAAATTCAAGCATGCGAATAAATAAGTTGAAGTCGAACATGCAAGAAAATCGCCCGATTACTAGCCAATGATGTAAACCGTTAATAGGCGCGAGGGAAACCACCAATAATGATAATGGCTCTCAAGGTACCAACAGTACAATCCACGAGATGTGAATAAGGAGCTGTCGTCGAACACTCGCAGAATCACCCGATCGAAGGCCAATGATGTAAGCCTATTGTCGGACGTGAACAACCTACCATTAGGTCATGCAGGCTCTAAGGTACTTAAAAAGGGGGATCTCTAGGTCAACTTCTCGGAAAATGTACTGAAGTCGACAAGAAGTGATCCGTCAAGGGAGGGCCATAATGTATCCCACATCATCAACACGAGATGAAGGCAATAAGAGAATAATGAGAGTGATCGGAGAACGAGGCAATGAATGAGACACAAAAGGAACTTCTCTTGAACATATCAGAGACACGACTCCGGATTTGACAATATTTGACTCAAATGGAATCATAGGTCATGCTGGACAAGAATGGTGACGGCATAAGAGGAAAAACATATTTCCCAAACCCATGGAGGCAAAGTGACGAATGAAGGATATCCGCAACCTGACAAGAAATAGAGGATGTGTCATGTTCAAGAGCGACATACTGCCAACACAATTGATTAATGTTTTCCATTTTCCCACACCATTTCTGGCGAGTACCCCAATTATTTTTGTATACAAGCTTGAAGGGGATAGCATATGCTTGTGATATAAGTTTTCCCTTTGGAAAAATCCATCCTAGTACATTTTACGAGCCCTAGGAAGGAGGAACTCAATGTCTTCATGATGACGAATCCAATGTCGTTAAATTTTAACGACCCAACAAAGGTGAAACTCAACGTCTTTTCATATTTAGAGAGTTTTAAAAGAGGCGAAAAGAAAACTCCAAATAGCCCTTTTCGTAAATAGTCCCTCATACCCGAAAAGGAAGAAAACAAAGTGTGAGAGAACCTCTTAGTCGCGATTGACTAAGGTATTCCTTTTTCGTAAATAATTTATCCCAGTCCGAAAAAGGGGTAAATGTATACTAGGTAAATGATGTTTCGTGCACTTTACCGACCTCAAAATGACAAGAACTCGACAACCTTTTCATGTTTAGAGAGTCTGAAAAGCGCTGAAAGATGACTCCAAGGGGGTTACTTTTTCATTTTTTTTTAAATCGATTATGAAAAAAGTAGTAAAACAAAACTCGTAAAAGTGTGATCCATGAGGAAATCGAACCGGTCACTACACAAGAACAAACCATAAACTGTTTTTGAGGTAAGAGCATTTAAGATATTATAAAAATAATGGAAAAAACCATAAAATGTCATTGTACATTTATAAAATATGGAGAAAGTAAAATAAACAAATTACTTTTCACTTTCACTTGGTTGAGAAGGATTTTTTACCCTAGTTGACCTCAAATCTTCAGGAGTGCGTCGCGGGAGATCCAGGAGGTCAATTAGCGAGTCGTTTGTGCCAGGTAAGAGGCGCTTTCCTTGCCTGCATTTTAATATTCATTTAAGTGTGTTTTAGGGCTTATTTTGATTTTGGGGAGAGGATTTCAATTTTGGCAATGTCGCGGATCGACGCGGGTATCCACTATTGGGACCGCGTTGACCTACCCTTTTTACAATGGGTAGGTCGTCAATCGGCCTTGTTGTTTTTAAAACAGCTGCACCAACCGCGAGGCGGAAAAATGAATAGAAACTCTCAAGAAAAATCTTTAAATCCAACTTTTTTCGGACCTAAACACTGACAAGGGTTTTGTTGAATGTTGTTGCAGGGAAGATAAGTCATCAATCATGGTGATTGAGTGGAAAGAACGAGATCATGATGAAGTTGATCAGGAAGCTATACAGAACAGAGCTTGCATGGACGCAATGAGAAATGTGGGCTCCTTAAATTCTTTATGACCCCGGGCATAAGGGCCCAACTAGATCTTCTGCAGTATCTGGTCAGTATCTAGGACACAGACCAAGAGAGATTTATCCTTGGTGACCAGGAACTAGAAATCGAAGTGGCGAATATCTACTTCATCATTGGCCTCTCGCGTAGAGGGGCAAGAGCACTGTTGTCCGGAGCCTGGATCATGGGCGAGAGTATGGACATGCTCATAGGGAGAGCATGTTCTGAGGCAACACGATCTTTGAGTGGTGAGATATCCACAAGTACCATAAATTATCTAGCACTCAAGGTAGTGCTATACACTATCACATGCGTGGCTGGGGCACAAGCACCGCATGAGGCCACTAAGGCTCAACTACGGACGGCGGTGGATTGCATGGCACCCACCGTATTCAGCTGGTGTGAAGCCATAGTGGAAAACATGAAGAAACAACTCACGAAGTGTAAAAATAGCAAACCAAAGCAATTTGGATACAAGTCTATCTTGACAGCCTTCTTCTTATA